>CM022095.1:7835110-8435110 GCA_011114355.1 Carex littledalei | reverse complement strand
ATTTGGAGATCAAATCCAAGGTATTATGTTATTCCCTTCTTCATTAGGCTAATTAAGATTGTTTCTTACACTTACAATAACTAGATCGTTTGTTTTGAGTCGAATAAATTTTTGTTTTATTCCTTGCTATCTAAGCATCAAAACTTTCACTATCGTGGCCTAGCGAGAGGAGGGTCAATTAGTGGTCGAGGTAAAAATGAGGGAAAAAAGAATAACTGTAAAAAAAAAACTGTCAAGTATGTATGATAGAGGAATTTCTTAGACAGCCTATTCGGTATGAAATTTCAGACGATGACTTTGTGGAAAACCCCTACGGCTCTGGTTTAAAAAAGAAGAAGGTTGATCCAGAGCCTTCAACATTGAACGATGAGTTTGTTCCGTATACTTATACTGGTAAGGCTAGTACTTTGTCTGTTGTGACTGATCCAGATCCGGCAATATCGGACGAGGAGTTTATTCCATGTACTTTCAAGGGTCGTTCTAATAAGTAGTATTATTATGGTTTAAAATTTGGATGCATTTGAGAAGGGTTCTAAGAAGTAGTATTATTTTAGTTGGATAAATTAGGGTTGTAAAATTTTTGAGTTAATGTATTCACATGCATGTAGACATGATGTTTTTCTTCATTTGAATATGGTAAAAAAATAGTAAAGTTATAAAAACTTAAATTCAACTAACTCATAACTTAGTCTTAATAAAGTCCATACAAATAAAAGCCAATTTAATTGTTCTGAAAGCAGCATCTAAATAAACAAGTTTACAACATGCATCAAATGAAAAGAATTTAAATCACTTATTACTACTACGCATAAAATTAAATCCGAGAAACCGACCAGTTGCAGAAGATGGCCTACCAGATGTCTCTGCTTGGCTTCCATATGCCTTTACTTGGCTTCCAGATGCCCTTGTACGCCTACTAGTTGACCTTTTTGGTTGGCTTCCAAATGGCTCTTCTTGCACCCCGACCGCCTCTCCTCCTACGGCAACTGCCTCTCCCATTGAATCTGCAAACATAGCAGATGCAGCTAAACGGCTTGTAGCTGTGCTTCGCTGTGACCCTTGTGACCCAGATGCCTCTGCGATAACTCGCTAATTTTCTGCCGCATTTGCTGCGTTTTTGGCCTCTGCATTGCATTTGTTACTTAGTAAGTTGGTCTAAATTGAAAGAAATATAATTTTTGATGAATGTTACATACTTCTTCGATTCGGCGAGCCTGATGCCCCCTTCGCCTACCTTGCATTTCATCCATGGTTATTACATGACGGGTGTGTTTTCTCCTCCCAACCCTAATCCAAGCCTTGCTAGGAAGAATTCTAGGTTCATTACAAGTAGGTCATTCTTTCATATTGCCAAAAGAAACAAACACCCCACTCTAAGTACTTTCAAGATAGTTCAAAGTATACCAGTCTGCAACAAATTGGTCATCGCTCCAGTTTCATTCACAACAAACCGCTAAGACATGAGCGCATGGAATATATGTTAATTGGATACCTCTGCTGTACATTCCATTTTGTTGCCGGGCCCGCATGTCACAATATACTGGAACTTCCTGTGAATAATGTTCATACTTCCATTGCCGCCGCCGGTGACTGGAACATACTCATTTGGGGATGAAACTTGGTACTGACCTTCGCCGTACGTATAAGGAACCAAATGCATTTCTGCAGCTTTGGTCAACCGTTTTCTGATCTTTTGCAAAACCCGGTCGAAAAATATCTAATTTGCATCTCTTCAGTCCATTGCTCGCTTCTGTCGCTCAACAAACCATTTGTTGCACTTGTGATAGGTCTAAATTATATATACATTCGATCTAGTTTTTATCACATAATAGCACCAAATATCTTGTATTTTAGTAGAGAATAGAATGAAATATATCCAAGAATCAAGTTACTGCCAAAGTCTATTTAAGTTACAGGAAATAGAGCAAATTGTAGATCTTCTCGCAAGCTTTCCGAAAAGTGGTAGAACACTGAAAACGGAGTTACGGATCATGAGTTATGCCCGTTTGAATTTCAGAGCAAAACAGAGGAAATAGAGCCCAGTGCGGACGCACTGACCTCCAGTGCGGGTCAGCCACCCGCACTCAGCCATCAGGAGATGAAAACAGAAAAGTCCGAGCGCAGTGCGGACGCACTGACCCAGAGTGCGGATGGGTGCACCCGCACTCAGCGACACACAGTTCGTATTTTGGCCATATCTTGGTCATACGAATTCCGATTTGGGTGATTCAAAGCTTGACGGAACCAGGACAAAGAGATCTACAACTTTTATGAAGGAAACAAATCCAAATTCGGAATGTATAATTCTGTACAGCTGCATCAATGACCGCATCAGCCTGAAAAGTCTCCCAGTGCGGACGCACTAAGATCCAGTGCGGACGCACTCAGGAAATTTCGCAGAAAATCCAGAAAAGGAAACTTGGAACCAAAGGGGATTTGAAGTCGGTGCGACCCAGACCATCCGCAGTCAACTCCAGTGCGGACGCACTAGACTCGCAGACAGCCAGAAATTAGCATTTTCAGGAGGTTTTCTATTTTTGGCCAACAAGGAACACGTTTTAGAAGCCCAAAAATAGCCATGACAGCCTGAGGAGTGCACCCACTAACTCCACTTCTATCCTCTAAATTGGGCAAGGCCTTTGGCTATAAAAGGAGAAGAATTTCATCCATTGTAGGATCCATTATTTTATCCACTTTTCACATATAGAGAGAGAGAGATCCTGCAGAAATTCTAGAAGGTTTTCCAAGGAAGAAGAAGAAGAAGATTCAAGCAAGGAGTCGGCAAGATCGAGGTTTTAGATCTAAGAAAGGGTGTAATCATTTCTTTATCTCATTTCTTATTGTTTTTGCCAATCTTTGTTATGGATCTCTCCAAGAGAGAGTAGTTCTCTTTCTAGGGGTTTAGGTCAATGCATGAACTTGTTTAATTCTATCTTATTCGGATCTTTGTTTTTATTATGATTGTGTTATCGGATTTGATTGTTAATTTCTGTGATTTATTCTTTATGAATTTCATTAGTACTCGTTCCTTTGAGTTCACCTAGTTAGGGTTTATTGAATTGAAGTAGTTTTGAAATCACGTTGAGCGTGTCTTTCCGCTTTAAATTTATTAAATTCCGGCATTGGTCATGAGGAGACTACTAATTGAAACCATAAAGACACACCTTAGGATTGGGTTAGAAGCAACCGTACTTTGATATCCAATCCGGAACTATAGAAATTAAGGTTAGGATTTTGGTGAAGAACCGAAAGGCGAAGGCAAATCCTAATTAGGACACCTTAGAACAAATATCGATATATGCTTTGAAGCATGAGATTAAATATCCCTCTAGGTTAGTGACAGCCCTAGAATTCGAGGCACATTAATTCATAGAGCGCAAAGTATTTGTATTAATATTTGTTCCAAAGGCTAACATAGGTTAGAAACCTCATCAAATCAAACATGAATTTAAACAAACCGAATAAATAGAATTAGCAAGGAATTGTAGACCGAATACCCCTAGATCTCCTTAAACTTGAAAACAAACCAATCTTTCTTCTCTTTATTTTATTTACATTTATTGTTTGAAACTCCTCTCTTTTGGGTATTGAACCCAACTTTAGGATTTTAAGAACAAACCCCCCCCACTTTACTTTTATTGTTTTGTTTTAGAAGTAGTTTTCTTTATTAAAAATTAGTGTTTCCCTCTCTCCCTGCGGATCGACACCTAAATACTACAATCGATAGGTTGTGCGCTTGCAACTAACCTATTCATTGAGTACGAAGGTTTTATAAATATTAAAGGCAAAAGAGTACAAAATTATTATATCTAAAATACTCAACAAGCTTTTTGGCGCCGTTGCCGGGGAGAATAGGATAGATACTAGTTTTTATTTTAGGAAAGTACTTTTAATTCTTAGTTTCCTTATTTACTTTTCAGAAAATTAAAAATCCAAAAATAGTTTATTTCCTTATTTAATTTTCTGCACTTTACTATTCTCTATTTCTATTCTCTCTCTTTCACATTTCATCTCTTTTCTTCTCTCATGGCGAGCCCAAACCAACAAGGCCACCGCTTCGGTTTCATTCCTCAAGGCCAAGATCCACGCGAAATCAAGCCCTCTCTCATCCACTTGCTTGGCCAAAGTCAGTTTGGGGGAGCCCTAAACGAAGATCCACATGCCCACTTGGCGGTCTTTGAAGAATCTTGCGGCACTTTCGCTCGAGAAGGAGAAGAGCTAGACAACCTCAAGCTCAAATGCTTCCACCTATCCCTCCGAGATAATGCGAGAACATGGCTAAGAACCGTGAATCGGGACCACATAAGAAGATGGGACGACATGGAGAAGTTATTCTTAGGAAAATACTTCCCTCCATCCAAAACCCAGCACTTCCGAACGAAGATCACGACGTTCAAGCAAGCCGAGAGAGAGTCTTTGACCGAGGCATGGGATAGATGGGCCGAGCTCCAGCGCTTGTGCCCTAACCATGGCCTTGACATGTGGTTGCTTTTTCAATTTTTCTTTGCAGGTTGCACAATAGCCACTAAGACGCACTTGAATTCAGCCGCAGGAGGGAATATGTCAAAGATGGATCCCCAACAAGCCATGCTAATGATCGAGGACATGGCGATCAACCAAAGAGAATGGACGGCCGAAAGAGGTGGACGAACCCAAACCACACCGGGAGTCTTGAAAACTGACGAAGTTACCGCCTTGAAAGCCCAAATAGATGCCTTGCAACATCAAATGGCACAAATGCAAAATGTCAAATCCGTGACAAAGAAGGCTTCATGCGACATTTGTGGAGAGGCGACTCATATCACCGCCGATTGCCAAGTTCTCTTGGAAGGAGAAGACGTCGAGCAAGTAAACTCCATGTTTTACAATCAAGGTGATAAGAGGAATGACCCGATCTACAATAAGGTTAGGCCAAATGATAACTCAAATGCATACAACCCTAACTTAAGGTGGAACCATCCGAATTTCAAATGGAGGACCGACAATGACAACTCCAACCAATACCAAGGTAATTCCAATCAATTTCAAAATAGGTCAAACCAAAACTCGTACCAAGGACCTTCTCAAAACAACAAACTAGAAAAAATGATAGAGGGCCTTGTGATATCTCAAAACGAGTTCATGAACCAACAAAGAAACATCAATACCGATATTTTGGATTCCTTGAGGAATATGAACAATAGGTTCGAGTTTTTAGAAACTAAGACAAAGATGCTAGAGACACAAATAGCACAACAAGCATCTTCGTCCTCTCGCCAACAAGGAACACTTCCGGGCAAACCCGACATCAATCCACGAGAGTATGCAAATGCTGTGACTTTGAGGAGTGGCAAGGAATATGATGAACCAATCCAACCACAAGAACTCACTCAATCCACACAATCTGAACCGATTTCATTCACACCAATTGCTCCACCAATTGCAACAACTCCGGAAGAGCCTCACAAAACGGGTAATTCTAACTCAACAAAGGTACAAAAATCTGAAACTCCAAAGTATGTTCCTCCTCTTAGGTTCCTACCTTTTCCACAACGGTTGGTAAAGAACAAACTAGACCAACAATATGCCAAATTCATTGAACAATTGAAAAAACTGAACATTACCATACCTTTCACCGAGGCAATTGCACAAATGCCAACCTATGTCAAGTTTCTCAAAGAAATATTGTCAAACAAAAAGAAACTTGAAGAGGTCGGAACCATCTCCCTAAATGCGCAATGTAGTGCACTTTTCTTGACCAAACTACCTCCCAAACTTAAGGACCCCGGTAGTTTTATTATTCCATGCAAAATTGGGGAGACCGAATTCAATAATTGTTTGTGTGATTTAGGTGCTAGCGTATGTTTAATGCCAAAAGCGGTTTATGAAAGGCTAGGTCTAGGAGAATTGAAACCAACAAAAATATCGCTCCAATTAGCGGATAGATCCGTTAGATACCCGGTAGGAATTATGGAGGATGCAATTGTCAAAATTGGTAAGTTTTTCATACCGGTAGATTTTGTTGTGGTGGAGATGGAAGAGGATACACAAACTCCCCTTCTATTGGGACGTGATTTCCTAACCACAGCAGGTGCAATCATAGATGTGCGTGATGGAAAGATTTCTTTCCGAATAGGTGATGAAAAGGTTGAATTTAATGTTTTTAAATCTCTCCAATTTCCATCTAATGATAATGATTCGATATGCAGGGTAGATGTTTTAGACTCTATAATTGATGATCATTTAGATAGGATGACGGAAGGAGAACAACCGAATGAAATTCTGGAAGAAATCGATAAAGAAACAACTCAAAATGACAACCACCCGCACGAAACTTTGCAGAGCCCAATTTTTGCCGTTTCAACATGCACAACGCCACCGAAGGTCGAACTCAAACCATTGCCAACAACCCTCAAGTACGAATCTCTTGGCTCAAATGAGACACATCACACCATAATCAATGCCGCCTTGAACCAAGAAGAGAAGACAAGGCATTGGCACGACAAACACATCGGAAAAAGTTTTCAAGAAGGACCATATCAAGTATCACGAGTTTTCAACCATGGTGCCTTCGAAATCTGGAGCGAAAGAGCGGGTTCATTTAAGGTCAACGAACAGCGGCTCAAACATTTCATTCAAGATGAACCGATCATCGAAAAGGAGGCAATTGCCCTCGATGATCCACCACCTTTAAATTGAGCCTCAACAAGTCGAGCTCCCGACATTAAACCGAGCAATATCTTGTGAGTTTCTATTTTTCTTTTTAATTTTCTCTTCTAGTATGAATTGACACATTGAGGACAATGTTTTGTTTAAGCTGGGGGGAGGGTTAAATGAAAAACTGAAATTCACAATTGTATCTTGCATTTAGTTTAGGCATGTTTAAATTTTTTGTTTAAAACTAGGGTTTTACCTAACCATGAATAGGGTCCAGTCCGACTTGTTAGGATGTTTACCTAGTTTTGTGTCATGCATTTTGTGGATAAATTTGAGTGATTGGCAAAATTAGACGTATTCATGCATAATTTTTTCGAATTTTTGGTAAACCCCTTGGAATAATTTGAAATGACCACATAATTTGGCGAAAAACTTTGTGGAAATAAAGGTGTATGACATTAGGACATTTGGAATTTAAATTGATTAGAGAAGCTATTTAGATTTGGAAATTTTAAGTTTGGAAATATTGGGATATCCCCAAGTATGAAAGAATACTTAGGGATGTGTGTATTCATGATATGTGCATAAATGTTGAGAAATTAGGTAAAATTGAAAAATATGGGAAAATAAAAGGTGACTCCAATGACCTATGTTACGGCTTCATGACGTACTTATGGTTATGAGTCCTTAGCACTCTTGCTCCGCTAGTCTCCCGATAAAATTGACATTCGTGTTAGTGGAAGGGTTAGACTAAGAGCATGCAAAGCACCCTTGAATTAGAACGGTTGGGTACGGTTAACTACTTGTAACTAACCGGTGCTTAAATGAGGATGGGGAAAATAGTGCTAAATCATAAAAGAAAAAAATCAAAGTGAGAAAAATCAAAAGCAACAACAAAGATGTGAATATGCATGTATCAACACACGTAGTCCGCAAAATTTCTAAACCTAAGTTTGATTCAAGCTTGGGGGAATTTGAAAATTCCACGTTTAAGATAGCATTTCTTTTAATCAATTTGGGTAAACAAAGTTCATAAATTATAGGCCTTTAAGGAAATAAAAGTTAGAGTAATCGAATTGTGGGTTGAGTCATCATTATCCGAGGGTTAAACTTGAAATTTGAAATTTTTGCATGAGAATTTTTAATTTTTGCCAAGATCATACAAATTTTTCATTTGAGAAACATACTTGATATAAGGTGTATCAAAGAGATCGAATTGTAGTCCAAGTTTAGATGTTGCTTGGGGACAAGCAAGGTTCAAGCTTGGGGGTATTTGATAGGTCTAAATTATATATACATTCGATCTAGTTTTTATCACATAATAGCACCAAATATCTTGTATTTTAGTAGAGAATATAATGAAATATATCCAAGAATCAAGTTACTGCCAAAGTCTATTTAAGTTACAGGAAATAGAGCAAATTGTAGATCTTCTCGCAAGCTTTCCGAAAAGTGGTAGAACACTGAAAACGGAGTTACGGATCATGAGTTATGCCCGTTTGAATTTCAGAGCAAAACAGAGGAAATAGAGCCCAGTGCGGACGCACTGACCTCCAGTGCGGGTCAGCCACCCGCACTCAGCCATCAGGAGATGAAAACAGAAAAGTCCGAGCGCAGTGCGGACGCACTGACCCAGAGTGCGGATGGGTGCACCCGCACTCAGCGACACACAGTTTGTATTTTGGCCATATCTTCGTCATACGAACTCCGATTTGGGTGATTCAAAGCTTGACGGAACCAGGACAAAGAGATCTACAACTTTCATGAAGGAAACAAGTCCAAATTCGTAATGTATAATTTTGTACAGCTGCATCAATGGCCGGATCAGCCTGAAAAGTCTCTCAGTGCGGACGCACTCAGGAAATTTTGCAGAAAATCCAGAAAATGAAACTTGGAACCAAAGGAGATTTGGAGTCGGTGCGACCCAGACCACCCGCACTCACCACCAGTGCGGACGCACTGGACTCGCAGACAGCCAAAAATTCGCATTTTCAAGAGCTCTTCTATTTTTGGCCAACAAGGAACACGTTTTAGAAGGCCAATAATAGACATGGCAGTCTGAGGAGTGCACCCACTAACTCCACTTCTATCCTCTAAATTGGGCAAGGCCTTTGGCTATAAAAGGAGAAGAATTTCATCCATTGTAGGATCCATTATTTTATCCACTTTTCACAAATAGAGAGAGAGAGATCCTGCAGAAATTCTAGAAGGTTTTCCAAGGAAGGAGAAGAAGAAGATTCAAGCAAGGAGTCGGCAAGATCGAGGTTTTAGATCAAAGAAGGGTGTAATCATTTCTTTATCTCATTTCTTATTGTTTTTGCCAATCTTTGTTATGGATCTCTCCAAGAGAGAGTAGTTCTCTTTCTAGGGGTTTAGGTCAATGCATGAACTTGTTTAATTCTATCTTATTCGGATCTTTGTTTTTATTATGATTGTGTTATCGGATTTGATTGTTAATTTCTGTGATTTATTCTTTATGAATTTCATTAGTACTCGTTCCTTTGAGTTCACCTGGTTAGGGTTTATTGAATTGAAGTAGTTTTGAAATCGCGTTGATCGTGTCTTTCCGCTTTAAATTTATTAAATTCCGGCATTGGTCATGAGGAGACTACTAATTGAAACCATAAAGACACACCTTAGGATTGGGTTAGAAGCGACCGTACTTTGATATCCAATCCGGAACTATAGAAATTAAGGTTAGGATTTTGGTGAAGGACCGAAAGGCGAAGGCAAATCCTAATTAGGACACCTTAGAACAAATATCGATATATGCTTTGAAGCATGAGATTAAATATCCCTCTAGGTTAGTGACAGCCCTAGAATTCGAGGCACATTAATTCATAGAGCGCAAAGTATTTGTATTAATATTTGTTCCAAAGGCTAACATAGGTTAGAAACCTCATCAAATCAAACATGAATTTAAACAAACCGAATAAATAGAATTAGCAAGGAATTGTAGACCGAATGCCCCTAGATCTCCTTAAACTTGAAAACAAACCAATCTTTCTTCTCTTTATTTTATTTACATTTATTGTTTGAAACTCCTCTTTTTCGGGTATTGAACCCAACATTAGGATTTTAAGAACAAACCCCCCCCCCCCCCCACTTTACTTTTATTGTTTTGTTTTAGAAGTAGTTTTCTTTATTAAAAATTAGTGTTTCCCTCTCTCCCTGCGGATCGACACCTAAATACTACAATCGATAGGTTGTGCGCTTGCAACTAACCTATTCATTGAGTACGAAGGTTTTATAAATAGTAAAGGCAAAAGAGTACAAAATTATTATATCTAAATTACTCAACAACTTGTAGAACGTATCCTCCACTATGGCAGCCACGAGCATTCTACGGCTAACCTGAAAGACATTGTTGAGTGACTTGGAGCCGTTTGTTGTCATGATACCAATCGGTATCATCCATCACAGGTTTGGAAAATCTTCTCATAAATGGACGGCTTCATCACATTATTAGGACGTACTTTGTCCACATTCTTTAAAAATACATTACACTTTGGATTTAGCTCCACAAAAACAAATATGTGTTATTTCATTTTCAGAATCTTATAAAATAATTAAACAAAATGTTATAAATTAAACATACCACAGCAAACTCTTCTAACATCTCTTTCAACCTTCTTGGCTTCTTCTTCCTGGCTCTTTGTCTGAACCTCCATCCGAAGCACTTGTCATTTTCACAATTTTGGACCAGGTTGTCAGCAACATGCTGCATACAAAACATGTGCACAAAAAGGTCTGCTGTCAGTGCACATTTGATCCCCTTGTGCTAGTTCGATATAACACAGACGAATTTATCATATCCAAGCACTTCATTCCTCAACCACTGCTAGAAAAAACCCCAATTCTCACTATTCTCCTTCTGCACAATTGCAAATGCAATAGGCAACAATTGGTTCTCGGCATCATAGCCGCAAGCAATCAAAAGCCTCACCTCATACCGCCGAGACAAGAAGAATGTATCTTATGCTGAAGTACTGGAACGCTACAATGCATGGACCAAAAGCCCAGGCTACGGCTTTTAATTGAACAACATCTTCTATAATTTCTCCATGTTTATCTCGTATCGGACAAGTCAGAAATTGGTACTTAGAGCTGGGATTCTTGTCTCAAATTCCCATAAGCAATGGTTTCAGCAAGCTGTATGAATTCTCATAATTCTCAAATTGTCGGGCTATTGCAAGCTCACGACCCCTCCACAGTCGGTTGTATTTCGGGGTTACATTGCCATACAAAACCCTCACACAGTTTGCCACCCCTTGGATGCTCATACAGGGGTCATCCTTAATGCTGGTCTCAATGACATTGGTAATATTTGATGCCGTGAGACATTCATGGTCGGTCCTTGTATACTCAGACCTACATGTTGTCTTGTCTCGTTATAACCTATGCATCTCCAAAACCTGTTGTTTTTCTCCCAAGTTTGTAATCACAACCCGGAGTCTTGCACACCACCTGAGTCTGATCCCTGTCACTTTTATTCATTCTAATCTCCTGATTCTTACGAATATAGTGCTCTCTAATCTTCTTAATCAGCTCTTCTTTGCTTTGAAAAAATTGTTCTGGCGCCAGCTCACATTTGTACTCAATCTGTCTCCCATAGTAAGCAACATCTGCTTCTTGAAAAGAAGATATATCATTGAAGTCTGCGAACGGGTGCGTATCAGTCCGGCCACTAAGTGACATATTCCCATATCTGGTTCGAATGGGCATTGGACCATTTTCAACTGGACCATCTTCATTACAACCCTCCAGGTGATCAGAGTCCCAGTTTGCTTCCTGAAATTCATCCCCAGTTTGAAGATCTTCCTCTGGAATTTCGTTAATATTTTCAAAATCCGACCCAATTTCATCGTCTAATGGTGCCGGTTTGGAGTGAGGTGATGGTGGCGGTAATGGTAAAAGCGCCACATGCACGGGTCTAGGTAAGGATCTTGTATGGGGTCGTGGTTGGGGTGATGGTGGAGTGAAGTGACTGTATGTTTCTGGGTCATGTACAAATAAAAGAACCATGGGAGTGTATGGTTCTGGTTGTGTTGTATAATTTGGCGCAACTGAATTTTGGCCAGAACTTCCAACCCCTGACTCTATCGGAACTCTCTTGGCATAGATTTCTATTACAAAATTTCCAGTGGCCTTTAATCGACTGTACATGGCTCTCCATGCAGCATCACTTAGTATTTTTACTATGGTATAGGTCGGGGGTGTTCTATGATTCACTCGGGTTGTCAATTTTAAATTTCACTTTTTTTTGTCATAACCAGTGCATTCGTAAATCATAATTTGAAATTCTAAAGTGAGATATCATCGGAATCTATAAATGAATTAACTAATTTTTTGAAGTAATATGAGTAAATTTATTAGTAACAAACTTCTCACCACAGCTGCACAGCCGCTCTAATAAGCAATACTCTGAGGACAAATCACAGCGCTAACATTTTTTACATTCGCTCCGACATTGGTAGTCATAAACAGGTCGCGGAATATTCTTTTGAGTAATTCTTTTGTCCCCCGCTCTCCAGTCCCCTAAACGTTCCCCCATTCTAACTAACTATGTTAATCATTAATTAATGACTTTAACCAACAGTTAGTGGTCCCCATCTAACTGTCAATACCCACTGGCGGGACCACTATTATGAATACTTGCTCGATTAGGTATGAATACTTGTGCGACAGATAACTCGAAAGTATGTCATCATGGATCTCATTTGAAAGAGAAAATTGTGTAGAAGACGTTCGTGATTTTAGATTTGCAAAATTCCTCATAGATCGTCAGAAATATTGGTTAGATTGAACGGAGAAAAAAAAAACCACCTCTAAAAACGTGTAAAAGATGAGTAAGTGTTGTGTCCAGTTTTTTTTAAATACTTGATATCTTAGGTATGAATATTTGATGTATTATATATGAATATTTGATATCTTAGGTATGAATACTTGATATTTTAGATTCGCAAAATTTCTCACAGATAGTTATAAATATAGGCGAGATTGAATGGAAAAAAAATTCACCTCTAAAAACGTGTAAAAGATGGGTGTGTGATAAGAGAAATAAAAAAAAGTTTATATGTTCAATTTTTTTAGAAATATTTGGTATCTTAGGTATGAATACTTACATGACGAGTTATGAATACTTAAACGACGAAAAACCCGAAAGTACTTCATCATGGATCTCATTTGAAAGAGAAAATTATGTAGAAGTGTCGGTAGTTTTAGATTCGCAAAATTCCTCACAGATCGTCAGAAATATTAACGAGATTAAACGGAGAAAAAAAATTCACTTCTAAAAACGTGTAAAAGATGAGTGTGTAATTAGAGAGAAAAAAAAGTTGATGTCCATTTTTTTTTTTTTAATACTTGATGTCTTAGGTATGAATACTTAATATATTATATGATAATACTTGCACGCATAAGTATCCATACATACGCGCGCCAGTTGTAAATTTTTTCAATCATAAGTGGTCCCCCAAGTAGTTAATGTAGTTAGTGGTCCCCATTGTACTTTACACATTAATTAATCAGGGAAAAGTTTAGGGGACAGAATGATGGACTGTTAGTCGATCCCTATTCTTTTTGTCTTAACATAACGAGGAAGGATTATATCTATAAATAAGAATGCTAAAGGTCAAAAGCCTAATAAAAGAAGTACGAAAGAGAGAAAGGGGCAAGAGATCTGCAATGGCTTCTTCTGGCTGTGAGAAATTTTCCAATTTTCTTCTATTCCATTTATTGTTCCTCTTTTTTTTTTTTTTGGGTTTTGCTAAGTGTGCGTGGTGTGCTTCACAGCTTAGTCAAATCATAGTGTAATTATTTGTCAGCTAATTGGCACCAAATTAATGTTTACACGAAAAAAAGACAAAAAAAATCCTTGCAAGTTTGGTTTCTGCTGTTATAGTTTGTAGAAATAAATTAAATCGAATTGCAGCTGTGTAATTAGCTAGATTTAAGCTTTTATATGGGTAGAAGGTCTATTCCTCTTTCAGAAACAAGCAATAATGTAAAAATTGTATTTTAGAGGGACATTTAGAGAACTATGCCTTAAGATTGATAGTCATTGTTGGTTGCTCCTAACCTGAACAGACCTTATTTTATAAGCATTCAATTCTTTGCAGGGTATATAATCTCCACTATTTTGTTCTTTCAATTATTATTGGTGGGAGTAAGAGGGGCTAGGTCGTATTACCCACTTCCACGTAAATTAAATGTTAATAAAAAACAGCCCCTGCAAACTTCTCGGCCTTATAATATAGCCCATCGGGGTTCAAATGGAGAGATTCCCGAAGAAACAACAGCTGCTTACCTGGTACTGTGCTTTGTACTTTTTCTCATCAAGATCCTTCAGTTATCAGATTTTCAATTCCACTTTTTGTTCTCCTATGATAGGGAATTGGTTAATGTGGTTCTGTTTTCCTTTTTCAATTTTTTCTATATAGAGGGCTATTGAAGAGGGAGCCGACTTTATAGAAACAGATATATTATCAAGCAAGGATGGTGTACTTATATGCTTTCATGATGTGATTCTAGATGATACAACGGATGTTGCAAATTACACAAAATTTGCAAACCGTAAAAGAACTTACGAAGTTCAAGGTTTTAATATCACTGGATATTTTGTAGGTAATACATGTACAATTCTTTAAAATAATTTAAGATTCTTTTTTTCAGTGTGCTTATATAGCTCATTGATCAATTAATACAGTTGACTTCACATTGGAAGAACTTAAATCATTAAGAGTAAAACAACGGTATCCCTTCAGAGATCAGCAGTACAATTGTAAGTCACATTTTCTACTCTTTTATCTAAGAGTTGAACAAAGAAAACAACTTATTCAAATATCTGATACCGCTGCTATCGCAGGGAAATTTTCAATTATCACATTTGAAGAGTTCATCTCTTTAGGATTAGATGCCAACAGAACTGTTGGTATCTATCCTGAGATCAAAAACCCAGTTTTTATTAACCAGCATGTAAGTTGATTCGAATTTACCTTTTTATAATGTTACTATTTGTTCAACCTATTGTGCTATTTCAGAAAGTTATGCTACAAGCTTTTATTATATGAAACTCCCATGTTCTTTCTAAGTACATTATGGTTCTTCTCTCAAACTTGCTATGAGTTCTGTACCATGTTCTGGACCAGTATGGATTTGGTACCAGGATATACCGGCCTATTCCTTCAGAACACCGTGTTTTTCAATAAAATTTTGGTTTTGTTGGGAGACTTCGGAAAACCATTGTTAGAAAACCACTTTGAGTTGTACCAGTTACTGGTAAAATACCTGCTCACTGCAAATTTATACTATCGCCAGGTCAAGTGGGCTGATGGAAAGCGATTTGAGGATAAATTTGTGGAAACTCTAAAGAAATATGGATATAAAGGTTCATACATGTCACAAGATTGGCTGGATAAACCTCTATTTATACAATCATTTGCACCAACCTCTCTCATCTACATATCTAACCTGACAGACTCACCAAAAATTCTCTTAATTGATGGTGTCACCATGCCAACCCAAGACACCAATCAGGTTTTCCCCTATTTTTCTGGGCAAGAATTATGTCTTAATTTTATTTTGATTCTTTCTAGAGATACAATTTATTTTTCTAATTTTCCTATAGGCACCTCTTTACTGTTGCTTTATTATCACCAATTTTTTTGCCCTTCTCATTTTTCTCCCATTCATCATCATATTAATTAATAGCAGTTAACAATTGGCTTAGAGTGACCACAATTAAAGAAAACTCACCAAAGCTTTGATAAAAATATAAACATATAAACTATATTTGGATTATGAGAGGTACTACATTGAATTGCTGCAAGGTATATATTAAACAAGAAGAGTATGTGTATTTTGTAGTCAGCAAGAGGTATACTGGGAATACCTTGTGATACTCCGGTGCTTGCCTGCTTTAGCAGCTAAAATTATTTTCTTCGCGCTTTTATTGCTCTGTAATTGTTTGAGATTGACTTGTTATCTTATTTGATGTGTAGTCATACTGGGAAATTACTTCAGACAGCTATCTACAGTTCATTAGAAATTATGTGGTTGGAATTGGACCATGGAAGGATACTATTGTACCAGTTGTGAATAATTATTTAAAACCGCCGAGTGACCTGGTTGCAAGAGCACATGCTCACAAACTTCAGGTATCGCTTATTGCAATGAGATCCCTTGAGAACGGAACTATTTCAATATCTTGACAATATTTCTCAAATTAATTCTTCTTCAAAACCTTTATTCTCAAACAATTTGAGGTAGGCTATAAATGAAACCCAACCGGAATGAGCAACACAGGGACTTCCCAGGAGGTCACCCATTCTAGTAGTACTCCTGCCCAATTCGTGAGGGTTTCATTTCCATAAAGTGACTGTTTTTTTACCGCTGGCTCGCCAATCCTATCACGAACCCTCCTTTTTCCTGGCTTGGGACAGGCTGTGTAGAAACTACACTGGCGGAGTTATTTCTCAAATTAATTGAACACAAAAATTATCAGAATTATCAGAATTTAACGAGGGGGACCTTTGCCATTGATTTGAGAAATATTTGCCCAAATTAACAATTCCTTACAAATGGGCAAAATTATCAGAATTTATCGAGGTGGATCTTTGCCATTGCACTAAATTATTGTACCATAGTCATTGCACATAATGAAAAGATTATGGTTTCGGCGTGTTAGTGTTACACATGTAGAAATACTGGGTGGTATTCATCTTTTGTTTTTACATTCTGTGTTATTTTACTTATTTGCAAATATATTAGACTGTCAGGTCTTTCATGCAGAAAAGGGGGGGTTTTCAATAAGAATAGACAGATTTTCAATGAAAAAGGGACATCTATTGTATAATTTGACAGTACATATTTGTTATGTTCAGGTGCACCCGTATACATATAGAAACGAGAACCAGTTTTTACATTTTGACTTCCATCAAGACCCATATGCAGAGTATATTTACTGGGTACGAAATATTGGGGTGGATGGCTTGTTCACTGATTTTACGGGCAGCTTGCACCAGTACCAGGAATGGGCCTCTCCACTGAAGGATGTAAAGAGCGCAAATGCTCTATTTCATGAGATCTCTGCCATGATCAACTAATATGAGGGGCCATGATTCTTTTTTTCTGATTCCCTTGTCCAACAAAAAACAAAATAGAAGAGTTGAAGAATGGAAAATGAAGGTGCTAAGAACACTTCCGTGTGGAGCAAAAGAGTAGAATCGGGTTTGCATTACTTTTGGATTTGATTACATACAGATTTGTTTATGCCAGTTTCTGTATATTTTTGTATTTTATGAGATTTTAGACCTATCTGGATAAAAATTAATCCGAATTTTTTATTAATAGAAATTAAAAAAATCTAATCGGTATTCGAAAATCTCACATCACAAGTGAGATGTCATAAAATGAAGCTTGCAAAAGGTAAAATTATGTGAAAAAGATACACATGCAGAGATAAAGAGTTAATATGCTTACAGCATACCAGCTTGAGAGCTACTCATGACCCAAACTACAACAAGCAAGAATTACACCTGGTTCATTACCTCTTACGAGGTTTAATTGTTGGTCCTTAGACCTTCCTGAGACACGCCGTGAGATTTGGACCGTTCATCCGGTGTTGGTCTTGTGTCGAAGGAACAGAGCTTCCGTCTGTAGAGAGATATCGTGAAAATTGTATGTCTTTTTTTTTTAAATTTGAGTGACTTTATTTTTTCACTGAAACACAAATTTGTCCTCCGAATTCTATTGCAATATATCCAAACTAATAAATTACATTTACCACATTAGTTTTTTTTTTTTTTTGTTGTTGGAAACCCATAACAGACAGAGAATACAATTCAAGGCGTTTCCTGAAGAGGAAAACGGCACACTGCATCAGCAAATGTAAGAAAACAAAGACAAAAACAAAAGCTGAGTAGTACATAGTACACAGTACGACCACAATGCATCATATTTCTATGTACTTTAATTTATATAAAATATGATAAATACTATAATATTGTACTTTAAATAGAGTTTTTAATATTAACTCTCTGTTATAAGCTATCTATGCTTGACAGGTGAGGCCTGAAATAAACTGAATTATTCTAATAAGAAAAATCGAGATATACAGAGCTCATATTATATATCCAGCCTATCGCGTAGGTGTTAATCAAAAGAAACGAGATAAATCGAATAATAAAAACACAGTACCAGGCAAAGACCTTGTTCCATTGTTGTACTTCAGTGCCCCTCCCTCCATGCTCTCCTATTTTGTTTGGAACATTATCTGTTGACTGTTGGTATAGGCTTACAGCCACACGCTTCAGTCTTCTCCATCTTTAACGGGCCGGATAAAAAAGACTATTGGTGTTCCGGCCCAATAAGGCCTACCATTACGGGCCTATTTAAATAAATATCCCCAATATGATACACAATTACACAGACTTTATTAAATTCCTTATGCAGTTAATGCAGGTGCAATTATTACCTCTAGGTATATGAAATTCTAACGATAGAAAAAAAAAACTTTAAAAATGGTTTATCATTAATTTAAATCTAACCACCAGTCTGATTGATCTGAACCGATCTGAACTAAAAATAATTCGGTTTTGAATATTAAATACACGGATCACCGAAAGAGGATCTCCTCAGAATATCCATCCATTTCTTGTTATTAAGAATGTTTGTAAAGAGCATGTCCAACGGAGATTCCTTTTAATCTCCAACCCAGCAATTCCAGAAATTTTGTTTTAATTTCTTTTGAACGCCAGTCTATACAACGAGGGGTCAGAGCCAATAAGAAAGAGAATGAAGGGGTCAGAGCCAATAGGAAAGAGATAGAGTGTCAGCAAGTTCAAAAGAAATCGTTTGATTTATAAGCAAATTTGTTTTTTTAGAAATCGGCCAACATCTATGCAACTAAAATAAAGTTATCCACGTAAGATTAGAAATTGAAAAACAATCAGCGTTGTAGATGCTCTAACGAGCTTATCCCTAATAATATTGACTATCTAAACTTCTTAAGTTCACCAAGTCTCTCTGAACTCAACTCTAAAACCTATATTTCTAATGACGAATCTGAACCGTTGAAACTCATCTACCTTACGAGTGATGCGTTTACATGCGAAAATTTTAAAACTTTTGAATTAATTTAGTATAAAGTCAAGCAGTCAAAATTAGAAGGTTTATAAATTAATTTTAATACATTCATTTTTTGAACATTTTTTTTTCACTTGATTTTATACAAAACTAACTTGAAAAAATAAAATTTTTGTATGAAGACGCATCACTCGTAACGATAGATGGATTTCAACAGTTGAGATTCATCATTTGAAATCAATCCGATAGATTTTGAAGTTGAATTTACAAAGAAACTTGATAAACTTAAAAAAACCCAGTTCTACTCATCTAAATTAGACCTGAATTCTGAAGTATAATAACAAAAGAACGCAATTAAAATAAGGCTATCTCTATTAGACCTGAATTCTGCAGTAACTTAAATTTTGAGTTTATGCAGAACAAATCTGGACTGTCCGATCTTTATTGGCACGAATATTGAAGAGGCTCGGTGTATTTCAGGTGCATACCTGATTGAATGGTGGAGATCCTAAATCCAGTATATGAGATAATAAATATCGGCATATGACACAATGACTTTAATAAATTCCTCATACTTCATCCGTGGAGAACGCGTATCCTCTGCATTAACTCAAAAAGGAATCTTTTGAGTTAATGAATATGAACCGTCTGATTTTAAACGGAGCCAATCCGGTTTCTGACTATAACTTAGGAGGATTTTCAATATTCGTGGGGATCTAGTCCGCACGGATCTTAAGACAGATCGGATGGTCGAAATTCATTAACTCAAAAGATTCCCTTTTGAGTTAATGCAGAGGATACGAATTCCATCCGTGGAACTTAAAAAAGGTTGTGTCCCCGAAAAAGATGATTAAAAAAGACCCCTAGATAATGACGACGCAGGAATGTTGAACAAAACATCATAATCAGTACAGCAACCAACGTGGCGGGTCGTTTGCTCTCTCGATAAACCCGTTCTAATAAGCAATACTCTGAGAACAAATCACAGAAACGCTACCATTTTACATTCGCTCAGACTTTGGTAGTCAAAGTAAACAGGTTCCCACGGAATATTCTTATTCGGTCTAAAAATAATGAAAGGATTTTTTTTTATATCTATAAATAATAAGGCTAAAGGTCGAAAGCCTAAGAAGAGAAAGAAAAGAGTACGAAAGAGAGAAAGGGGCAAGAGATCAGCAATGGCTTCTTCTGCTTGTGAGAATTTTTCCAAATTTCTTCTCTTCCAATTAAATTTTTTTTTGTTTTGGTGGGTTTTGCTTAGTGTGCGTGGTGTGCTTATTAGCGTAGTTGATGTTTTGTTGATAATTAGAAATTTGATAATCTAAATAATTGTTTGCCATCTAATAGGCCCCAAATTAATATAAATACGAAAAAAAGACAAAAGTCCCTGCAAGTTTGGTTTCTGCTTGTATAGTTTTTAGAAACAAATGGAAGCCCATTGCAGCTGCGTAATTAGCTAGGTTTTACCTTTAATACAGATAGGTCTATTCCTCTTTCAGAAACAAGGAATAATGTAAAAATTGTATTTTAGAGGGCACCAAGAGAAATATGCCTTAAGATTGATAAGTCAATGTTAGTTGTTCCTAACCTGAAGACCTTATTTATAAGCATTCTATTCTTTGCAGGGTATACAATCTCCATTCTTTTGTTCTTCCAATTATTATTGGTGGGAGTAAGAGGGGCTAGGTCGTATTACCCACTTCCACGTAAATTAAATGAAAATAAAAAACAGCCCCTGCAAACTTCTCGGCCTTATAATATAGCCCATCGGGGTTCAAATGGTGAAATTCCTGAAGAAACAAAGGCTGCTTACCTGGTACTGTGCTTTGTACTTTTTCTCATCAAGATCCTTCAGTTATCAGATTTTCAATTCCACTTTTTGTTCTCCTATGATAGGGAATTGGTTAATGTGGTTCTGTTTTCCTTTTTCAATTTTTTCTATATAGAGGGCTATTGAAGAGGGAGCCGACTTTATAGAAACAGATATATTATCAAGCAAGGATGGTGTACTTGTATGCTTTCATGATGTGATTCTAGATGATACAACGGACGTTGCAAATTACACAAAATTTGCAAACCGTAAAAGAACTTACGAAGTTCAAGGTTTTAATACCACTGGATATTTTGTAGGTAATACATGTACAATTCTTTAAAATAATTTAAGATTCTTTTTTTCAGTGTGTGTGTATATATAGCTCATTGATTAATTAATACAGTTGACTTCACATTGGAAGAACTTAAATCATTAAGAGTAAAACAACGGTATTCCTTCAGAGATCAGCAGTACAATTGTAAGTCACATTTTTTGCTCTTTATCTAAGAGTTGCACAAAAAAAAACAAATTATTCGAATATCTGATACCGCTGCTATCGCAGGGAAATTTTCGATTATCACATTTGAAGAGTTCATCTCTATAGGATTAGATGCCAACAGAACTGTTGGTATATATCCTGAGATCAAAAACCCAGTTTTTATTAACCAGCATGTAAGTTGCTTCTATTTACCTTTTAATAATGTTACTATTTGTTTAACCAATTGTGCTATTTCAGAAAGTTATGCGACAAGCTTTTATTATATGAAACTCCCATGTTCTTCTAAGTACATTATGGTTCTTCTCTCAAACTTGCTATGAGTTCTGTACTGTGTTCTGGACCAGTATGGATTTGGTACTAGGATATACCGGCCTATTCCTTCAGAACACCTTTTTTTTTTAATAAAATTTTGGTTTTGTTGGGAGATTTCAGAAGGAAAACTATTTTTACAAAACCACGTTGAGTTGTACCAGTTACTGGTAAAATACCTGCTCACTGCAAATTTATACTATCGCCAGGTCAAGTGGGCTGATGGAAAGCGATTCGAGGACAAATTTGTGGAAACTCTAAAGAAATATGGATATAAAGGTTCATACATGTCACAAGATTGGCTGGAGAAACCTCTATTTATACAATCATTTGCACCAACCTCTCTCATATACATATCTAACCTGACAAACTCACCAAAAGTTCTCTTAATTGATGATATATCCATGCCAACCCAAGACACCAATCAGGTTTTTCCCTATTATCTGGGCTAGAATTATGTCTTAATTTTATTTTGATCCTTTCTAGAGATACAATTTATTTTTCTAATTTTCCTATAAGCACCTCTTTACTGTTGCTTTTTTATAACTAATTTTTTTGTCCTTGTCATTTTCTCCCATTCATCATCATATTAATTAATAGCTGTTAACAATTGGCTTAGAGTGACCACAATTATAGAAAACTCACCAAAGCTTTGACAAAACTATAAACATATAAACTATATTTGGATTAAGAGAGGTCCTACATTGAATTGCTGCAAGGTATATATTAAACAAGAAGAGTGTCTATTTTGTAGTCATGAAGACGTATACTGGGAATACCTTGTGATGCTCCAGTGCT
The DNA here is from genome assembly GCA_011114355.1 of Carex littledalei. Classification (NCBI taxonomy): domain Eukaryota; kingdom Viridiplantae; phylum Streptophyta; class Magnoliopsida; order Poales; family Cyperaceae; genus Carex; species Carex littledalei. The sequence goes on along the minus strand of CM022095.1, from coordinate 8,412,968 downwards.
TGCTGCTTTAGCAGCTAAAATTATTTTGTTCGCACTTCTATTGTTCTGTAATTGTTTGAGATTGACTTGTTATCTTATTTGATGTGTAGTCATACTGGGAAATTACTTCAGACAGCTATCTACAGTTCATTAGAAATTATGTGGTTGGAATTGGACCATGGAAGGATACTATTGTACCAGTTGTGAATAATTATTTAAAACCGCCGAGTGACCTGGTTGCAAGAGCACATGCTCACAAACTTCAGGTATTGCTTATTGCAATGAGATCCCTTGAGAACGGAACTATTTCACTATCTTGACAATATTTATCAAATTAATTCTTCTTCTTCTTCAAAACCTTTATTCCCAAATAAGTTGAGGTAGGCTAGAAATGAAACCCAACCAAAATGAGCAATACAGGGGCTTCCCAGGAGGTCACCCATCCTAGTACTACTCCTGCCCAATTCGTGAGGGTTTCATTTCCATAAAGAGACTGTTTTTTTACTGCTAGCTTGCCAAGCCTATCACGAACCCTCATTTTTTCTGGCTTGGGACAGGTTGTGTAGAAACTACACAGGCAGAGTTATTTCTCAAATTAACTGAACACAAAAATTATCAGAATTTAACGAGGGGGACCTTTGCCATTGATTTGAGAAATATTTTGCCCAAATTAACAATTCCTTACATATGGGCAAAATTATCAGAATTTATCGAGGTGGATCTTTGCCATTGCACTAAATTATTGTACCATAGTCATTGCACATAATGAAAAGATTATGGTTTCGGTGTGTTAGTGTTACACATGTAGAAATACTGGGTGGTATTCATCTTTTGTTTTTACATTCTGTGTTATTTTACTTATTTGCAAATATATTACTGTCAGGTCTTTCATGCAGAAAAGGGGGGTTTTCAATAAGAATAGACAGATTTTCAATGAAAAAGGACATCTATTGTATAATCTGACAGTACATATTTGTTATGTTCAGGTGCACCCGTATACATATAGAAACGAGAACCAGTTTTTACATTTTGACTTCCATCAAGACCCATATGCAGAGTATATTTACTGGGTACGAAATATTGGGGTGGATGGCTTGTTCACTGATTTTACGGGCAGCTTGCACCAGTACCAGGAATGGGCCTCTCCACTGAAGAATGCAAAGAGCGCAAATGCTCTATTACATGAGATTTCTGCCATGATCACCGCGTTTGAGGAGCCGTGATTCTTTTTTTTTATTTAATTTAAATTTGGCAATTTTAAGGATAAGAATTTGTACTTGTATTGTTTATTTTGAATAAAGATGCTAAAGCAGAATCGGGTTATTTTGTTCTGATTCCCTTGTTCCACAAAAAGCGAAATAGAAGAGTTGAAGAATGGAAAAGGAAGGCCGCTGTTTCAGCCGACATTTTTATTAATATCCAAAGTTTAATAGAAATTATTAATTATGCTCAGATTTCGGAACTTCTGCTAAAAATGTCCAAGCCGGCCAGAAAATGGACGGCTTAGGTAAACCGGCTATTTTCTGGCCGGCTTACTCCATTTTTTTTTTTTATTAGAAAGACACTATGAAGATCAAAATATTGAAACCTAACTCTGAAAATTTGAACTTTTTTGTTTAAATTATTTGTTATATTACTTTTTTTGATATATAATTAGCATATTTATACTAAAATACGCTAGATTAATTGAAATTATGTTGAATACCACTATATTATGTTAAATTACGCTAAATTACATTACATTACGCTAAATTACAAATGAATAGGGACGATATATTCACTGAAAAGGAGAACAACGACGATGAAACTTCAAACGGTCATAAAACGGCGCTCGAGTGTCCGATTTCAGCAAATGACCACTTTTCGGAAAGCTTGCGAAAATGCGCATGTGTCCGTGCCTATGATGCCAAATTCCAAATTTCAGAATCGCCAAAAAACAAAGGGAAGAGCCTCAAAACTTGAGTTGAAGTTTCGATTAAGATTTTCATTTCTATTATTCAATCCAAGTAGCTCAGTAAATTAGTTACATAATGAACTTGTAGAATACCAATTTTTACTATTTTTGGAATTTTTTTACTATTTTTTATGATTCATGAAAGATGAACAAAATCAATCTACTATAGCGTAATTTTGTATAGTTTAGCGTAGTTTACCGTATTTCAGCATAATTAGCGAAGTTATTGTAATTTAACGTAATTTAGTATAATTGAACATAATTTATTGTAATATAGTGTAATTCAACATAATTTCAAGTAATCTAGCGTATTTTAGTATAAATATGTTAATTATACATCAAAAGAAGTAATATAACAAATAATTTAAACAAAAATTTCAAATTTTCAGAGTTAGGTTTCAATATTTTGATCTTCAGTGTTTCTCTCTTAAAAACAAAAAAGAAATGGAGTAAGCCGGCCAGAAAATGGCCGGTTTACCTAAGCCGTCCATTTTCTGACCGGCTTGAATATTTTTAGCAAAAGTTTGGAAATCTGGACATAATTAATAATTTCTATTAAACTTTGGATATTAATAAAAATGTCGGCTGTTTCAGATGGTATGATTTTATTGCCAAATATCTTGGAGTGCGAGTGGAAGTGCTAAGAACACTCTTCCGTATGGAGTAAAAAAAGTAGAATCGGGTTAAATTGGGTTTGGATACTTTTGGATTTGATTACACACAGAGTTGTTTATGTCAGGTTCAGTACATTTTTGGATTTTTAATGATTATGATTCGGATTGGGATTTAATGATATTTTAGACCTCTCTGGATACAATTTAATCCGATTTTTTTTTTTCTAAGAAAAATGTCGATTTTTTTTTTTTAAGTTGAAAGCCGTAGGCATTTGTATTAATTTAACGATTTACAAGATAGCTATTACACGTGTTTTTTATTTAAATTAAGAAGCATGAAAATTTATACATTGAGCTACTTGTAAAATTATTTAATTTGTTATGTCAAAAAATAACAAATACGTGAAGCCAGAGAATATGAATTGGTCTTTTCGTACTCAATTAGCAAGTAATAATTTTTCTTCTCTGGGAATATAGACAAAGCAATAATTTTTTCGAGTTACATGGCTGGTAGACTACGTCATATAGAACCCTTCGTCTCTTCCTTGAGACGAAACGTGTTCTTCTTTCCAAAATCAACACTGCCTAGAGGAATGCGCAGCCAAGAGGCACTGAATCTAACCGGTCTAAGACAGTCATCACTCAGAGAGGAGGAAGACAAGGGCACTGAATCAAACCGGACCGAAAATTGAATCAACCGGACCAGGACAATTATCACTCAAAGAGAAGGAAAAATAAGAAAGTAAGGAGGAAGGAGACAACTTTTTGTAATCTCATCATTGACAATAATCATAAAAGCACATACTTTATTCACATATAGAGTTACAGTAGATACTTCGGAGATGGAACGAATTCACAAATCCTCAATCAATTTCGGATAATCAAAATAAACAGGCGAGACGACAAGTGGTGAAACCCTTAAACAAAATCATCCGCTCGAATGGAACGAGGTGAGTTAGACCAGGCAGACGAGAGAGGGGAGGAGGCGTGGCAGAGCAGCCAAGTTAGTATTGCGACTCTCAAAACAGCAGCTCTGATCGTCTTAGATATTGCCTTGGGCGATATCTCCGAGGCTTGCAGAGTTCACGAGGAGACAATAAAAATATCAAATTGGTATTAAAAAATCTCACATCGTAAGTAAGATGTCACGATAAACTACGACATCTGAATCATTAGGAGAACAAAAATTGTCCCATACAAAATATACATTTTCATAAAAATAATTTAAACTAAATAATAAATAATATTTTTAAATGACATATAAAATAATATCTACACGTAAATAACATTTAACATATTTCATTAAATAACATACATAATTTTTTTATCTTTTTGACATATTTTCATACAAAATATTTCGTGCAAAATGACATATTAAAGACAAATATCATTCCTTAAATAATATAAAAAATAGAAATAAATGAAGACAATCAATCTTAATCTTAAATGGCATGTAAAAATGGAAAGAAATCAGGACCAATAAAAAAGATAATACAATTTGCATGTAGCGAGTACGTGTTTAAATAAATTTAGACTTTTACACGTCGAAAAACATAAAAAAAGATGCATAGAATTAAAAGAAAGTATACTATTTGATTGGAGGGTTGATATTTAATATGAAATTTTATCTTTTAATTATAATCGTTGACGGATAAAGACACCTACGTGCTTAATATAAATATATATATATAGAGATAGGCTATGGTGAGTTGTGAAGTAAAATGTTGTTTTACTTCACGCCATATTTCATTTTGAAAATTCAAACAACCGATCCGAACTGTTCAACATTTTCTAAATATTGAAATGTGCTTGGAGACTAAATTTTACATTTTTTGAAATTTTTTTACTATTTATTAAGCCACTTTGAAATCGCTAATCCACTGTGAACAGTAAAAAACAGTAAAATTTTCTGGGCCACCGGATCAGCGATTTTCAAAGTGGCTTAATAAATAGTAAAAACATTCCAAAAAATGTAAAATTTAGTCTCCAACCACATTTCAATATAGAGAACATGTTGAGCGGTTCGGATCGGTTGTTTGAATTTTCAAAACGAAAATATGAGCGTGAAGTAAAAATGACCTCTTACTTCACAACTCACGATAGCCCAGCTCTATATATATATAGAGAGAGAGAGAGAGAGAGATGGGCTATTGTGCTTTGCAAAGTAAAACTCCCTCTTTACTTCGGGTCATATTTTCATTTTTGAAAATTCAAACAACCGATCCGAACCGTTCAACATGTTCTAAATATTGAAATGTGCTTGGAGACTAAATTTTACATTTTTTGGAATTTTTTACTATTTATTAAGCCACTTTGAAAATCGCTGATCCGGTGGTCCAGAAATTTTTACTGTTTTTTATTGTTCACAGTGGATCAGCGATTTTCAAAATGGCTTAATAAATAGTAAAAAAATTCCAAAAAATGTAAAATTTAGTCTCCAAGCACATTTCAATATTTAGAACATGTTGAACGTTTCGGATCGGTTGTTTGGATTTTCAAAATAAAAATATGACCCGAAGTAAAGGGGGGGTTTTACTTTGCAAAGCACAATAGCCCATCTCTCTATATATATAGAGAGAGAGAGAGACTTTAGTATTGTGCAACTCTTTGTTATCGACAACTCGTTTTCAGATTCAAATTTAGCTTAATTTAATTGTTCAAGAATCAGACTTTAGTATTGTGCTAAAAAAAAATAATAATAATAATGCACTCCATGTGCTAAAAAAAAGTGGCGTGACACCAGTTTTTTCCTAAAATAAAAACAACAACAAACTTTTTGTTATCGCTGAACCTGGTACATCCATTTTCAGCGGATTGCTAACTAAAACATATTTATTTATGAACTCCGTTCAATTTGCCGAAATCAAATTAGCAAAACTTCCTTCAGCTTGTAACAATTCTCTGTGTAATTATATGTAATTAAGCTCATTGTAATATTTTTGGATTTAATATCAATAAAAATAAATCAAGGTTCTAATAGTGATTATCATCATCGCAAAAAGCTAAAAAAAACACTATAGCTAGCTATAGCGTTGAAAACGACTGATAGTGCTATATATAGCTATAAGGTCCGAAAATACTATAGCTTCGCTATAGTTAGCTATTCAGAACACTGAAATAAATAGAAGATAAAATTAACAGAGAGTAGTTAATGGGTGATAATTTAAAAAATATATAATGATAAGCTGGAAAACTTGACTATAAATATCTATGTAATTCTTGTAATCACGATAGATAGATGAGGAATGAAATTTGAGTCTTCAACTTTCTTTTTCTCTACTTTTGCTACCCTCTATCATCTTCTCTCTCTACTCTCTACTCTCTATTCTTCTTCTCTATTATCTCTTTTATCAAATTATCCGTTAAGTTCGCAGAAGTTCCACAAATTATCAAAATTTCCAAAGTCTCATCCAATGACCATGTCCTTCACATTAAGGACACACTAGTACAGAAAACGCGATCATACACGGTCCGAAAAGCTAATGACACATAGTTACATGACCATATCAGCGAGCGTCGTGTATGAATAGGGGATACTTTGTACACGGTTTACGAACCGTGTCTGTATAGGAATAACATACACGGTTAATATAAACGGACCGTGTCAGATCCCAAAAAAATTAAGGCGCTAAAAATAGTGATTTTTTCTACACGGTCGAACTAACCGTGTACAATAACAAGCGTTATATACACGGTTTCTACAAGAAGTCCGTGTATCATTTTGGAAACAATACACGGTTTGTTATTTAGAACCGTGTATGTTATGATTTTTTTTAATGATTTATAACTGGCTAGCACCCATTTTACTAGCCATTAAACATATAATATTATGCTGGGTTTTATGGTACTTAAGGCAGCGGAATTTCAAAATTTTTGACATGAGAAGTACCAAAAGAGATCATTATGTGCGATTGAAATCAAACCAAAATCAATTTCCAAATCATCAAACATCATACCTTTTGATTTTTGTCTCCAAACAAGAAAGGAAGGTCCTTGAGATGTAGGGTTGTAGCCTCCACCTCCTTATTGATGCTAATGGTGGTTGATGCCTTGCAGCGCCTTGGTGGTTGATGTGTGCGTGCCTAGAATACCTTGCACCAAAATGAGACTCCAAAGTAGAAGTCATCCACGGTATCCACCAAGAAATTAATTAGAAACCAAATATTCCTCTTGCTAACGAGTACTAACTTGGTTGCTCCTTAATCCTTATCATTCAAGAGAACTAGATCTTGATCTTTTAGGGTTGTGGGTTCTCAACACATGAGATATAAAACAAAAGAAAAAGAGAGAGTTCTTGGCAGAACTTTTTCTCTAAAAACGAAATCACCCTCAAAATGAATGAGAGTGAAAGTATATATAGCAAATGAGAAATGTGAATTCAGTTTCCAAAACTAACTCCATGTTCTCCTACATTTTTGACCATGATCTAATTCGAATTTGGCTTTCTTTCAGACGACAAAGTTCTAGATATTTCTCTTATCTTTCCAGAAAGATATAGAACTCTCAAAAATGACTTCGGATGAGAGAGATATGATCAAAATAAGAAACGTGTGCGGCAGTTTTCAGAACATGGCGGTCCAAATTAACCACCACGTTCTATCACGTTTTTTACTATGATTTAATTCGATTTTGGCTTTCCTCCAGAGATGCAAAGTTATATATCTTTCTCTTACATTTCCAGAAAGATATAGAACACTCAAAACCAACTTCGTATGAGGGAGATATGGTCAAAATAAGAAACACTGCGCAGCAGTTTTCAGAAAACGTGGTAGTTATTAAGAAAATAATTCACAAACATGGGCCACAATTAACAACAGTCATTGGACTTTGTTTATTGGGCCAAGTTCTATTTTTCCTTATTTGAATTAATACATTAATCTAATTAATTGTAGTATCATATAATTATTCCAAATAATTATATTTCTCATGTTCTGGTGGAGAAACCAATTTATTTATCATGTCATACATGTCAAATAAATTAAGGAGCATTTCTAATTAACTTCTTATTGGTGTGACCCTGTGGGATCTATGTCAAATGGCAATAGAATCTGAAACTCCTTTCGATTCCATAAACTACAAGTGGCACCTAGCAATATGCATTGTAGTTACCCAAATAACACAGATGATAAGTACCATACTGTATCACGATTCCTAAGCAACAATTGTCTCGTGTCAATTCCATGTCTCATGTTATCATGAATAGATCTAAGGTAGGAATGTGTCATCCTTGCAAATCTACTCGTTTCTTAATTCCGAAATAATTCAGTAATTATGATTAACTCCTTAATCATATGTGCACATACTTATATTATTTCATCAAGGGGTCCAGTGATATCATCACTCATTTACATGAGAGACATTGGTATTCTTGATAATTACTATCCCTCCACATGAGAGATACATACTGAGATAGAATCTGTATAACTGCCAGTTACTGACAGTGTTGGATAATACCCACGAATATGTATTCTCATGTGAGAGAAACAATCATCTCATACCTTAGAATTCAAGACACAAATAAAACATTAATGACACAAACACAATCCATATTAAATGTTTTATTTTACGTCCAATCTCCTGATCTCCATCAGGTATCCATTTGATTAGATTGACAACCCCTTGTCATATGATCTGCAGAACATGATCATCATCTAATCCAAATGCTAATCTTATGCTGGTAATTAATGTTCCTTGTTAATTACCAAGACTATGGACACTTTAGAGTATTTATTAACTCATGTATAGAGTTCCACAATTCAAGTCCTCAACCTGAATGATCTATAAGTAATAAAATACTCAAGAAACAAAATGATAAACATATCATCCAATTACATGAACAAAACTTAGAAAACAATCATCCTATGATTGGCTTCTAGATCACAACACTAACATATTACACATCCATATTTGCTTTCAATAAATATTCAAATTCATAACATACAATAAACAATCAGATACATTCAATATTTAACATGCAACAAATAAAAAACAATATTTCAAATTCATACATATACAAAAATGCCTTATCCAATTGAACTAGTATAATTGTATAATGCAAGGGCCCATCAAAGAAGTCTTACACTGCCTTATGCGTGCGCTCGATATGTACTACACTACTAGAATCTGGGTTTGTTGCATGGGTAAAAATCTTTGTTGCAAGGGTAAGTAGTGTCCATGCAACAAATATTGGCATTTCTGACACAGTCAAACTTGTTGCAAGGGTGGCCCATGCAACAGTTACCCATGCAATAAGTCTGATGGTTACCCTTGCAACTGCTTCTTATTTACCCTTGCAACAAATATTTGATGACCCGTGACCCGCCAGCAAAGATAGAAAGTATATTTTAATGAATGTCCATGCAACAACTCATCTCATACCCTTGCAACAAGTCTCCCGAATTGAGACTAAACAGTTGCAAGGGTAACCCATGCAACAAGTATTTGAGAACTATTTGTTGCATGGACTTACCCTTGCAACAAATCTCCAGAATCTAGACTAAACAGTTGCAAGGGTAACCCATGCAACAAGTTTGGAGGATTATTTGAGAAATATTTGTTGCAAGGGTAACCCATGCAACAAGTTTTGACGATTTTTGAGAACTATTTGTTGCATGGGCCTACCCTTGCAACAAGTATTGAACTTCTGGACAGTAATTTTTCTATATATATTTGATCTCTCCCTTCAAATTGAATATATTCTTATAAATTATAGCAGTATATTAATTTGTTCACATCCTACTTAATATTGTTCAAATTTAGAAGAGAATTTGATCTCTCCCTTCAAATTGAATATATTTTGTAAGTCACAACAATTAGAATTACAACAGTATATTATAAAGTAAATGAGATAAACCAGTGGAGAGTTTTCTCCCCACTTGTAGTGACTTGCTGCGTTCAAAATGATTAAAATCCAATTTCAAACAAAATATAACACTACTAGAATCTGAGTTTTTTGCATGGTAAGAAAAATGGCTTGTTTCAAACAAAATATGATTTACATTTTTTGCATGCACTGCAATTCATACTATTTGCATGGATGTACTGACAAATATAATAATAAAAAATGGTTGCAAATCAGCATGCTCTAATTATACAATCCTCCCTGCCTACTGGTACCAATCTAGTACCAGCCCAGTGCTGTTTTACAATTTCCAAATTCTCATTCATCAAAATTTACATAAAACACATTGAAAAATATATAGAAAGCAACTAATAAGCATTGACCAACATAGTATAATCATCCTACATTGTACCAAAATTATAAAAATCATTAAAACAACAGTATTACACTGCAAGTACTTCTAACTTCTATATTTTCATAGTTTTATGCACTGATGTTGAGTTACTTTCCACAGTCGAATTCACGGCAACAAAAGCACTTTATTGCTCTTGTACTTCACTTGAGTTTTCATCTGAAATTTTTCACATAACAAATATGAATTTTAACAACCATTACATATGAAAACTTCTATTAAATTTACTAACCTCAACAGATTTCTTGTAAATAACAAATGTGCTTGCTTACTCTTGTTTCGATGGTTGGTGCTTACTCTTGTTGGATGATTTGTGCTTTAGATACATAATTGATCTAATATTTATCTAACTTTGTACAAGCAATTGTTGAAATAAGGGCATGAATTAACCACACTCTCATTTCCTGACTGAGCAAAACCAGCAATTTATTGCTGTACAGGAGAGAAATATAGCACATAATTACTGTAAGGGCTTATTATACCACTAATTGTATATCAGTTACAGCTTACAATTTACTAATTGTATATTATTGATTAAAAGTGGGAAAAGGTTGCATCCACATCATACCACTTTCATCCAATGAGATGCCATATACTCGAGTCTACAAGAAAAGGGAACCTACAAAAATCTGTTTTGGTACCTCAGCAGAGAGATCAAGTTCTGTCATTGCTTCTCTTAACTCTTCTAAAAAAGGGATCCCTAAAACCGCTCTAGAATTTGCTAAACTGCTCTAGAATTAACTACTAATATATACTATTTCAAAGTTATTCGATGTATTTTCCACAAAATGCACTTTTATTGGGCTCATTTTCTGAAAATTAGTTATTTTCCTTGGGGGTAACCAATTAACCATCTTTCTTTTCAGATTGAGTACAGTTATAAATTTATAATTGAAACTAAAAGAAAGGAAATTTTAAACAAAATATTTTGTTATTTGATTATGAAAAAACTTTTGTTTTACATATGGCTTAATTTGTTGCTTTTAGCTTAGTTGATTGTTTTGTTGTTTAAAAACTTTTAATATATACTTAGTGCATTATTTTGATGTTTGTAATTGTCATATATAATGAACATGTAAATAAATAAAAGGGTTTGTCATGATATAAAAAAAAGCTTGATATACTCTAAATTTCCAATAAAATTACGAAAAGGTAAAAAAGATTTACTAATTGCTTCTCATCTGGACTTAGATAGCTACGAGAATATTTATGTCCCCATTAAAAAAATTAACTGATCTACTAGGGCATTAAGAGATACGGAGTCTTATTAATTTACCAGTTACAGCTAGAGAACTCAAAGAGCTTGCCACGAGTGGAAAAGATAACCAGTGCCACCTCAGCATTAAAGGAAAATTTAACAATTAGAAAGTACATGTCATCTTGGGTTCAGTTTATAAGTATAAATATCTTGATATTCAACAATTAAATGTGTCTCTGGTTTCAGAATTTGTGTTGTTTCTGCATGTACCAGAACTGTTACAGATCTATTTTCCTGCTGCACACAAATTGTTTGTGATATTGTCTAAGTGAACTTAATTACTGGTACATGAACTATATCATTTTTTTTGTTAAAGTTACAAGATGTTCTTCACGCTGTTTATAGTAGAAAACTCATATTCTACTATAAACTCATACTGGGCTTCAAAATCAATATCAACAATTAGCAAAAAGGGGAGCTCAAAGGCTCAACCCAAGTAATAACAGCAAACATCACAAGTAGAAACAAGGAAATTTATTCAATTACCCAAAATTGCTTCGAATCACGAAAGGGGCGAGGGTCGGTACCCAAGGTGGTCGGCCTTTAACCAAGGGATCTCGCCTAAATCTCGCATCGCCTCGCCTGGCCACACACTGGACGTCCGCCTTTGTGCCAGCGATCGCCTGAACCGGACCCACCTGAGCCGCCTCGCATGAGGGAAAGAGAGAGATAAGGAGTGAGAGGCAGGGAGACGTTGTAGTTTCTCTCCAGTGTTTGGGTTGAGGGCGACGAGAGAGACAGTGAAAGGAAATGAGAACCCTAGATATGGTTTTTGTGTCTCAACGAGGGAGAACTGTAAAGAGGAGAAAGGGGTAAGTAACTGGGTGCGGCTCAGAGGAGAAAGGGGTAAGTAGCTAGTTAAACCCTAGACGAAAAAATAATGAATTCAGATCCTCCCCGGTACCGTAACAGGGAATCTCTTACAATTATTTGATTTGGTCCGTTCTTTTTAACTTAGCACGAATCTCGAAGCGGCTGAGAGTTAATCTAAACCGTAAAGTGAAGGGAATCTTTTACAGTAATGGAGAGGATACCTGTCCAAAAAATAATGGGGGGAAACTAAAACTTCTCTGAGTGCAGTGGGGGGAAACCAAATTTCTGGAGATCAATCGTTAACAGAGCAGTTTTAGCTTCGTGCAGAGTACTGAACACATTGAATGCTCTTTTCAATCTATAATCTGTGCGCTGTATCAGGTCTTAACTGCTCTGTCCATATTACATACCCAAATTTCATTCACTGTGAGAATAAAATGAGAGGGAAGTGAAATTAATTTCACTTGTAACTTGATAAACAATCAACAAAGCAGTATAAATTTTGACAAAATAATTTGGACATATAGAATTAATTTATTTAGATTGAATTTTATCTAAGAAAAATAATATTTGCTAAAATTTAAGAAAGAATTGAAAATTTTGACAAATTAAGTTGAACATTTAAAATTAATTAATTTAGATTGATTTTTTTATTTTTTATTTTAGTTTGTTTCATTATCCATTTTATTTTTTCATTTTTATATGTACATAATTTTCATGTGAATCAAATAATTTTTATGCCTTACATATGTATAATAATTAGTAACTTATAAGTGATTAGTTAAATTTAGACAATTAACGAATAATTGCAACTTTAAATTTATAAAAAAAAAATGAAAACGAAATATGAAATTAACACAATAATAAATGAAATAACATGTTTATAAATTACTAAATGATTTGTACAAAAAAATATATATAGCATATATAACATGCTTGTTGCATCAATAACCCACATCTTTCAAACATCAACATAGAACATAAACTCTCGTAGTGTGAGTTAATGAAGACCCACAAGTATACACTGTCCGATAGTCGATCGGAACCGTTCAAATTGAAGAGTATCACATTCATTTCATTGTATGTAAGTTTGATGAAATTTTACGTTCAGTTACCTATCCATCAAGCCGACGGAATATACAAACATCGTAGAGCCACAAACACTTCACGTTGGATCGAAGCTTCAACATATCGAAACCTCGGTTTTTTTATGTTGGTTACGTTCAATATTCTCCCTTGATCATTTTAAAATAGATTTGGAAAGATTTTATCACAGATCGACCGTTGATCTCCCGCGTGAAAATGAACGGTCCGAAAATGTTTTATAAATTTGAAAGGACATATAATAATAAAAGTCTATAAAAATGATATGTATAAGTATTATTTGACTATATAAGATGTAAAAAAAAAAATATTTTTTCTGAAAATTTTTCATATGTGTTTCTGTACATCTATCATAAATATCAAGTTGTTATACCGTCTGATAAGAGAATAACGGTTCTGATTTATTCATTTTGAATAGATGTGGATAGGAAGTCCTTATACTCTCATGTAACATAATAATTATGTTTAGATCTGACAGTACGTGATGCACATCACCCTTTGATATTAGTGCGCAGAGATGATCACATGGTCCGATCTAAACAAAAATATCATGTTACCTTGGAGTAAATGAATTCTTTAGTTGCCACTTAAATTTTCATTTTCCTCCTCCCTGTGCGCACATTAAAGAGTAAGAAGTCCCTAATCTCTGAGGTAATATAATATTTCTTTTTAGATGCAGTTTTAGATGATACACAAGATGTTTTAATATTCGTGCAAAACTCTTCTTAGACGATCCTGATTTAAACAAAAATATTATGTTACCTTGGAGTATATTACGATACAGAGCCTCTTCTATTTTTCTTCTCTGTTATGAACTTGGGAGACTTAGGGTTTATTTTCATCTCTCCAAACATTCATTTCGGCGCCTTCCTAAATTTTCATTTCCCTCCTCAAAATTCAGATTCTCTCCTTATTACGGTAAAATCTATCTAAAAGCTCTCCGCCAAATACGCGCTCACGCCCCCCTCTTTCATTGCCTCCCCCCGCACACATGTAATCCAACCACGAAACCCTCGTGCGAGGCTGGAGGCGGCTTAGGTGGTGCGATCGCTGGCCTGGTGCGGACGTGCAGCGTGTGCTCAGGCGAGGCGAGATTTGGGCGTGCGGGGCTGGTCAGTTGACGAGGTGCGGGGCTGACGAGCACAATTTGTAGGAATTAAGGTTGGTGGGAAATTGGGCAATTTACTAAAACCATTGCATAACAGATTTGTAGGAATTAAGGTTGCAACTCAATTTGCAGGAATTTCTCAAAGATGCATTTCTACAAGTAGTTGACGGGCTCCTTCATGCATAGTATCGTAAGCCCCAAATTCTTCATGCATACCAGCCTATTGAAATTGCGGCCGTCGATGGCGGTCAGAGAGCGGTGATCTTCGATCGGTTTAGAGGGGTGCTGCCAGAGACTGTCGGAGAAGGGACCCACTTTCTGATCCCATGGCTTCAGAAGCCTTATATCTTTGACATTCGTACCAGGCCTCACACCTTCACCTCTATGTCTGGCACAAAAGATTTGCAGATGGTATTGTTTTCTTTGAATGAAGATTAGTTTATTTTTTCTTTATCTACTATTTATGTTTAATCTTGCTGTTGACTTAGTGCTTATATTTACGATAGAGTTAATTCAAATGGCAAGTTCAAATTATGCATTGGATGGATTGTGTTTGAGTTGGAATTTCAATTTCAGTTTAGTTGTTATTATCAATTTTGAACTTTTGACCTTGATTATTGGAACCAAGTTTAAGTCGGAGCAGTAAGGCTACTGCTAATTAATGTCTTATTTAGGCGTGAAACTTAAAAAAAAAGCTACTGTTGGAAGCTGACAGTAGCCTGAAGTTCTTTGTGCTTTAGTTCTTCCTTAGCACAATATTTTTACACTTGGAGTACACATTTTTAATTTATCTACCCTTGAATTTGTTCATCCTTGTGATATAATATGATATTTCTTGTTAAAGAAAATCATGAAATGCATTTTCTTAATGAATATAACCAGTGTTAAAATTACTTTCGGGTTAGCTATGGGCATTTTTAAAAATGCATCTTCTTCTGTAAATCCCTTTAGTGTCAATATCTAGGTTTTAGTGGAGCTGTACTCTACTAGTTGTATAGCACAATGGGTTTTAGTTACATGATTTTTTTTACTGTGAAACAGGTGAATTTGTCTCTGAGGCTGCTGTCACGGCCTGATGTGTTAAACCTTCCAACCATTTTCACTTCACTTGGTACCGAGTATGACGAAAAGGTGCTTCCTTCCATTGGCAATGAGGTTTTGAAAGCTGTTGTTGCCCAGTTCAATGCTGACCAGCTTCTCACCGAAAGGTTCTTAGTTCTGTTTTTAAACTCTTGTATGCTTTATTCCCCCCCCCCCCCCCCCCCCACGCACACATTAAAGAGTAAAGAGGTATGTGACTGGCTTTAGAGCTGTTAAGAGGTCTATTTTGGTAATGTGTTCAATGCTAATTATTTGCATGCATGAATTTGTTATTTTTTTTTTTACTTTTGTTCATGCTATCATTTGTTGTCAGTGGAAGAATTCCCAAACACATATCGAATTTGGTTAATTTAAGCACTTGTATAGTCTATACTGAAATATTGATAACTTGGGTATTCTTTTGTATAAACGCTATTTTCTAATTGGTTAAAACTTGGGTATTCTTCTGTATAAGCACTTATTGAACTTGGGTTAGATTGATGTATTGTTAATTCATCAATATCCAGATTGCTATTAAGAGATTTAACTTCATAGTAAGCTGCCAACAACTCCGACTGAATCCAGCAAAATCTGGTACAGAACTAACTCACAACATCTTCTTTTGTTGCAATTTCAAACAAATACTTCCACAATTTTAATCTATACATAGTACGGTCATGGACATCCCAATTCAATTAACAGCTGTGTACTAAACAGTAGCAGTCATACTAATAAGGGACCTTATTTTTATTTGGATTGTAAAATCTGATTGTAAAAAACCGTGTATATAATATTGTTAATTTTTTGAAAGTCAAGGGACTAATTGTAAAAATTGTGTATATAGTTACATAGTAGCTGGAGGAAGGGTTTTAACAGTTGGTGGTTTGTTTATCGACAATTCAAAAGACCTACCTCCATCTACCTCAATGACTGTTGCCGAAGCAATGCGAGGCACACGTCTAGTGTTTTTGTGAAGGTTGTTCATAGTATGTAAGTTGGTAATGACCTAGCTTCTTGAAGGCACATTTCAGGTATTTCTCCCTCCATGCCTCTCTCTGTAGATTTGTATATTCAATTATTCGCAACTTTTAATCAAGTATGCTATATTACTTTGCAGGGTCCATTAATATCAATGAAGCCGTGGCATGTGTTGAATTCTTTTTTTTTTCCTCATAGTATTTGAAATGAGCTGAATAAATTTGGCATGTGTTGCATGTTAATTTTTATATTTTACTTCTTAATTTCTTAACATCAATTGAAAATTCTCTTAATGCTTAGTACTTCATGACTGACCTTCAGATTTGTTCAGTCCAATGTTAAACCATATATTTTGGATATATGTACAAGTTTATTATATTAATGTGATTGTAATACTTTTTGGTTTTTGCTACAATGTATGCTTGATAGCATTATGTTGATTAATGCTTATTGCAATGTGTTGTTATTAATGCTTATTTAATTTGAAATGTAAATTATTAATGCCATTGGGTTGGTACCAAATCGGTACAGGTACCAAATTGGTATGGGGGAACTATACAAATATGGGGCCCAGACAATATCCTTACAAATAACCTGGTGGGGCCCACCTTATTTACCCATGCAACTAATAGGTTAATTATCCATGCAACTAACCATATGGGACCCACGTTATTTACCCTTGCAACTACTCACTCCTCTATCGTTGCAACTAATCCATGGGACCCACACACTTTACCCTTGCAACAAATCGATCCTCTATCGTTGCAAATAGTCCATGGGACCCACGCACTTTATCCTTGCAACTACTCAATGCTATATCCTTGCAACTACTTCCTGCATTAGCTTTGTTGCATGGGTACTTATTGCAAGGGCTTACCCTTGCAATAAGTATTCCAGTACTTGTTGCAAGGGTAACCCATGCAACAAGTCGGAAATTGAGTAGTTGCAACGGGGGTTGTTGCAAGGGTACTTGTTGCAAGGGTAGCCCATGCAACTGACATTTTTTGGGGTTGTTGCAAGGGTAAGCCCATGCAACAAGCCAAATTTTACCCTTGCAAAAAACCAGAATTCTAGTAGTGCTACATGTCTTAAAATTTTGCACTTCACTTGTAGTAAGCATGAGTATTTGTACCAAAATAGAATCAAATTGCCAATACTTGATCTCAATCATCTCGAGATTTCTTCTTGGAAATACTGCAATAGTGAGATTCGTTGGTTTGGATAATCACTAGGGCATAACTCATGCACATAACATTCCTGCAACCAATAACTAGTAAATAACTAAGGAGATCTTTCCTTGACCATGCAATTAAAAAATACTAAGGTGAAAAAATTAGTACTTTTTGGAAAAAAAAACTTACATAGTTCCGATGTTGAAGTAATGTAAGCTTCTTCAACTTTGGCGAACTCTTAAGAATTCAAGTTTTCATTTGAAAAAATGAAAATGAACAAATAGAAACAGTGAAATCCGTCAAGTTCTGAAATACTGGGTGTTCTAGAGGTAAAACTATTGTTGGCAGTTCCTAAATTGGAATAATATAAATACAGAGTCAGAATTCAGTCATTATTTGAATTTGGTACCATTTAGTGAAGTGAAGTACTCAGAATTTTGTAAATTCCATTTAAAATTTTGTTTATTTTAATTGGGTACCTAAGATCTTACGGAACTCAAATTATAAAAAAAATAAAAATTATGAGAATATAAGGCGTATACCACGCGTAGATTGCATTGAAAATGTAACTCTAGAAGATGAACGTTTTTAATTTTCTGGAGTAAAGTAGTTATCCTCTCGATGGAAGCTTGGGTTTGAGAATCTCTCATATTTAGGTTGAGGAAGGGTAGAGAGATCCATAGGTTGTGCCACCTCTTAGACATCGCCGACGTACGTACCGCCTCCTTCGTCACGAGCAGCCCTAAGATGATGACAAGTATTGGGTCGGGTAAACATCTAATGAAGTCCATTGCGATATCGAGAAAGAGTACAATGGATGAAAGACAGTGGTGAGTGTGGATTTGAGAGAGAAAAAAGACGAGAGAGTGACTATGAAACCCTAAGAGAGAGATAATTGAACAGGGAGAAGAGACTGAGGAATTAAAGAGTTATTTTATTAGACGTGGAGGTGCTGAGAATTAAAGACAGGGCAAAAATCAAAGAGGCGCCAAAAAAGTAAAAACCCTAAGTACTAATCATACACAGTTCCCAAATAAAAACTATGTATAATGAAGTTTATAAATACGGATTCTACTAAAACCGTGTATATTATACAAAAATTGACGCAAAAAACCAAAATCCTAATTCATAGGTTTTATACACTAGAAATAACCATGGTTGGTGATTATTTTTTTTATTTTTTGATGAGTAAAAGTATAAATATGCAGCATACCAAAGGAACTTGCTACTTCAAGATTGTGAAGGTTATTCGCAACTTTTCTCAACAAAGGAATCTCTCCTTAGAAGTCTGATGTCTTGCATCCATAGAGGAGAGGTTCCTTTTATAAGTCATGCACATAACATTCCTGCAACCAATAACCAATAAATAACTAAGGAGATCTTTCCTTGACCATGCATTTAAAAAATACTAGGATGAGAAAATTAGTACTTTTGGAAAAAAAAAATTTACACAGTTCTGATGTTGAATAATTGTAAACTTCTTCAACTTTGGCGAACTCTTAAGGATCAGTTTCCATTTGAAAAAATGAAAATAAACAAATAGAAACAATGAGATCCGTCAAGTTCTGAAATACTGGGTGTACTAGCGGAAAAACTACTGTTGGTAGTTCCTAAAATTGGAATAATATAAATACAGAGTCAGAATTCAGTCATTATTTGAATTTGGTACCATTTAGTGAAGTGAAATACTCAGAATTTTTTAAATTCCATTTAAAATTTTGTTTATTTTAATTGGGTAGCTAAGATCTTACGGAACTCAAATTATAAAAAAAAAAATCATGACAATATGAGGCGTATACCACACGTAGATTGTATTTGAAATGTAACTTCAGAAGATGAACGTTTTTAATTTTCTGGAGTAAAGTAGTTATCCTCTCCATGGAAGCTTCGGTTTGAGAATCTTTCATATTTTGGTTGAGGAAGGGTAGAGAGATCCACAGGTTGTGCCACCTCTTAGATAGCGCTGACGTACGTACTGACTCCTTCATCACGAGCAGCCCTAAGATGATGAGAAGTATTGGGTCGGGCAAACAGCTGATGAAGTCCATTACGATATCGAGAAAGAGTACAATGGGTGAAAGACAATGGTGAATGTGGATTCGAGAGAGAAAAAAGACGAGACAGTGACTATGAAATCCTAAGAGAGAGAGATAATTGAACAGGGAGAAGAGACTGAGGAGTTAAAGAGTTATTTTAATAGACATGGAGGTACTGAGAATTAAAGACAGGACAAAAATTGAAGAGGCGCCAAGAAAGTAAAAACCCTAAGTACTAATCATACATGGTTCCCAAATAAAAACCATGTAGAATGAAGTTTATAAATATGGATTCTACTAAAACTGTGTATATTATACAAAAATAGACGCAAAAAACGAAAATCCTAATTCATAGGTTTTATACACTAGAAATAACCGTGGTTGGTGATTATTTTTTATATTTTTTTATATTCATGCTTTTTAGATTAAAAATCATAAAAGAAACTTAATAAAAATTAATTTGATGGGTTATTAATAAATCAAAAGTATAAATATGCAACATACCAAAGGAACTTGCTACTTCTAATTTCATCAAGATTGTGAAGGTTATTCACAACTTTTCTCAACCAAGAAATCTCTTCTTAAAAGTCTGATGTCTTGCATCCATGGAGCAGAAGTTCCTTTGTTAAGAAAAGTTGTGATTAAACATTTACAATCTAATGACCAATCTTATAGCTCATCATAGATCCAGTCTATATATATATACCAACAGGACGAACATCTCTCTCATCAAGACTGTGAAGGTTTAATCACAGTTTTTCTAAAACAAAGGAAGAAACCTTCCTTTGTTGAAAAAAGTTGTAATTAACCTTCAATATGATGTTCCAGTCTTATGTTATACGAGGGGGGAAATGAAGATATATGAGGTGGAAGAACCGAAGAAGAAAAGGAAAATGAAGAGACAAGTTAAGGGAGTGGGTACACGTGTTTGGAAACAATATATTTATTACTAACATGGGTTTTGATACACTGCTTCTACTAAAAAATAGTGTTTGTAAACTGAGGAAAATTATACACAGATGTTTTAGAAAAAATCTGTGTATGAAGTAGCACAACCGTACACGGTTTATTATTAATGAACCGTGTAAAAATAATCGTGACTTTCAAACACGGTTCGAAACTTTCAGACCGTGTGTGTATGTTGGAATTTTTTTTTCACGCGAGTGCCTCACATTACACACTATTAATGTGCAATTTTTTTGCATTCGTGTATGATATGCCATGTATGGTCGCGTTTTCTGTACTAGTGACATGACACTGAAGTGCCATTCAAATTGCTTAGTTGATCCTTACTTTGATCTTAATTTGTTTAATTTAGTAATTTAGAGTTTGATAAGAGAGAAAAAAACAAGAAGAAGAAGAAAAGACCAAGAAGAAAGAAGAAAAGAGTAGATGAAGGATCCAAATTCCCTTTTTTTTTGTAATTATTTAATCTATTATTTTTGCTACATATAAAGTAAATTCATATTATTTTTTAAATGTTGATATCAGATCTTTTGTCCATCTAAATACTTTCAAATTAAGTAAATAGTTATACTAACTAATATATAGTTGACCTATCATAGTAATCACAAATTCTAAATCAAAAATAAATATTCTTACATAA
Source organism: Carex littledalei (assembly GCA_011114355.1). Lineage (NCBI taxonomy): Eukaryota > Viridiplantae > Streptophyta > Magnoliopsida > Poales > Cyperaceae > Carex > Carex littledalei. The sequence continues at coordinate 8,392,013 of CM022095.1, read as the reverse complement.
ATATTAATTTCAACTGAAATTATCAACTCTCGGTTTGCAGTGGCAATGCGAAGCCATGATACACTCCATACTGTACCAACTTATTTGTTTGAAAATTACGTATTAAAGCTTTCTTGTCTTACCTCAAACCTCTCACCTTTAAATATCTACAAGAAAATTTTAATTAGATTTCATATCTATAATTTCTCATTCAAAAAATATTGGCTTAACTAATATACAATACAAAAATAATTGAATTAATTACTTATGTTACTATAATGTACAATAAAAATTAATTCTAGTAAAAAAATAGAATTTGTGTATCCATATTATTTCTTTAAATAAATTAATAAATATACAAGCTATGTTTTAGAATATAGTATGCTTCAGCAACTGAAATATTTTTGCTAATATATTTTAATTAGTTCAAAATTCTCTACTGATTTATCTGAAAATAGATTTCATAAACACATACCATACACACATTTCAGAAAACCAAATATTATATTATTTCAGACGAAATTGTATTAATCTAATCAGAATGATTATCTCGGAATGAGTGTGTGTGCCAACGCGGATGAGCCAAAACTGACACCGTTTTTTATAAATATAAAAATACACACCACCACCAATAAAACTTTAAAATTATTTGATTGAATATACTACATGGTTTTAAAATTGAACTAAATTCGAAATACTTTCTATTTTATGAAATGATGAACACATATACGATTTTCATTTTTTTGTAAAATTAAACAATATTCTTTAAACTATCCAATATATGTACATTTTAAAATGAATGTATATCCAATTAGTTAACTACCCACAACAACAAATTACAAGCAAAATATCATTTTTTATATATCAATAAAAAACAAACCAAATATAAAATTACATGAGAAACTTCCCATTATATATTTAGCACACCGATACAAATTCTATTATTATAAATTGCTTAAGCCACTTATCTAGCTGAAGGAACAATCTTTAATTAAACACAAATTTCTATCCAAAAGGACGCCAAACAATAGTTCCCTTTATTATTATTACCCTTCTGAAAAAGCGGAAAGCAATGCGACATATATATTGTAAAAATCTCTCTATTAATCATTCGGGTGGTGAAAATGCCTCAATGAACTCAAAGTAAGATTTTGCATATTACCAAAGCTTCCTATGGTATAAGCACCAAGTTCTTTTGTATCATAGCCAGCATTAGGACTACTATGTATTTGAGAAATTGCCGGATAAAACAGTAGTTGAGATCCTGCTGCCAGTGAAAGCATTGAATGGTTTTCATGAATTTGAGTTCCCAGTTGAGGAGAATTTGACACCAGGTTGCTTAGATTACCCATCAAGTTTGAACTAGGCTCCATATTATTGCCTAGATTATCTTCAAAATGTTCCTTGTTTGAAAATAATGATAGAGATTGACTAGTTAGATCATGAGTTGAACTGGCCTCGATTGACATACTATCACCAGTAAATAAATTTTCAGATGGAAACTGTAATGGCGGTAACTTGTCGATTTCATGTTGAGCAGCATTCAGCAACCAATCAACAGCCTTGCTAGGTTGGTTTAGTCCCAATCTATCTTGGAGATCATACAATTGGATTGCAGTTGGTACCGAGAGTCTGACACGCCTATCTCTCAGACCTCTAACAGTACGCACCTTACTATGGCGATCCTTTCCTCCAAACGCGCGTGACACACGTACAATTCTTGGGTCCTTTAAACCGGTCCATTGCCGAAGACTTGCCACAGCGGTGTCATTCACGGGGCGCCCTCTTAAGGAGATTAGATCATTATCTCCTGTGTCTTTAATCATCTTACTTAATCAACTAGGTCGACGTCATCCTGCTACCCTGTTAAAATGGACAAATTAAGAACTGAAATTTTCATTGTTGTTTTGAGATATATCCTAGAATGTTTTCGATTAAATTATGTAAGTGTACACAAATTCAAAAGGCACGAGTGATCGAAGTATATGTACAAGATACGATAAGGACCGATTATAGAAATAAATGTCTTCAAATGGAATACCTGAAGAGATGTTTGTCATATTAATATTTTAACTAACAATTAAAGTTTGGATTATTATATTAAGTCGATGGATTTTTTGTATAACATCATTAAAAGACAGTTTGTAACAAGAAATTATCATGTACATGAGGTTTATGTATTGAAATTTGGAATTGTAAAAATCAAACCAAATAAATTGCCACTTCCCCATAAATGATGTGAAAATGCTCTCATACATTCAATGGAACAGTAATTAAATCCGTTTTGGATTAACTTAATGAAAGATGTAGAAAGGATCTTAAGATGTATTTATCAATTCGCAACAAGAAAAATATATAGCAAAAAATCATTCTGACAGTTAGATTCTTAATTTGAAATTATTTTTTTAATATAATTATCAGATTTATTTAAAAAAGAAGAAGCTATAAACATTGAAATTTCCTTTTGGAGAGAATTTATCGTCAACAAATGAAACCACATAACATGGAACAGATCCAACGGATATGCTTATATATATAGCGCAATTCTTGTAGATGTAAGTGGCAAATACTCAGAAAATTAAGCATCTGATGAAAGGGGCGAAAGCAGAAAATAAGATGGTAAAAGATTTTAGTGAAGTACATATATAGATTTATGAGAATTCTAACCTAGCTTCTCTCTTACTTACTTAACTGGAGAGTTCGTGGGAACGTGAAGACAGATGAAAGAATTAACTATGAAATAAGGTGATTAATTAAAATATGGAGAATTACTTAATCATATATAACACTGACCTGGTGAACCCATATAGCTTAATTTGAACTTGAGGTACTTGCTTGTTCTACCTTCTTCTCAAAATCCTCCACGAATAGCTAGATTTAAGATCAAGGTACAGAAAGCAAGAGATTCCGCAATCTGCGCAAACCCTAAAAAGGAGAAAAGAAGCACGAAACGCACTATGAGGAGTTTGTGGTGATTATTTTGTGTCTACCAAATATCTCATGACCTTTTCAGATCGTAATGATCCAGTAAACATTGGAGGGAGGGGGGCAAATTAGGCTTTATATTCTCATTGGTCAGAATTCAGTAAAAGCTACTACTGGTGCTTTAATTATCGATCGTATAACTTTCTCAATGTGTGTTAATATTAAGAGGGGCAAATCTGTCTTTTATGCCCAGTATACCTCGGTATATTCTACTATTGGTATATAGCAGTCAGCTGATGAACAAGCTGTGAAAGAATAGTTTCATCTTTGGGAATAAAAGGCATGTTGTGCTGGGATTCTGATCTACCACTAGTAGAAAATGAACCAATGCAAGTGTGTTGCAAAAATATCAACTTGCACCCCCCCCCCCCCCCCCCACTGAAATCTGTAAGGTCATTTCTGTAAAATCAACAGTTATTGTAGATAGTGACATTCAAGATGCGTTTTAATATATGTATATAGAGCAAAACTAGGGTGTGATGTGCTCACCAAGAGAAATTGGTGAGCACATCTCCAAAAGGCTATCGGATTGACTTTGAACTACGAATCAAAACCGTTGAAATTCATGTACTTCGTGAGTGATGCATGTACATGCAAAAATTTTAAAGTTTCGAATTCATTTAGTACATGATCAAGCGGTCAAAACAATTATGAAAAATGAATACATAAAACAATTTAAAACATAACTTCTAAAATGTTCATTGTTTTGACCGATTCACCATGTACTAAATGAATTCGAAACTTCAAAATTTTTGCATGTACATGCATCACTCACGAAGTACATAAATTTCAACGGTTTAAATTTGTAGTTTGAAATCAATCCGATAGCTTTTTGGAGGTGTGCTCACCAATCTCTCTTGGTGAGCACATCACACTCTAGTTTTGCTCATGTATATATATGCGTCAGATATTAGGAATATATATGTTATATGAGGAGGGTTCCAATGCACCCTCTTTTCTATGCTCCCAATGCACCCAATTCTTATTTTCTCTATTTTCAAAGTCCGAACAGTTGATCCGAACCGATCAACATGACCTTCATAATAAAATATGCTTGGAGACCAAATTTTATATTTTTTAGAATTTTTTTACTATTTTTTAAGATAGATACAAAATCACTTTATCGGATGGTCGAGAATCTCCTTAAAACAATGATTTTGTACATATCTTAAAAAATAGTAAAAAAATTCTAAAAAATATAAAATTTGGTCTCCAAGCATAATTTATTATGAAGATCATGTTGAGCGGTTCGGATCGACTGTTCGGACTTTGAAAATATAGATAAAGGAGATAAAAAATTGGGTGCATTGGGAGCATAGAAATTTGGGTGCATTGGAACCCTCCTCATGTTATATTGACAAGAAACAGATTTATAAAAAAAATTGTGAACACTGAAATAAAAACGTAGATATATTATGTTTAAGTACTAAATTAGATGTAATTTGGAAACCGAATGATAATTAATCCATCAAACAATTTATAACAAAAGAGGAGGGATCCACTTACAATATTTGTAAGTTACAACTTCTTACAACAATTCAGTTTTGCAGTTTTAAAAGTCCAAACAGTCGATCCAAACCGTTCGACATGATATCTATATTAAAATGTGCTTAGAGATAAAATTTTACATTTTTTTAATTTTTTTTACTATTTATTAAGTATTTTACAAAACTGTTGTTTTTCAGTTGTCCAAAATTATCTAAAAACAGCAGTTATGTAAAATACTTAATAAATAGTAAAAAATTCAAAAAAATATAAAATTTATCTCCAAGCATATTTTAATATAGATATCATGTTGAACAATTTGGATCGACTGTTTGGACTTTTAAAATTACAAAACCGAATTGTTATAAGATGTTGTAAATTACAAATATTGTAAGTGGATCCCTCCTAAAAAAATTAAGTTTTATTTCCCAACACTAAATGGTCACAAAAAAAAATTCAAAAGGACAGTACTAAAGCATATCTATTTTAAATTTTTAATATATATTTTTATCAATTGTAACAAACTTGTCAATATATATAGAGAGGTTGGCTAATATCAAAACGTTTGTTCCAGAGCTATGGTGCAACCAATTGGTTTTTCAATTTTTAAAGTCAAAACGGTCAATCCAAACAGTTACATGTGATATCTATATTAAAATGTGCTTGGAGACCAAATTTTATATTTTTTGGAAATTTTTTACTATTTATTAAGCCAGTTTTAAAATCGCTGATTTTAATAAACAGTGAAAAATTTCTGGATCATTGAAAACAGTGATTTTAAAACTAGCTTAATAAATAGTAAAAAAAATTCAAATAATGTAAAATTTGGTCTCCAAGCACATTGTAATATAGATTGAATGTTGATCGGTTTGGATCGACTGTTTGGACTTTGAATATATCAAAACCGAAGCGTTTGTTCCACGGCCTAGGAATAAACATTTTGATATTAGCCAACCCCTCTCTCTCTCTCTCTCCCTATATATATAGTATGGCTAACACACTTCCTCTAGTATATCTATAATATGCTTCTGGCCTTCAAAATCGATCAAATCGGCTTCAAACGACAAATCCAAACCGTTCAAACCAATCTCCTTAACCAGAGCTTCATTTCCATATAAAAAAATTTAATTTTCAAATTTATTTACTATCAAGTCAAGTGGTAAAAAAAATGAAGGATATAGGCATTAAAATGAGCACAAAATCTTTCATATAATGCATTATAATTTCGGTTCGTTTGGAAATTTTCAAAACCGAAATAACCGAACTGACTGAACTTTTATATATTATGAATTTGGTCTGGACCGCTTCGGTTTATTTCTTAATCAATTGCTTTAAATACTTCGGTTTATTTTTTAATCCAGATTTATTTCTTAATACCCCGATTTATTTCTTAATATACTTCAGTTTGTTATAAATAAATTGCTTTAAATAAAAAAATTAATATATTTTGGTTTGAACCGAACAAACCAAAATAAAACTTTGGTTCGGTTCGGTTCGGTTGCAATACTAAATCGGTTCAATTCGGTTCTATTTTATAAACCAAATTATTACTTTAGTTTGCCTAGTTCAGTTCGGTTTCAACCGAACCAAACCGATGAACACCCCTAGTCATACCACTTTAATCTTAACCAAACATCTATATATATATATGAGCTGGGTATGGTGAGTTGTGAAGTAAGAGGTCATTTTTACTTCACGCTCATATTTTCATTTTGAAAATCCAAACAACCGATCCGAACCGCTCAACATGTTCTAAATATTGAAATGTGCTTGGAGACTAAATTTTACAATTTTTGGAATTTTTTTACTATTTATTAAGCCACTTTGAAAATCGCTGATCCGGTGGTCCAGAAATTTTTACTGTTCACAGTGGATCAGCGATTTTCAAAGTGGCTTAATAAATAGTAAAAAAGTTCCAAAAAATGTAAAATTTAGTTTCCAAGCATTATCAATATTTAGAATATGTTGAGTGGTTCGGATCGGTTGTTTGGATTTTCAAAATAAAAATATAGCGTGAAGTAAAACGTTGTTTTACTTCACAACTCACCATAGTCTATATATAGAATCTGGCTAATATGTTACGCGTAGCATAGAGGGCCTCCGTGCTACGGCTCAATTTTTTAGTTTTCAAAATCCTAACGGTCGATCCGAACCGTTCAACATGATCTCCATATGAATATGTACTTGCAAACCAAATTTTACATTTTTTAGAATTTTTTTACTATTTATTAAGCCACTTTGAAAATTGCTGATCCAATGGTCCAGAAGATTTTACTGTTGTGTACAAATTACTGTTTTTTCAAAGTGGCTTAATAAATAGTAAAAAAATTCTAAAAAATGTAAAATTTGGTTTGCAAGTACATATTCATATGGAGATCATGTTGAACGGTTCGGATCGACCATTAGGATTTTAAAAACTCAAAAATTGAGTCATAGCACGGAGGCCTCTATGCTATGCATAGCACCGTAGACACTTCTTATATATATATATATATTTATATTCCTTCCCTAGTAACCAGTAGGGTTTTGGAAAACTACTACAAGCATCATGCACGACAACTTGAAAACACTTTTCAGTTTTTGCTAGTCACAGCTTATTTCCATACAAAGAAATTAACAGAAAAAATAGCAATGCATGTGTACATACATATGAGTAAGGCTAAGGTGCTATGGATAGTACAAGGCTTTCCGTGCTACGGTCTCAAAAATCTATCGTATAAACTTCAAACTTCGATTTAAGTAACTCTATAAATTGTTTATATAATGAACTTGTAGAATACCAATTTTTACTATTTTTGAAATTTTTTTACTATTTTTTATGATTTATGAAATATGACAAAAAATAATCAACATTGACAATTTTCTTTTATTTTTGAGTCATTTTTTGTCATCTTTCATAAATCATAAAAAAATAGTAAAAAAAATTTCAAAAATAGTAAAAATTGATATTCTACAAGTTTATTATATAACCAATTTACTGAGCTACTTAATCTAAGTTTGAAGTTTATATGATATATTTTTGAGACCGTAACACGGAAAACTTTATGTTATAATTATCCATAGCACCTAAGCCTTAGTCCATATGTATATATATGCTTGCCTAGCCAGCTGCTTTGTTTCTTCATTAGCACATCACACAATTTCTGAAGATTTTGTGTCAGATACAAATCAGCTTTGCACAACTCACAAGCGTGCTAGCTGTTGACAGTTTCAAAGAGATTAAAACTCTATCGATTGATTTAAATGCTTTGATTATGACATTCTATTGTCTGAACTCTATCATAAATTGTAGCAGCCTTTTTCAAGCCCATATTTCTAGGTTAAGAAAATAAAAGCTAGAGGCCAGCTAGTGTGAGTGCGTAGCTAGATATAGGTTTGGGACCAATATGCGTGCATAGACTCTTTTAAGGCATCTATCCTAGGTTCTGGACCACATCACATACAGACTTGCTACCAATCTACCATATATTGTATATATAGATGCACAGTTGGTAAAAAAAAAAAATTAAGTATAGCTTTTACTCAAAAAAAAAAAAAAATTTAGTATAGCTGACAAAAGATGAATTGCAAAGAATTCTAAGTAGCTAGATATATAAATATGCATGCATGCTTTTCCAAAATTTGAACTTTGGAAGCCATGCGTGCTACAAATAACATGTTAATTAGGACTCAAAAACTTCAAGTTTCTGGAACTCCAAATCAGGATCATTTGACAACTCGGTAGAAATCAACTAAATCGTATCAGAAACTTAGGACTTCTTCCATAAAAAAAACTAGTTTTTCTCTTAATTAAATAATCAAGAAAAATTATAAGAATCCAAAATTGTGTTAAGACGCATGATCTCATTCACATAATCTACTTGTATATGCTACAATTAGTGCAAACACAATAAAATGAACAAAAACAGGTTGGAGGTCAACTCACTCAACTGTTTTATTATCTACAAGGGACTATTTCCCATCCGGATTTCGAACTTGCGACTCACACGGAGAACATTGTCGATCTTGCCACTAGTCCAAAAGCTGATTCTTGAATTAATAACAATTTAAAAATATAAAAATAAAAATAATGAACTTCAAGGGAGGAAGGGAATAAATAGGAGGGCATCAAGATTCGTACAAAAATTAAAATTTGAACGGCTGAGATAATTGCAATCAATAAAAGAGGTTAAATTCAATGATCTCAAAATAATTAATTCGTTTATAATCGAACATTGCGTTTAGCATTTAATTCGTATTGCTCGAATGGCCTTCGGTTTATTTTACAGTTTGCTTGTTGATTATTTAATCATTAATTAATTTGTTTATTATTCGCTCGTATAAAATTTCGGAATTTCGTATTCACCAGAATTAAAACATAAACTTCGTGAATTTCTAATTGGAATTACATATAAATCGTCTTAATTTATTTAGTTTAATAACAACGTATTTTCTTATTTAATTTTCAAAAATTAATAAATTTTAAATTTCAAAACTAAAATTCCTAATTTAATAAATTGTTTAAATAATCAATTTTGTAAACATTTTATCTAAATATTTATTTAAACTAACTAATTCATTTAAGTTTTAATTAGTCGCAAATCTTAATTATTAAACTAATTAACTAAATTAGTTTTACGGATTATAACAATAACCTTGCCAAAGAAATTTTCTACGAGCTCTATTAAGTCTAAGTAACACAGTTTGAGGAATGTGGTAGATTGAAAGGGCATACATTGGGACCGGGGAAAGGGCTGAGTTAAGCAGGGTAAGTCTTCATTCTAAAGATAGAAGCCTACTTTTTCAACTTTGAAGTTTAGATTCTAGTTTTCTGAGGAGGAAGTCCCAAAAATGCCCGTTTCATTGATTGAAACATTTACTTACTAGTACACATCAACTAGTTAGATTATTCATCTAATTAATTGATTCTGATTAAATATATAATTAATGCAGAATAATATGAACTATAGATATGTTTTAGCACTTTTCATAATTAAATCAGATCAGATAGGATCATATATATATATATCATGCATACGAACACAAATTTTGGATTCGTACAGAATTCAGATTATCCAACATTTCTTGGTTAATACAATTGTAGGGTTACTGCTTATATATAATGCATCGAATATGTTTTTAAACTGTGGATAAAAATGACTAATATCGTGGGTAATGCACAGAGATAGTTGTCCCTGAGACAATGCATGATTATTTCCGACAAAATTATTACCGTGAACTCCAATTAACGTTGTTAACCAATTATCCAGTACTGTGATGAAAACATATTCTAGCTAGTAGCACGACGAATGCCTATTAGTGAACGAACAAACTCCTTGATATTGATATAGTTGCCACGTCTCAACAAATTAAAAAAAAAAACAGAGAGAGTAGGGATGGTATTTTCGAATGACTTATTCATGTAATTAAATCATATTTTAATGAGCACTGAGAAGTAAAGTCCTGTAAATTTGTGATTTGAATCAGGGATTTTCATGCAAGTGTTAATTTTATTATTCCTACTGTTGCATTAATTACGAATCACGTCATATGATCGCATTTGCAAAATATGTTATATGCATGTTATATGTACATATTGTTGTTACTATGGCAAAGTCAATGCCCTTCGTGTGAGAGAGCACAAGTTCGGAATTTGAATGGAAGAATCTTTGTAGATATTAAATATAGTTGAGTGGCTTGACTCTCAATCTTTTTTTAGATAGGTAGAAAATCACTTGATCTGAAAATTCTGGACCATCCAAAAACAGTGATTTTCTACCTATCTAAAAAAATAGTAAAAAATTCGAAAAAATGTAAAATTTGGTTTGCAAGTACATATTCATTTTATAATCATGTTGAACGGTTCGGATCGACCGTTAGGATTTTGAAAACTCAAATATTGAGCCGTAACACGGCTCAATCCGTACTATGCATAGCACCGTAGCCTCACTCATAGATTAATGCATGCTTAATATATTAATTAAGATGTGAACGTAAATGTGGTGCTTAATTAGTGGTTGCGTTGGTGGTAATTAATATGTCTGCCAATTAATAGGTTTAAGAGTCACTTGTATCATAATATAAATGATAATAAATATAGTCATTTTATTATCATGGTGCATGCATGTGGTAATGGAGTAACAAAAGGTCATTAACCTCTTGTCTATCCGTGTTGCTCTAGATGACAGAGGATAGCTTATGAGCTTGAGAAACCAAAATATTGTTGCATAGTTCTCTATTGTCTCCCTAAGGCTAAACAAGGGGTGAAAATGGATCGGATACGAATCGGATAAATCATATCCGTATGTGTTTTTATTTTTCGGATACAAATATGAATACAGATACGGATCAGATATCTGTAGATATATACATAAAAATTTTATAATATGTATTAAACTATATATATATATATATATATATGAGTGAGGCTATGGTGCTATGCATAGCACGGATGGCTAGTGTACTACGGCTCAATATGGTACTTTTTAAAATCCTAACGGTCGATCCAAACTGTTCAATGTGATATCCATATGAATATGTACTTGCAAACTAAATTTATATTTTTTTTGAATTTTTTTAGATAGGTAGAAAAATCAATGTTTTCTGAAAATTCTGGACCATCAAAATTCTACCTATCTAAAAAAATAGTAAAAAAATATAAAATTTAGTTTGCAAGTACATATTCATATGGTTATCACATTGAACGGTTCGGATCGACCGTTAGGATTTTAAAAAGTACCATATTGAGCCGTAGTACACTAGTCATCCGTGCTATGCATAGCACCATAGCCTCACTCTATATATATATATATATATATATATATATATATCTACTATTCGGATACGGATAATTAAAATTTAAAATCATATTCGTATCAGATATCTTTATCTAATTTTTTAATACCGATCTGTTTGCACCCCTAGCTACAATCTTTGATCTTGAGATCATAAGTGTAGAATAGGTGATCAACTCTAGTAGTTAACTACAAGAATTTGTCCTAGATTTGAGTTTGTATATATGATCTTTGGATTTTGAAAAACGGTACAAATTAAGTTTGTATATAGTTGGTTTGGGTTTGGGTTTTGCCTATCTCTAGATTTGAGTTTTGCCTACCCCTGACTGAGTCGAAGCTCTCAATCAGTGAAATCAGCTGAGTCGCTACATATTTGGTAGTCATCAATCGATTTCGAAATATAACAACAAGAGGGTGATTAAGAATGGTCTGATTGTGAGACCGCAATAAGCCTGTTACTTATTTTCAAAGGAATAGACTAAAATGTTTTACAAAGTAATATGCTGAAATTTAATGTAATGCAATAAATTATTTTATGAGGTTTAACTGTTCAAAAACAGCTGAATTTTAAAAGGAGAGTCTTGTGAACTATGCATCAAAGTAAAATTTAATAATTCAACGCTTTCGATTAATTTTTTTTTTTTGAAAATTTTCGCAGAGGCTGCGAAGTCGTGAGGGAAATCGAACTCTCGATCTTTGAGTAACCAACAGTTCTAAGACTTTTTTCCTAGCCAACTGTGCTACCTCCCATTTCTTAAATTATTTTTTTATCTTTATTGGTACCAGTGATGATCATAGGGGCCTGGTAGGAAAAGTTAGAGCATGTTTAAGATGTTTTGAGGTAGCTGTGTGGTGTTTTTCTTAATTTCTTTTTTCAAAACTGATGTATTACTTTCAGCAATTTCAATAAATTCTATCGGCAGCTGCTGCCAATATTTTAAAAAGAGAGAGAGAGAGAGAGAAGTGATCACTGTTTTTGGGTTTTTGATATTATTCACATGCATTCAAACATACTCTAAATGAATCATTTTTCTACGCACAGCTAAATTTTATGATAGGGGAATATATTTATTTGATTTTCTAAAAAAATGTCCAATTAAAAAAAACTAATATTGTAAATTTGTTCTCAATTAATTAAATAGTGAGTATTAAATTTGAGTCAATTTAAAATTTAGTTGATTATCCTCACAAAGCCATTAAAACTCACAGTCAGAATTTTAAATTGTTTAATCGAAGGCTAAATATCTTTCAAATCAATCCAAATTTGATATATATAATATTAAAATAAGAACACGTCTAAAATTTAGTTTTCTAATTAAATAATATTTTTAAAATATTAAATGAATGCATATAAAAGTTGAATCTACAATAATACTATTCTAAATAAATATATTTGAAACTAGATTCGAAAGAGTATACAAAAATTTCCGATCTTCGAAAAAATATATTCTGCAGCTCTATGGATCGCTTCTGAAAAACTTAACCCAGGTAAAAAAAAATCCAGATCATTTTGAAAGAAACGAAAGTTTTATACTTTGTAGTTCTTGAAAGTCGGCTTCAGATATAAATATAAATATAAATATTCCTTGAGTGAGGCCATTGGTGCTATGCATAGCACCAATAGGTAGTGTACTACGGCTCAATATGGTACTTTTTAAAATCCTAACGGTCGATCCGAACCGTTATGAATATGTACTTGCAAACTAAATTTTATATTTTTTTGAATTTTTTACTATTTTTTTAGATAGGTAGAAAAATCAATTTTCTGAAAATTCTGAACCATCCAAATTCTACCTATCTAAAAAAATAGTAAAAAAATTCAAAAAAATATAAAATTTAGTTTGCAAATACATATTCATATGGTTATCACATTGAACGGTTCGGATCGACCATTAGAATTTTAAAAAGTATCATATTGAGCCGTAGTACACTAGCCATCCGTGCTATGCATAGCACCATAGCCTCACTCATATTCCTTTCTCCCCTTTTGGAGATTGACAGGGGAAGAAATAAGGTAACTAGGATATTTTCACATTTTGGTGGTCCCAACATTAACAAATGATGAAAGAAAGGCAATAATCTTGGGCTTGATCCTGCTCTGACACGGCAAATGAGAAAGCGTTGTCCGTACCCTCTTGGAAAAAGGACCAGACCTCCAATCAAGATGCTTTCTGCTGCTACTGCAATCAGTGCACTTCACAAATAAATTATTCGGATTCGTTTAGGTAAGATTAAAAATCTGTGATTCGGAAATAAACTATTTCTCTATTGCTACTGCAATCAGTGCACTTCACAAATAAATTATTCGGATTCGTTTCGGTAAGATTAAAAATCTGTGATTCGGAAATAATTTAGATATAATTCGAAAATGATTTCAAATTATTCGAAACAAAAATCTCAATCCTACAAGGAAACAAAAAAAAAAACTAAAAAAAAATGTTCTGAGAAAAATTTGTGAAAAATTCGGGAAAAATTCGTAAATTTCAGAAAAAGTTCGTAAAATTTGCGAATTCTTCGGGAATAAGTCGGTCAAAGTTCGGTCAACTGAATAATTCGGCGTTCGGTTCGTCATCATCAAAAAAACGAATTATTCGCGAATCTTGTGACTATGATACCACACGAGGTAGCAGAAATTTGAGTTTAGATCTCAACTATTCGATTTTCTTTGGCACAAATATTAAAAGAGTCATGTGCATTTAACTTCGAATCGGATTATTCCGAATTCTGATTGGATGGTCCGATCTAAATTCAAATTTCTCTTATTTCAAAGGATATGGACTCTTTAACTTAGTGCTCACTTGAATATTAACAAACATTCCCTCCCATGGAAGCGTATCATCTAGGATACTGTATCACTGTATGAAATCCGTACATGCGGGGGTGTCTTTAAGATTCGCACCAGGTTGTTTGAAATCCGTACAAAATGGACGGTAAAGAGATTTCTCATTCTACAAGATAAGGTATCATACTGGATCTGGATCTGAATCCTATATGTAACAGAGCTAGTGAAATCTAACCACTTGCACTATCATATAAAAATATTAGAATAATTATTTTAGTACCCGCGCTACAGTACCTGCACTGTACCCGCACTTCCATAACTGTAAGGTTGCGGTCCCCACAACTACCGATCTAACTAACAATGTTATCGGACCTTCCATTTTAAATTTCAAATGTTCCTTTCTCTCCGTTTTTTTCTTTTTCGAAGACTTCGGCGATTTTGAGGCGATTTTAGGTTGATTTGGAGGCGATTTCGTGTGGATCTCACAAGTTTAATCGGTGATTTTGAAATGTGATCAGCTAGATTAATATTGTTTCTTTTCGATTTTGTTTTTGTTCTGGTGAATTAATAATGATATATCGTTTCGTTTCTATTTCATATACACAATCGTGTTTCAGTGTTACTGGATTTTGAGATGTTTGTGACAATTTGATTTGCGAAGATGATGTAATTGTCTATTATGTGTTCAGATATAAATACTTGGTAGTTCAGATATAAATACTTGATGTGTTCAGATATAAATACTTGGTAGTTTAGATATATAAATACTTGATGTGTTCAGAAATAAATACTTGATGTGTTCAGATATAAATACTTGATAGTTCAGATATAAATACTTGATGTGTTCAGATATAAATACTTGATGTGTTCATATATAAATACTTGATGTGTTCAGATATAAATACTTGATTTGTTCAGATACAAAATTCATTTTAATAAAGTGGCTGATACGTCCTATCTCGGGAGATGAGGCCGTATGGAAGTTTGGGCTGAACTGGATTCGTCCTGCCAAGGGATGGCAGGCCGAGGTGTGGGTCGAGTTAGGAACTCGGGGTGGATTGTGAGAGATTCGGACTCTGACCTGTATGATCTCTCTCTTAGTGAAAATTGCGTCCCCTGTTTCATGGGGATCACTGCCTTATATAGTCCAGCCATAACTGCCATCTCGGGCGTTTATGGGGAACGTGGGCAGTTATGTCAGCCGTTACTGGGACGTGGGCATTAAGCTAGCCGTTACTGGGACATCGGCATTAAGCTAGCTGTTTCCCCGGCTATCCCGTATGTCGGTTGGCATGGGCCTATATTAAGGCTCTGGTTTAACGAGCTTTTGGGCTTTTTCATATGACGTCGGGTTGGCCTTGTAAAGGTCCGAATCCCAGTCTTTCATGGCCCAGTTTGGAACAAGTAAAAGGGCCTGTGGAACATGGCCCTATCATTAGCCCCCGAAGTCAGAATGCATCAGCGAGATGCTTTCGACTTGAGGGTGGATAACTCATACTTTATTAAATGTTATCTATGTGTTAGTGATGTATCATCTTAGGTTTGAAACATGTCGGTCATCTACCCCGGACACATAACCCGAAGTAAATGTGTTATCATATTGAGTGACCTGAGACAACTAAGCGTACTTAGTATCGAGGATTTTTTATTACCGACATTAATGTATTAATCATGCTGTCATAACTTGGATGTAGCATATGTCGGGTACATGTTTTGCTACAAACCTAACAATTAATGTGTTAATATATACCTATCTCGGTACGTATCCGACAGTTAATGTGTTAACATACTTGCCATTTTTTTTTTTAACAAGCGACATGGTTTCCGAGTTAGTCAAAGATCAGTAGAAGAAGTGAATCATAGAAAGAATAAATAATCATTGATATCGTAAAAGCATAACAAGCCTAAATATATAAGGAAACATCGAAATCATACAACGCCTCGATTGAGTAAAATATCGAAATCATACAACGCCTATCTAGATTTAAACATGAGACATGATTTAACACCGTGCCTGGAAGTATGTTTCCACTTCTGTCATGTTGCGCCTTCCAAGCACCATGTTGTCCATGCTCAGCAAAAAGACGGGTGTGATGTCGCTTCTCTAAGTTGAAAATCACACTTACACCTTCTCATTGTCGGTATCCTCAAAGAGGTTATCCGATATGAGCTCGGGTTCAGTGGCGGTGTATAACGTTGGACCTCCGGTATTGCGTGATAAACACCCAGGACATTTCCAAAACCGACGACGGGGGTCCGACCGACCTTGGATCTCGTGCTTGGCTTCTTTGTTACGGCAGATGACGCACCTACGCAACTTGGGCTCGAGATTGAATTTATAAATGTCGTTCTCGTCTTCCTTGGTGAACGAGGGTGCGTTAGCAAGGGTGAGGTCAATAAGGTCACCGATTTGGAAGTCCTCATTCGCTAGCATCCAATCCAAATCTTTCTCGGGAAAATGTTGGAGGAGGGTCCATCTCTCAGGACGAGATAGGGCCCATATTGTGTCCCGAGAATGTCGAGGATTAGGGGGAGGTATGTTGTGGCCGTGCCTTGATGGTTGGACATCGCGACTATGACCACGATCAAGGGGTGTTTTGTTTTTGGAAACAACTCTCTTGAAAGGCATCTCGGAGGTTTTAAGGAAGGAGAAAAAGACAGGAAGGATGTGCGATTGACATATGAGCAGCCGGCTATTTATAGGCGTTATGGGCGAAGGTTGCCATAAATACCGTAGGCCGTATTGTCAAAATAGGCAACCGCCAGCTACTAGCCATAAATGTCATTGGGCAGTGTGCCTTTTGAATGACAGGCTTTCGGCGTTCCCGATGTAGTCAAATTGATTCACGATAAATTGTATTAAGCAGTAATGAAACAATAATATATATTACTCAAAATAACCCGAGGTGAGAACCTCGGGGGAGTTTACAAAAGAGATGTAGAGTTGAAAAGTTACATCTACGTATTAAACAAAAGACGGGCTATTCCCATGATAGTCTATATATGGCTAAGGCTACTCATGACGGGAGCGCTTAGCTCGGCGTTCTTGAACAAGGCATCTTCTGCAGGTGAAGGATATGAAGCGTGGATCACCATGGTTCCGAGGTGATCTACGGGCTAAACACCCGGGATGAAAGGCTTCTTCGCACCCGTCACAATGGAACATGTGCCGATAGTTCCCTCTGGATCTACAAACAGCACATCTATCCCATGCTAATGGGTTGTCCTCGTCCTCCCTCGGGTTAATCGGGGGTGGCTCGATGTTGATCTCGGGGTTCCGATGTTGGGGAGAAGGGTGTGGTGACGGAATGTCTTCCTTCGCCTCCTTAACCTCGTCCTTCATATTTTTGTTAGTTGCCATATTATTATAGTCCGAGTTGGAAGGTATAATTTGGGATCGCTGGATGTTCCGTTAAAGGGAGACGGAGGTAGTATATATAGTATGTCGGCATTAATTACTTCGACGCCTCGTCTTCCGTTAACCGTCATCGACCATCAAATCAGCCGTCAAATCAGTCATAGGTACGGGGTTATGGCACAATCCCCGCACGACAC
Source organism: Carex littledalei (assembly GCA_011114355.1). NCBI lineage: Eukaryota > Viridiplantae > Streptophyta > Magnoliopsida > Poales > Cyperaceae > Carex > Carex littledalei. The sequence goes on along the minus strand of CM022095.1, from coordinate 8,374,454 downwards.
CTGGCATCCGTCAGCTCGGTTCGAGCCCGATGCGCGAAAATCGAGGCGTCGCCATGATGAAGGGTGGCAACGCGTCGTTTCGCGGCTTATTTTCGAAATTCGCGCAAGTATTGAGCGGAAAAAATAGAGACCCTTATATATACCTCATCCCGACCCAGCCTTTCATTATCGTCTATCTTGAGCAACTCAACCTCGGAGCTAAAGAGCGAAAATAATCTCGGTATTAGCAGAGAGAGTCGAGAGCTTTCAGAACACTTCGGAAACGACGTCGGACGAAGATCGAGTTGTGAAGAACTTCGATATAAGGTAATTGTTTATCACCTCGGTAGTCGACCATACATCCACTAATCCTATTTGTGACTATATATGAACATTGCCGAGGTCGATTGTAATGTAGTCGACCACGTTAAATATGGTGAGGTTATCAACCTTTAGGATTAGTGACCTAACCTCGGCAATCGCATAATAATTGATAAGTCGGTAAATGTAATACCGTAGAAATAAAGAATAGCGGTTACCTAAGCCAATCCTGTTTCTTCATAAATTTAGAAATGGCCGAGGAACAAGGAAGATCTCGGGATTCATCGCCCACTGCTTCGGGGGAGTTCCCCCCATTATCTCATCAGTATAGCGAAGGGAATTAAGGGGATGGAGAAAGTCCATCTCGGAGAGAACTCGTCGTAACCTCAGCAGGAACGTCTCAGGGGCCTGCGAAATCCGGAAACAAAAAATCTGCTGCTCTCCGTGATGGTCATAAAAATGATTTAATTTTTCAAGTATCCGCCAGTATCTCTCCTAAACTGGTTGTCCAATGTAAGGCTTATGCTGATGCCTTTTACGAGGAACTCGTGGATGAAGCGGATAGAGGGGAGTATCCGCGACATGCATTGCAATTGAGAGCCCCGGACCCGGATGACCGAGCGCATGACTCGAATCTTGGGATGTGCCTATATTGGAAAATGCCGAAATGCGGTTTCAAAATAAGGGTTTCTAAGTTCGTTCGCGAGATATTACGACATCTCGACGTGGCTCCCGCCCAGTTAACCGCACCCGCATGGTGTTACATCATGAGTTTTAAGTTTTTGTTTGATTTCCTGCCCCAGTTAGAGCCAGATTTCCCGAGTGTAGGGTTGTTCTTTCATTATTTCGCTCCCTTATATAATAATGAGAGCCATCTCGCAATTCGGAAGCGTGGTAAAGTCGCGTTGTTTGACAGATTGTCAAAGGCGGATGATTGGAATCATGGTTGGGTATATCTTCAGAATCTCACTGATTTGAAGTGCTTTAATGAAATACGAAGGATTTGGCGCCCCTTAAAAAGGGAAAATTTGATCCCGAGGTCTCCTCCACCTCTGACATCAGATGAATTAAAAATCGTCAAACTTCTTGATGGTTATTTCACAAGTTAGTATTTTTTGAATTTGTACCGATACATTTACACATCGCATATGTTCGTTTATCTCGTTTTGTTATGAATAAATTGTTAATTCTTGCATACTTCTTATGTTGCAGGCCGCGGTTTTATGGCACTGCCCTGGAAGGCTATTCGTCCAATTCCGATCTTCGCTAATCCCGAGGACGGTTTTGTTAAGAAGACAGGGGTCCCGAATACTCCCAAGTCGGGTCCCGCAAAAGTTCGGAAGGCTCCGAAGTCAGTTCCTGCCAGTGCTACAGTGGCTCTTCCGAAGTCATCCTCCAAATCTGCTGCTGCCATCAAGAGCACTAAAGGCGGTGCCTCTGGTTCCTCCAAACCCGGGGGCTCTCAAAAGAGGAAGGACACCCCCCTGAGTGTTACGAGGGTAGAGAAGGGGAAAGAAATTGCGGTAGAGGAGCCCGAGTCCAAGAGACAGAAGATTGTTTTGGGGAAGCCTGAGACTGAAGGACCCTATCAAGATCAACTTATCGCTGCAGAGGAAGAACTAGAGAAGATTATTGAGGACGCCGCGGGCGACGTGTGGGATCCTGCGGAGGATCACAAGAAATTCCTCGAGTCATGAATTTCTGATCAAGGGCGTCATACCGGGTTTGTGTGGGGAACCAGGATTTCTCAGGGGTTCCCTGACAGCTTTTTAGGCTACCTTCCTGGGTATTCGCGGATGCAAGAAGAGGAAGATCATCCCGAGGTCCGGGCCGCGTATGCTCGGGAAACGTTCAGACTCACCACTACTCAATATCAGAAGAAGTGGGCTGAGGAAAATCCCGATCAAGTTGTGGGCCAGGTGTTGAGGTCGTTGCATGATGCCGGGGTTTACTTCGGGTTCCTCAAGGACTCATTTGTCAATGAGAAGCGCGATGCTCTTGTTGTCGCTTCTGATCAAGAGACGCTCAACAGGGCGATTCTGGAGAGGAACCATTTTATGGAGCTGGCGAAAAATAAAGACAAAGAGAGGAGAGTAGCCACTGGCCAAGCTGCCGTAAATTCAGCGAAATATGAGCTTGCTCGGTACACGGGCATGAGGGCTGACGCCGAGCGCCAGGAAGCCGAGGTAAAAGCGAAGCGTTATAAGCGCAAGATGGAAAGGCACAAGAGCAAAGTGGCTCGTCTTAAGTCTGAGCTCGAGGCCCGAACCCAGGAGTTGGAGGAGGCGAAATCGGAAAATGCCCGTATACGGGATGAAGCGCAGAACTTGCCAAAGAAACATCTCAGCAAGTTCTTAGGCAGCAAAGCCTTCGCGCAAGCCGTCCCGTACGCAATGAAGGATATGATGACACATACCGTGTATGATTACCTTAACCTGATGGGGGTTTTTATCCGTTTAAACCCGAGCACGTCGGGTTCACGCCGGTGGAGTCGGAAAAACTCGTGGTCAGGGATCTGTCGAGCTATGGTTGGGATGAAGAAAAGGATGTATTTTTGAACCCGGATGGCTCCTTATTCAAGGAGGAACTCCAACTCGAGAATCATCATCCTTTGGGAATTGTTCACCCTTGGCCCAAGGACAAATGGCCTGAACATCTCGACCTTCCTGATGGTGCCCCTGTAGCGGAGATTGAAAACCATCCCTCTGATTCTTCGTCCGAAGGGGAAGAGGATGACACCGAAGTAAGGGATGTCGAAGAGGATACCGAGGTGGGGAATGCCGAGGAGGGTAATACCATGCATCAATACGAGGAGCAAGAGGATGAATTGGATGCAAATCTTTTTAACGCTCCGCGTGGTGGAGGAGAAGATGCTTCCGTAAGGCCGAATTCCCCTCCCTCATGTAAGTAACGGTTTTATTATTACTATCATCGAGGTGTTTCATTCAAGCTTAACCTTACTACTTGTTTGATTTTGTTTGTAGGAAGGATCCTGTCGAGCTTTAGATGCAACGTCGATAGGAGTAAGACATTCATACCCCCGAGATGTAGGGATTTTTAAAGTTGTTGAAATGTGCACTGTTCTATTTGCACCCCCGAGATGTGGGGGTTAACAGAATTATGTTGTAATGTACTGTTTTATTTATACCCCCGAGATGTGGGGGTTTAACAGATTTAAATGTACTTGTTTCTTTTAATCGCATGTTTCTTTGCCCGATCTCGATTTCTTTTCTGTCAATTTTATCTCGGTCGCATGCTTTGGTTTTCTTTGTAAACAAGCAAAATGTGCTTGATTGTATATCCTTGCCCCCCTTTTTTTTTGACAAAAAAGGTCAATGTGGGGGGTCAAGTACGTCGCGCAAACGTATGCGTTACCCCGAGAGGTTTTCGATAAATGTTCTCGACATAGTAAAATTCATGTTACTGGTGAAGCAGTCGTCGTCCCTTAGGACTACATTAATTTGTTGTGTATCTCGGGGGTATTACCCGAGATGAATTTCGTTGCCATAAAGGGCTTTCGTTCATATATCTCGGACCCAATAAGTGAAACACAATCATAAATAATACCAAAAAAGCTTAGAACCATACAAAAATTTGCATCTTGGTCTAAGTGACTATATTGAAAACAAAGGCTTATCTCGCCTTAAGTACTTCGCGGTCAATAAGGACATAAAAGCGACATAAAAAAGACATACATTAAATGTAAAATTTACAGAGATGGCAAGTGTTCCATGGACGAGTAAGTATGAAACCACTCGGGTCTTCCAATTCATAAGCGCCTTTACCTCGCGGGCGAATGATCTTGAAGGGACCTTCCCATTGAGGGGCAAGTTTTCTTACATGTTTGCCAGTTGCTTCCACAGTTTTGAGTACCAAGTCACCCGGTTGGAATTCCCGAGGTACCACGTGTTTGTCAAATGCGCGTTTAACCCTGCGTTGATACTCCATGGTGCGGATGCGGGCCTTCTCTCGACCTTCTGTGATGAGGTCGAGTTCTGCGGTGCGTGCATCGCGGTTGTTATCAGTGGAATATGTCAAAGTACGGAGAGATGGTTCCATCATCTCAATTGGAGTGACTGCTTCCATGCCGAACACTAGAGAGTACGGAGTTTGCTGTGTGGCTTCTCTAGGTGTAGTACGGTAGGCCCATAGAATTCCATCAAGTATGTCGGGCCAATTCTTTCTGTTCTCGGCAACTTTCTTCTTGAGGCCATCCAGAATGGTGCGGTTTGTGACTTCTGCTAAACCATTGCTAGCAGGGTGGCTGACCGAGGTAAAGTTGTTCTGAATGCCTAGGTTGGAGAGGAAAGTCATAGTGCGTGCTGCGTTGAACTGTGTTCCATTGTCCGAGATGAGAGCATGCGGTATGCCAAAACGACAAATGATGTTCCGCCAGATGAACTTTTCTGCTGCTGCGGCAGTGATAGTTGCTAACGCTTCAGCTTCGACCCATTTAGTGAAATACTCGACGGCTACGATAATCCAACGGCGCTGGCCGACAGCCTTGGGAAATGGCCCGACTATGTCTATTCCCTATAAATCAAAAGGCCAGGCTCCCGAGATGGATATCTGATCGTAAGCCGGGATGTTGCTCAACTTGCTGTGATATTGGCATCGCTCGCATTTCCGGACTAGGTTTGCCGCATCATGTTGCATGGTTGGCCAGTAAAAGCCGGCTCTGAGGATTCGTTTGGCAAGAGTTTTTGCTCCTTGATGGCTGCCGCAGATGCCTTCATGTACCTCAGATAGCATTTTGGAGGCCATCTCTTCACTGATGCATTTGAGCCAAGGTCGCACGTACCCCCGTTTGTAGAGGTAATTGTTGAATATAGAGTACATCGGTGCGATCCTTTTCAAACGTCGGGCTTCCAGCTGATCGGTGGGGAGAACTCCGGTGTTGAGGAAATTCCACATCGGGGTGAACCAGGACTCGCCGGGTTCACCGATGGCGAGTACGGCTACGGTCTCAAGGTTGATGCTGGATTCCGGAATATCCATAACAATCACGGGCCGGTCTTTATCAAGGTTGCCTGCGGCGCCAAGTTTTGACAAAGCATCAGCTTGGCAGTTTTTGTTGCGCGAAACATGTTGGATATCAACATCGTCGAAATGGCTCTTGAGCAGGTGGAACTGCTGTCGGTACTTGCGCAACTTCTCGTCCACAACTCGGCATTCATCATTTATCTGCTTGACCGCTAACTCGGAGTCACTGCGAAGATGAACCTCGCGGGCGCCCAATTCTTTAGCTAGCTTAAGGCCTGCTATCATGGCTTCATATTCCGCGGTGTTGTTTGTTACCGGGAATTGAAAATGGAGAGCATAATTCAAGATTTCCCCGTGTGGTCCAGTGAGGGAGACCCCGGCCCCGGCCCCCTGTAATGAAGAAGCACCATCGACATGGATTGTCCAACGTCCCTCAGACTCGGGAGGAACGCCGGAATACTCGGCGATGAAGTCGGTGAATATCTGGGATTTTAGAGCATTTTGGGGGTGGAAAGAAATATCGAACTCGGACAATTCGAGCGCCCAAGTTAATAATCGCCCGGATGAGTCGAAATTCGCGAACGCCTTCTTAAGTGGGATCCCGGTGTAGACCTTTATGGAGTGCGACTGGAAATAAGGTCGCAGCTTTCGTGCGGCTATGACGAGAGCATATGCCGCCTTTTCAATCTGGGAATACCTGGTTTCGGCATCCCGGAGTACATGAGAGACGAAATAAATGGGCTTCTGATCTCGTCCTTCTTCCCGAACAAGGGCAGCACTTACCGCATGACCCGTTGTTGCCAAGTATAACACCAGGATATCGCCCGCGGTCGGCCTGCTGAGACATGGTGGATTGGCGAGGTAAGCTTTGATTTTCTCGAAGGCCGTGGCACACTCCTCTGTCCATTCAAATTTGGCTGACTTACGCATGGCTTTGAAGAAGGGGAAACAGACGTCCCCGGATCTCGCGATGAACCTGTTGAGGGCGGCCAACTTGCATGTGAGGGATTGTAACTCTTTGAGGTTCCTCGGTGGTTTCATATCGAGGATGGCTTGCGATTTGGAAGGATGGATCTCAATACCTCGCATAGAAACCATGAAACCAAGGAACTTACCACCGGTTAAACCGAAGAAACTCTTCTTCGGGTTGAGTTTCATGTTGGCTGAATTCAGTGTCGCGAAGGTTTCTCGGAGATCTCGGACGTGGTCGAGGTCGGACATGCTCTTGACAAGCAGGTCATCCACGTATGCCTCTACATTTCGCCCAATCTGGTCGTGGAATACAGTGTTGACCATGCGCTGGAACGTGGCTCCAGCATTACGCAACCCGAAAGGCATAACCCGGTAGCAGTATAGCCCCGAGTTAGTGGTGAAAGCAGTTTTCTCCTCGTCGTCTTGGCTCATCCGGATTTGGTTATACCCGGAGAACGCATCCATGAAGCTGAGGTAGGCATGTCCCGAGGTGGAGTCGACCAGTTGGTCAATTTTGGGCAAAGGGAATGGATCCATGGGGCATGTCTTGTTGAGGTCAGTGTAATCGATACACATACGCCAGTCGCCATTGGACTTCTTGACAAGCACGGGGTTGGCTGTCCATTCTGGACACTCGACATTTCTGATGAAACCAGCGTCAAGTAGCTTCTGGACTTCACGCTTTACGGCCTGCTGCCGTTCTTCCCCCATGTTACGTTTTCGTTGCCTAACCGGTTTTGAACCCGGTTTGATATGCAGTCGGTGTTCTGCTATTGACCTCAGAATCCCTGGCATATCGGCGGCTGTCCAGGCAAAAACGGACTGATTTTCTCGGAGAAACTTGATGAGTTCGTCCTTCGCTTGTCCCTGGACTGCCTTTCCGATGTTGAGCGTTCTGCCGCCGCCCAAATCGAGTTGTTCGACTTCATCTACCGGCTCGAGGGAAGCTTTGACCTCAGCTTTATCAACTGGATCCAGCGCCAGGTTGGTGTTGGGCGGTAGATACTCGGTACTCGAGCGCAACCGCTGTTGGTTGGTTTTTGCTTCCGACTGTTCGACTTGGTGGACAGAGCCTCATTGACCCTGAATGGAAGTCATGTAGCATTCACGCGCCACCTGCTGTTGGCCACTTTCTTCCCCTATCACGTTATCTGTGTGAAATTTGATTTTCAGGTGGGAAGGGGAGATGATTGCGCCGATTTTGTTCAGAGTTCCTCTTCCCAGGATTGCGTTGTATGCCGAGGGAGCATTAACGATGAGGAAGTCCACCATGACTTCCACCGTACGAGGGGACGTACCAAATGTCACTTTGAGCGGCATCACATACCCCGAGGTCGAAGGGCATCTCCCGTAAAGCCTATCAAAGGTGAGATATGCTGTTGGAGGGCGCGAGTGTCGAGGCCCATTTATGTGAAAGCTGACAAGTACAGGATGTCTGCTGAGCTTCCCGTGTCAACTAACACCCTCTTAACCCGGTGGGTGTTAATTTTGAGGTTCAACACCACGGGATCATCGTGTGGACTAGAGATCTCACCTAGGTCCTTCTCGGAGAAAGATATTGCTTCCTCCGGGCGAGGTCGTTTTTTGTCGGTCTCAACCTGTAAAACAGTGGGATATGGCTTTCGATTGTCGCGAGGTAAGATTTTTCGGACGGTACCGCGATGGCCTCCACTGATCACGTTAATGACAGGGCTGCTCTGCCTTTCCTGGCGCCTTGTCTCGGGACCATCCCGAGTTTGAGGACTGACCTCCCCAACCCGAGGTCCCGTATAATCCTGTCTGTAAGGAATAGGTTTCTTAAAAACCTTACCTTTACCGTTGTACTTCCTGGAGAACTTTCTGAAGAAATCGGGGTTGATGAACTCGATCAGCTTACCCTCGCGGGCTAGTCTCTCCAGGATGTCTTTGAGTTGAAGGCAATCCGCAGTGGAATGCCCATTGAATCCGTGGTACTCACACTTCTGGGAGTTGTCTTGCACCGTGAAAATGTTTTCAGGCAATGGCGGAGGGAGGTCGAACATGCCTTCTATGATGTTGTACATCTCGTGCCGCTTCTTAGTGAGAGGTGCATACCTTACGAAGTGTTGGCGATATCCCTCGGTGCCAGTTTTGTGTTCTTGCTCGGTCGGTCGGTTGGGTTGGTTTCTTCGAGGTTCTCTTTGGTTACGAAACCTGTCCTGAGTCGGCTGTTTGTTAGTTCGGTGACGGGGAGATCGAGATCTAGGCCTCGCGGGGCTCCCGTTGTCATCCTCGGCACGGATGTAACCCTCCGCAAAGGTTACAAACTCCCTTAGAGTGGTCATTTTCTTCATGTGGGCTTCGTAACGCAAAGTTCCCGGACCCCCTTTACGGAGCCCTTTCTTGATGGCGGCTAAGGCGAATTCTTCATTGAGGTTCTGAATTCGCCGAGATGCCTGTATGAAACGGTTAACAAACGCACCTGTTCTTTCGCGCTGTCCCTGGACAATATCTAGGAGCATTTCACATGTTGCTTGCGGCGGTTTGATAATCGTATACCTCTCCAAGAACAGTTTCGCAAAGTCCTCGAATTTATTGATGGACCTCCGAGGTAGTGTCATGTACCAGTCCCATGCTTTTCCAGTTAAGCAAGTGGTGAAGACACGGCACATGATGGCATCGGTAGCCCAAGGAGGCGGAGTCGCTCAAGGAATCAGTACACAAAGTTGTGCGGATCCTGTGTGTCGCTGCTACCCCGAAAGCTTGGAAGGGTCGTCGGATACTTGAAATCCGTCATTGATTGGCGGTAGATGTCTCTGGACAGGGGGCCATCCTCGATTCCCATAGGCCGAGAGTAAGTGCCTGCCTTCTGGGATTCGAGTTCGGCTAGTTTGGCCGCGAGTCTGGTTTGGATCAGCTCTTCAACTTGGGCCATGTTGATACCTCGGGTTGGGGTAGGTGATCGCCGGTTCCTTCTTCGGTCATCGCGGCGAGCTCTATCCCGACCTCGGGGTGGGCTTCGTTCGCGCTCTCTACGGGAGCGAGATTGGTCTCTACGGGATGGTCTGGGCCCTCTGCCGTGGTTAGCTGATTCTCGCTCGTTGTTAAGGTGGGCTCTGGGACCTTCGGCATGTGGTCCTTCCGCGGGATGGGGCCCCCTATTCTCATCCTGACCTTCCGGGCGCCTTCCTACATCGGAGTGTACCCCTGCAGGCAGGACATTTTGGTCCCTGCGTTCGGATTGGACCTGTTGGTCGGGTAGTGAGGGGGTATCCGTCTCATTGCCTGTTCAGACCTGTGCGAACTCTCGCTCCAGATTTCTTAGCGAAACATTTGCCGGCCGACTGTGGACACGATTTGCAGACAAAGGTCGCGGTACAGCTGCGGCGGGTGGTACGGCCTGGTGGGCAGGTCGCAGTGGTACTTGTTGGGAACACGGTGTTGGACCTGTCATGGGATACGTCCCGTGAGCGCCTCCCGGGCCCCATTGCCCAGGTGGTGTGACATAGGGATACTGGGGACCCGTGGGAGTGTAAGGTGTGCAAGGGGTCACGCCGTAGTGATATAGCGGCGTTTGCTGAGGGTAATACGGTATGTAGGGTATCTGATAAGCACCAGTTACCTGATTGTGATAGGTACCAGCCATCTGACTGTGCTCGGCGTAGAGTGGTCTGGTTGTGTTCCCTTCAGTGAACGAAGGTCGAGTAACGTCGGGGCGAGGTTGAGTAGGTTGAGGACCATGGGGTCGCACCATTGAGCTGCTAGGCCTCGCCCCCGGGAATTGACTGTGGGAGGTGTTTCCCGTAGGCGGGGTTACCAGAGGAGGGGGTGTGATCGCTACTCCTGGCGGGATCGTTACGCCGGGTGGAAGCGGGATTGATGTGTTTGGTTGAGCCATCTAGTTCTGTGTTTAAGTTAGGCGTGGCCCCACGGTGGTTGATACGTCCTATCTCGGGAGATGAGGCCGTATGGAAGTTTGGGCTGAACTGGATTCGTCCTGCCAAGGGATGGCAGGCCGAGGTGTGGGTCGAGTTAGGAACTCGGGGTGGATTGTGAGAGATTCGGACTCTGACCTGTATGATCTCTCTCTTAGTGAAAATTGCGTCCCCTGTTTCATGGGGATCACTGTCTTATATAGTCCAGCCATAACTGCCATCTCGGGCGTTTATGGGGAACGTGGGCAGTTATGTCAGCCGTTACTGGGACGTGGGCATTAAGCTAGCCGTTACTGGGACATCGGCATTAAGCTAGCCGTTTCCCCGGCTATCCCGTATGTCGGTTGGCATGGGCCTATATTAAGGCTCTGGTTTGGGGCCGGCATATTGGGCCCCGGCTTAACGAGCTTTTGGGCTTTTTCATATGACGTCGGGTTGGCCTTGTAAAGGTCCGAATTCCAGTCTTTCATGGCCCAGTTTGGAACAAGTAAAAGGGCCTGTGGAACATGGCCCTATCAGTGGCAATTACAATTTAAAGTTAACAAAAATAATAACAACCAATTATTAAAAATAACGTTATATGGTTTAAATTATTTATTTGAAAAATATGTGATAAACTTCCGTTGGACCGATTATTATATATGAATTCATATAAAATCATAGAGAATACTAATATATTACAATTAGTGCAACATATATACATATTGCCTTTTGTACACATGCAATCCCATGTGATCCATATAACATATACTCCTCAAGATCCAATACAATTTTTGTATAAAAGTTATGTCTTTACCACTTAGTAACCATGCGATCAAGGTTTGGCCCAAGTTTCGTAAAGTTGGGCTCATGTTGCCAAAACTCTTGGTTATGATCTAGTTTGGACCAAAATTTCATACAAACTAGTTGTATTAGATCCAACATATATAAAAAAAAGTGCTCATGTGATCCATGACATGATGCCTCTTGGTTAAAGGTCTTCAACATTTCAACTCAAATACTTTTTTAAGATTCTTATTCATCCAACGTAATATAGATATAAATATTTTAGTTCGTAAGTATAAATACCACACCCTTATAGTTATAAATACTTTGTTTCGTAAGTATAAATACCACAAGAATAGAGATATAAATATTACCCGCACATGAGCTAAGTCAACATTTTTTTGTCAACATTTTTTGTTGACAATTTTAGTGGTCCCCACATGTCGTTTATTACCCACACATAAGCTAAGTCAACGTTTTTTTTTGACAATTTTAGTGGTCCCCACATGCCGTTTGAGTGGTCCCCAAATGCGGGTACGAAGCGAGGATTTTTCAAGAAAATGTGCGGGTACGGTTATTTAAGAAAAATTCATATATCATATATGTAGTTCATTGTATAGATATAAATACTTCACAATGTTACTATTAATACTTGTAAAATCAAATTACAGTTTTGGAACGGTTGTGTGGTCCCCTAATGCGGGTACGACACGAGGATTTTTTCATATATGTAGTTCATTGTATAGATATAAATACTTGTCTTGTATAGATATAAATACTTCACAATGTTACTATTAATACTTGTAAAATAAAATTATAGTTTTGGAACGGTTGTGTGGTCCCCTAATGCGGGTACGACGCGAGGATTTTTCAAAAAAAGGTGCGGGTACGGTTATTTAAGGAAAATTCATATATCATATATGTAGTTCATTGTATAGATATAAATACTTGTCTTGTATAAATATAAATACTTCACAATGTTACTATTAATACTTGTAAAATGAAATTACAGTTTTGAAACGGTTGCGGTCCCCACAAACCGTTATGGCAGTTTAGGTGCGGGTACAGTGCGGGTACTCAACTGCGGGTACTCATATCAGCTTCCAAAATATTATTATACTATCCAATTCATATTGCTGTAATTTTTTAGTAAAGTAATCCAACTATTTTAATATTTACAAAAAAAAATTATTTGAATTTGAGACATATTCTTCTAACGTTAATTGTCATTAAATCAAAAACTGATTTTCTAAATGAGTGTAATTTTAAAGGTCCATTTCAGAGAAATTTGACAAATTAAGCATGTCATATGCGCCAGATTTTTCATGACTAATTGCAACATGTGATGGTCCACAACAGCCAAATAAGATTTGGTGTTATTTATGAAGCATGAAAATGTCACAGAATTGTGTTAGCTGCATGCTCTAGCCTCTAAATGAGCCAAGAATGTACCTTTCTATGTTTTTTAGTCCAAGTAACATGACAATCTTATCTAAAAGACATTATATTCCCTATAGGCTATAGTAGTTCGGTCCATATATATAATACAAAGGAAGAGTAGGAGGGAGAGATAATGTTGAATGCGTGTATAGGTGTGTAAGAGGTGAATTCAGATCCACTGAAGTAACTCAATTTTTGGGTTTTAGATCAGGATCGTCCGATTTAAATCCGTGACAATCTATTTCGAAGTAGAGCGCATACATTCCGAGTGAAGGTTTTAAATTCCGAGGCAATCCCGAGCGACGGATTCGAATCGGACGGTTCCAATCCAAAACCCAAAAATTAGGTTACTTTAGGGGATCCGGACCCGTAAGAGGTGGTACCTTTGAGGCAGTAGCTGGCAAGTGCATTCATTTTCTTATTCAAATGGCACAGTGTCTTTGATGGCTTGCTGCTTTCAGACAGTTTGGGTGCCCCAGATTGACCAATGAGTCTGAAATTTACATTATTCGCTTCAAGAATTCCTTGTAAAAAAAAAAAAATTGGTGCTTGAATATTTCTGAAGAAAATCAATTTGATCCTCCAACTTTTATATGCATACTTGCATTTTTTTTTCTTAAAACAAAATAATAATGCTAATTTGTAAACTTTAGAAGAAGAAAAAGTTTGTCTAATAAAAAAAAATTGTACCAAATTTAGACCTTGAATTTTCAAAAACAATATCAATTTGGTCCTTTGTGAAAATGGCCAATACAAGGACTAACTTGATTATCTTGAGTGAAGTTGAAAGACTAATTAAGTTGGTTTATTTTCAAAATTTTAAGAACCATTTCTGTGCAAAAAAAATTCAGACCAATTTAAATGTTCAAAAAATTCAACTGAAAGTTCAAAAGCGAATTTGATTGTTTCTTTTTAAAAATTTAAAAATCAAATTAAAATTTGTCCATACAAAATTGAAAAGGAATCGAAGCATTGTTTCCCATTGCATCATGAGAGCGATAGAGAGAGAGAAAAAAAATAAGATGTTATTTTCTTTTTTCTTTTTTTTGGTCCTTTATCAATGTCAAAAAATATGGCTTATTGTTTCTCTCGTCTACACAAAATAAACAAAAAGAATGCAATTGCCAAAAATTCCGGGACCATATATAAGAGCACTTTGCTAAGCAACCACCATACCTTGACCTAGCTAGTCCCGGAACCCCAAAGCCTAAACAATTGGAGGAAGAAACAGAGGCGCAGAGTGAGGGCCTGTTCGGCGCAAAAAGAGAAATGGGCGTGGGCATAGGAATTGAACTAAATTTTACTGTGCGCGTGGGGAAAAAAAAATTCAATCAGAGTGATTTTTTTTTTCCCACGGGCACAGTAACGTGTCGAACAGGCCCTGATTGTGTAATTTACATTACGTACACAATGTATATGCCTTTCCCCTTTATATTTTACATTCCCACATGTTACCGTTAAAAACAAAGGAATGCGGGGTACATCAATTGGATAGATCCTAGTTATTTTTATTACCCTAGCTCTACGGGCAAAAGTTGTTAAAGCAATATTTCCAAACTGCTTACTACAGCATGCTGAATTAAATATATTTGTATATGAGAAAAATATACCGAGACTTAAGATTGCATATCTCGCATGCATGCTGCCTTAGTCGAAACTCGAAACAGCGGAGTATACAGTACCCTAGCTCGCACTTGTCCCTCTCTTTGGAGGCAACTTGTCATATCTTTTCGTTTTTTTTTTCTTTTTTTATGAAGCTATGTGTTTGTAACTACTAGTTAAGAAATCTTTAGCGTGATCAACCCATGGAAAGAGTATAATTAACAAAAAAAATATATTAGAAACTTTGCAAATTTGGCATATAGTTTTTTTTTTAAATAACAAAATCATTTACTTTTGAATTTTTTTCTTTTGAATTTTTTGTTTGAAAAAATAAATTTCGATTTATATTTTAAAAAAAAAAATCATCATAGTTCTAACTGGACCTACAGTTCAAATTTGACATATACCCAGTCCCACAATATAATGTCGCATTTGTTCAAGATGGACTCCAAACCAGTGTTGTAAATAACGGTATGTGCTCGTGGGACGGTATGCGGCCGATTAATCGGAATGTTACGGATAATTTTGCATTTTCATTAAAGTTAGGTGCATATACTCGTAATTATTAAAAATAATTAATTTAACTCATCAAACTTATCAAATAAATTTATTTAACTTAATTTTATTGATAATTAATAAAAGTTTATGAAACTGTCATTTAGAAAAAAGAAATAAAATTTTAATAAGACAAGACAAAGTATAATATTTATAACGGATAAATGCACAAAAAAATAATAAAATGACCAACTAATTTGCTGTATAAAAAGAAAATGGACGATTTGTTACGGTTCGGTTGCCGCCAACAACTAATCGGCCAATTAGTTGCTCCAAATCACTGACCAGATCTAACCAGTTCGGCCCGGCCCACTACAAAGTCTGTCCATGTATTTTACAGATAAGATTCGGGATATTTTAAGAAATCATTACAGATTGTTTAATTGAGTTCACATTAGGGACAGTAATTGCGTAGTTCAGGTCCGGTTTGTGTTACTTCGGGCCCAAGTGCAAATTTGCAGAAATTATCACTATAAAATGCAATCACCAGTGCAGGTTCCGTGGTCACTGGTACTAGTACTGCTTTAGATTGCTCATGCAAACAAGAGTAAGAATATCACAAATCACAGCTACGACTACAGACTTGGAAATATACTTGTATGAGATTAAAAAAAAATAAAAGAACTTCGGCCATATCCATTATAAAAAGAAGAGGAATATTGCCCTACCATGCTGCGACGCAAATTAAAAACTCATAGATATGTAACAGCGGTCATATATTTAGAGCAAATGAAGGAAACAAAATGGAAATTGCATCAGAAGACTTGCACCAACAAATTACATTATAGCAAATCCCACTGTCCTCTGAAACATGCAGAGACCGTCTACCATAAATCTACTGCAACTTCCATCATGATCCCTTATTAACCATAGCTAACTCAAGCACAGAAAATTTCTTAGTAATCTAACAATTAGGCTCATCTCAAATTGAGCAACACAGGATGCATATATAATGAAAAACATTATCCAGACAATATTTCACAAAAGAAAGGATACCTTGAACATTCTCTGGATAAATACATCAGAAACTTCCTAGGTCTTGACTCTTGAAAGCCCCAGTAGACAGTTCAAAAATCCCCCTTTTTCAATAAAATGTCACCAAATTATCTCAACCCTTCTAAGAGCATGTTGAAACATCTCAAGTTGATACATTTAAAAAAAAATAAACAAACAGAAAAACTAATAATTAAAGTCGGTGTAACATTTTAGGAATGCAGATCCCAACAACAGGCTATGAAACTTAAGGAGCTAGACCCACATAAACATTAATGATCTTAAGTACCCTACAGGCTACAGCCCTTCGATCCATCTCTTGATGGAAGCGTCAAGAATCCCAAGGGATCAGACACAGCTAGTGTTGCACTGCACATGGTTGCAGCACCAAAGCAGGAATGTCTTCCAACAATACATCACCAGCCTGATGACCCATACGACACGCATCTGGCATAGTGCTTTAATGAATTCACAAAGGGCCTACAGGCATTTACCCAAAAAACAAAAAAAGAATTCACGAAGTTCTGAAAATTGGTTATTAATAAAAAGAATTGGTACATCGTGTTAATGCTAGCTTTTGTTTAAGTCAGTGCACAGTTAAGTACACAACTTTATCTTTTATTTCCCATATTTTGTTAGTAACTTCTGTGGCGACTTAAGAGAAGTTTCCCAATATACCCTTGACATTCTTACACTCATACAGAAAATATATTATGCTAAATTGTTAATTCACAGCTCGCAAGCAGTAATAGCACAGCTTGGTCCATTGCGCAATCATACCATATTCTATGTACAGATAAAATAGACTAAACAACCAATTCTAATCGAAAGAAAAAGAAATTAGATACAATCAAGTAGAGAACTAAAAGAAACATCTTTTGTAAAAATTCATTGAATCAGACCAAAACACATGAAATATTTGTAAGCAATTGCTTCGGAGTACAATTACTATTATTCCACAGATACTGGCATGCAAAACCAGCAAGCAACAAAAGTATGTTAAAGCATAAAGAGGAGAGGTTCGTTTGAAAAACAACCCTTAACTGAATATTACAAAAGAAGCAAGAACTGCATCTGGTACGCCAGTTTAAACTGCAACCAGCTAGTACCTGATATGGCAAAAAAATAAGCGAAAATTAAAAAAAAAAACAAGAAGGAATTCTTATATGGAAGGAAAGAACAGATTTTATTTTAACAAGCACCATTTTGCACCAGTAGATAGGCATGGCAAACTTAGGTATGCTAGTTTCAGTGAAATAAAGTTTCCAATCAACAGAAGAAGAACATTGAAATAAGAAATAAAGCACATCAGCTGATCATTTCAAGGACAAAGAACAGCGGTACATGTCAGTTTCAGTACAAATTCAGTTGGGTCGTGACAATCATCAGTACAAACTACACTGATGACCGTTGGCCATTTTGTTCGTTCTGTTTTTGTCACATGAATAAATAAGAGCAAACTGAGGATGAAATGAGAAAAGCTACAGCTTAAGGAATAATCAAACATCTCAAGGTCCATTGATGCAAAACTAGATTTAATAGAGATTAATTTGAAGACCTGAAGCTCCTTTGTCCTCAATTGCAGTTTCTTAACAAACTGGCACCCATTTCAAGGAGTCAAAATTGCAGCCAATATACAGTTAAGAAAAATGCAACAAAAAGTAGTAAGACTATAATTATTGCAGTACCTTTCTATTTACTACACATATATCGTTATTTATCTACTCCAAAAAACCTCTAACATAAACCAATCTCAAATTTGTATGTGGAAACAACTTGGTCAGTCTTGATTTCTAAGATGAGAGACTTTTCAGAAAATTTTACCCAATAAATCATGCTTATAGCTTTTACTATATACCCAGTGACTGTGGCAGCTGGAAAATTATGCTCAACATCATATATATTCTTTTACCCAGCTAAATAACCACAGAACAGCCGCTCAAACCTTGAAAACTCTACTAAATCAGACAAAATTTTGCTCCTTTATTTGTCAACAATTGACCCATCAGTAGTGTCTGTCTTACAATAATAATTCAAATAAATCATGAAGACCTAACTATCAGATCAAACCATTTAAACCTGAACATTTATTATTACTAAAACAAGATCAAGAACGAAACTAAATCAACAAACTCACCTCACTTCTGATAGCCGCCGCCACAAGCGTCGTAATCCTCCTCAACCGTCTTGGTGAGATACACGCGAGGGAACTGGAATTCGGTCTTCTCGGCCATCAGCTTCTCCACGTCCGCCTTCTTGAGCACCGTGCGCTGCACCGGAGGGCGGTTGCGTCGTCCATCGCGAGGGAAGTATTTTATGTCGTAGACCGTCTCGGGGTCGGATGTGGGGACGATCGCCTGGGCGGTGACGGTGGCGGGGCAGCGACGGCGGTACTCCACGGCTAGAGGCACGGCGTCGCGGTACTCCGGATGTGCGCAGGGGCCGGTGATTTCCCATGGCAACTTGAAGAATTTCTTGAGTGATTGGACGAGCGATCGGGACGAGGAGGCCGCCATTGGAGAGGATTCGAGAGGATTTGCGGGAACTAGAGCGAGGATACAAGGAGAGGATATTAATGCGAAAATGTCCAGATCCTCTGGAGTAACTCGAATTTTGAGTTTAGATCGGACCGTCCGATCAGAGTCTGGACCAATCCGGCCTGAGGTGGAATGCACGGAATCTTTTAATTCGTGTTAAAGCAGATCGGACGGTCTGGATCTAAATTCAAAATTCAGTTAACTCAGGTACAGAAAACTTTTTTGTTTGGAAGAAATTAAAAGTAAAGCAAAGCATGTAACTTGCTTCTAAAAAATATATTAGCGTTTCGGTTTCAGTCAGACGGGTCGTTGGATATTGTACATCTGGATCAAGTGCCTGAGAATATTTATTTTAGCAATTAAATTAATTTAACTCAATAAATAGTCTTTGAATAAATTTTGAAATCATCATTTTATTTCTAATAACTTGCTGTTTATATTTTTTTTCTTTAATATTATTAGAAATGAATTAAGTTTTTAACCCATATTATTTTTTACTTCAGTTTTGACCTTTGAATCAATGTATGAATGGCAAACATAATATAGTTGGTGATTTATTATGGGTAGAGTAGATTATATGTATAAAGAAGTATTGTTAGAGACAAAATATTAATTCAGTGAATAGTTATAATTTACATAGCATTAACACGATTAAGTCATTCAGCTATGTGAGCGGTGTAAACGGAGCAGACAGTGGTGAAACCATATCCATATTCACATTTTAGTGAGCGAATACAAATACGGATAGTAAATGAATGTCAAAATGTAAAATTAAATTCACCTTAAATACATATAGATATAGAGCGAATAATTCACGAATACAGATTCAAATACAAATACAAAACGAATAATTATCGGATAATTGAGTCATATGAACTTTAAGATACAAATACTAATAACAAAACTTAAAAGATTTAAAAGCAATATAATATATGTTGTAACTTAGCGCAAAAAAAATGTCTTATACGAATATATTTATTGGACTTTTAGAAAGCTGTATGAAATATTTGTAAAAAAAAATATTAAAATTAGGATGAGGAAGTTGTTCCAATACGCAACAAAAAGAATATTTGAAACTGGGATGGAAAAAGCTGCTCGGGCCGAAATTTTTATTTATACCATAATTAAAAAAAATAAATCAAACACTTCAGTTTTGGAAAAATTCGAAATTTATCCAGACCGCTCAGGCATTATGCGGCCTCAAAGACTGGGGTCCGCACAATGCCGCTGCGACCCCAGTCAAGAGGCCGCTCAATGCCCCTACGGCCTTCATTTTTTTTTTTTTTAGCACAGAAATTTATTTAACAGAATTAGTTTTAGCACAAATTCCAAAAGGAAAGTAGACGTTTTTTTTTGTTTTAGCACATATTTCAAAACACTTAAAAAAAAAATGGGGCCGCAAGAGTATTGTGCGGCCCCCAGTCAGGAGCTACATCGGCATTGTGCGGACCTCAATGTTTGAGGCCGCTCTGACATTTTGCAGCCTGAGTAGAAATCGAACTCCTCATAAACAGAAGTGTTTTAGTTTATTTTTTGTTTCATTATGTTATAAATAAAAATTTCGGCTGCTCGGGTCCATCACTTTGCTCCGGCCCAATTCATATTCAAATATCAGAAGAAAAAAAAAAAGTTGGTATCCGGATGGGATGGTGGTTCAGTTAGTCCTACAACTGACAGATATAAATAATGGGGTTAGTCCGTTGTATATAACTCCTTAGGTTGGCTAGAAACCTATTTGAAGGGCGCGGAGAGAGGAGAGAGGCGCACTGAAAATACGGGTTTCAAGATAGAATCCGGATATTTGATTCGTTTACTGCATCTCTAAGAAGCTGGTCCGGATATCCGTTCCGTACCGAATCTGTATCCAAATCCAGATACTGTTCGGTAGGGGTGTTCAAAAGGTTTGGTTTTCAACCGAACCGAAAATTTTCAGTTTAAATGATTCGGTTTTTCGGTTTAAATGGATCGGTTCGGTTTAGACTTTTCAAAACCGACTAAACTGAACCGACCGAATTATATTGGTTCAAGTATGATTTATATTTTGTTTGGTTCAATCAATGCTTCCTTTCTTTTATTTTAGTTTAAATATTTTAGAACATCTACATATTTTGTATGAAATTGAACAACTTGTGTATGAACATGTGTAATTTTCGTTAATAATGACACCAAAAGGTTTACTTCGGTTTGTTCGGTTCGGTTCTTAATCGGTTTATAAGTTTAATCGGTTCGGTTCGGTTCTATTTTTGAAAACCGAAAAAATTTTGATTTTGATTATTTTAGTTCGGTTTCAACCGAACCGACCGTTTGAACACCCCTACATACACCCCTAGCTCTGGGTACGTTCAAGTTCTCCTTCTATCTAGAACTATTTTTGCATTTTGGTTCATGTTTGGATGTAATTTGGCATTTCTAAAAAGTAATCAAGAGGTACTCTTTTTAAAGAAAAATATTACTACGCAAATAAGATGATACAGAAAAAAAAACTCAAATATAATTAAATACTATTCGTTGGAGCTAAGAGTAGGGCTGTAGGGGTGTAAACGGAACGGATTTAGAACGGATAATTGCTAATATTAAATTTGTATTCATCTTTCAATGAGCGAATATGAATACCAATATGAATAGTAAACGGATGTCAAAATTTAAATTCAAATCCGCCTTAAACGGATACGGAGCGGATAATTCACAAATACTTATTCGAATACGGATCCAAAACGAATAATTAAGTCATATAAACTTTAAGATAAAAAAAAATTCAAATATGAAAAACTCTAACATCTCAGTATAACACGTTCGATTTACAAAATAGTAGTGCAATTAATTATATAACCATTAAAGCACAAAATATAACATTTTTTAGCTACAAAATAATAAAAACTAGTATATATTAACTATATCACTTTACGCACAAATAATTAGAGTTTTGCAACAAGAAGAATAAAGAGAACATTTGCCACTAAACTTCCAAGCTGAAGCATCATCCACTCTACTCGTGGTATCAAAGAGTTTGATTAAGTTTATATTGAAAAAAATACACAATCGTGAGCCTGACATCAATAAAAATGATTAGCACTCAGAAACAATACAACAAACATTTTCAAAAAAAAAAATTTAATAAGGTTAATTGGATGGGGACTGTTCTTTGGCTACTAATTATCAGAACAGTAATTGAGATGTATTGCTTGTTTTCAAGTAACATTTTCAATTATTGTTTACCCAAAATCTGAAAGGATTTCTCTCAATTATGTTGAACTAAATCCATCCCCCAACACTTAAATATGAAAAATGACTTCTTTTTTTCACCATATATTTTATAAAGTAGTTGCAAATTCTGACCTGAATCCATACCAGTTATATGCAGACACCAAACATTAGCATACCAGTACTAATTGAGTGCTACCTCTCCAAATTTTGGTTAAATATGTAAGGTTAGTGAAATTATGATTTTTAAATTATACCTTTGTACCAACACTTTATGCTAATGAGACAATCGAAACTTGCAATAAATCAAAATGTACGAGCTTATTCTGGTCACAGTTTAACTAGAGAACTTTTGATAAGCGATCACAATCAAATCAATATTTTTTTCGCTTTTGAAACATGATTCCATACCAGTTACATGCATGCACCAAGTACTAAGAACCCAACTCTAACCTGATCTCACTCAGTACACGCATGACTTCTTTTTTTCACCATGCATTTGAAATTCTCAATTACCTATATAACACTGAGATTTTTCGAGAACTAACATTTGGTATAGTGACAAATACAATACCCTCCGTGTAAAAGATTACAAGTTCGAAATCCGAACAGAAGAATTTCTTGTGGATATTAAATAGTTAGATAGTTTGATCTCCAATTTTTACTAAAAAAAATACTGAAACTTTTCTTTTTCACAAATTATCATTAAAGAGAGATTGTCCAGCACCCATAGTGAGTATTATTTGTGAATAATTGTCCTTTTTCCAAAATAATAAAAAATGAATTTCGTAACAAAAGATTTTGAATGTAATCAATAAAATACTAAGAAATTAAAAAAAAACATACTTGGATTGGAATATCTGATTCGGTATGAGGCCATAAAGTGAGTTCGATGGGTTCGATGACCGTCCGATCTACTTTAAAATTCGCATCCGCAACTTTCGTGTCTGCTTTAAAATTCATGCACACGAATCTTAAAGCAGATTGGACGGTCATCGAACCCATCGGACCCAAGCTAGAGTGCTCTCATCCTGAGAATGCAATGTGGTGTTCTGAACTCCTCTTCTCTGTTCATCCGGGGAATTGGAGAGCATAACCGTCTTCCTTCTTCCTAGAAACAGTAAAGTAAACAAACGTGCCCACCCCCCACTGGTCCAAAATCAAATCAGACAACAGATCGCAGACCCAACTCACGTCCGGTGAGTGGACCAGTAAAAAAATGACACGTAGGCTTTTCGCCTCTCACCTTCGCCGCCTGCTAAACCCCGCTACCACTCGCAACCCAAAACCCTTCTCTCGTCCTACTTCCCAACAGAACCCTCTCTCTCAGAGCCACCTCTTTTCATGGCAGTTAAAACCAAACCGAAGCCTCTATTTCTCTACTTACAAGCCCCGGGGACGCCAGTTCTTGGCTCAATCGAGCAATACTCTGCCAATGATGAGGTTTCTGACGCATGGGGCCCGCTCGCTGAGCTTCTCGTTGCAACGGCGGGGTGGTCTCGGGCAGATTATCTCCTCCATGCGTAGATTCTGGTACATCTCTCTTTTTCCATGGAATTTAGCTTGCAAGTCCTTAAAAAGTTCCATTTTAGCAATGTCCTGTAGAATTGTTGTGGATATAGATAATGCGAGTTTGCACCTTGCTGGATCATACAAAATTATGGTGCCAATTTAAAAAATTATTACATGACGAGGAGCAAGAACATTTGTTTTGTCAACCATGAGGGAGAACCTTTGTGTTGTCAGTTATATAAGTACTTTGAGCGCAATATAGAAGCATACTGCACACAATTATTGTGCAAATTTAACAATTACTTCCTACCTTAATTGGTTAACTTTTGACCTTGAGATCATATAAAAAATTGTTGTAAAGAAAAAGAAAATTTTGTATATTGTATATTTATTGCTTTCTGGCACTTTGTAGAAGTAAACTGGTTATCAGCTTAGAACAATGATAATGAACCAACCAGAAAATGAACTTAAATTTTGTTATGTTGCAGTTCTTATCATTACGAATAAACCGGCAAAATTGCAGGGTTTATACTGCTGTAAAAGGTGCTTATGCGGCATATTCCACCCTTTTACTGTTACATGTTTCCTGTTTTTGTAGGTCGTACCAGATAATGACGCCTGACGGTGTGGTTTTGTTTTTAGTAGGAGCAAATGTTGCAGTTTTCATCTTATGGGGGATTGCCGATCCCTCTTTCATGAGGAAGAATTTTATGGTTTTGATATTTCACATGACTTTTTAATTTTAGTTAATTTCACCTTAACAGATTCTTTGTCACTAATCCTTTTATAACTGCACAGATTTCTTTGGATAACTTCAAGAGTGGTCGGTTGCATACATTAATTACAAGTGCCTTTAGCCACTCAGCAGTCGACCATCTCGTCACCAACATGATAGGTCTTTATTTTTTTGGTCAAAGTGTATGTCCCCATACCGCTCCCCTCCAAATGCTTTTAGTTGCATAGATATGGACTATGAGTTTGACATTCTTAGTTTATAAGAAATCAGTTGTCTTGCCACCATCCTCAATTATCAAAATGAAAGTAGCAATTAGACAAGTTAGGCCTACATAAATTAACATAGTATTTAGTGCCACTATCAGTACTGGTACCTGAATATACCCTTTGGTGCCGACTAATTTAACACAAATACCACATTCACTTCCAGATACTCTGACCTCCATTATTTGCGAGCTCTTACGGGCAATTTTCTGAAAAACACAAAAACTCCACAGTAACTATGCAAAGTACAAAGTATAAGTTTTGACCATTGATGAATACTAAAAATAAATCTGGGAAGTCCTTAATCCTTTGTGTTTTTTTTGCTGTACTTTTAAATTTTGCCTGCATTTTGTGATATTTTCGGATGAACTCAAATTGTAAAACTTAATGTTCAGATTGCACAACTTTTTGGGCCAAAATTCCTGCTGAAGTTGTACTTAGGAGGTGCCCTTAGCGGTTCCATTTTTTTCTTGGTGAACCGTGCCTTTCTGGATCCTTCTAACCGAGTAATTTTTACTCAAATAATTATGTATTTATAGGGATTTGGCATGATGTATAACAAGATCAGTGGTTCATATTTTTCATTTGGAATTTAAATTTCAGTTATTGATGCCAAAGTACAATTATAACTTAGGTGGCACTAAAAAAAGTATGCATTCGATTCGCCTTATCATGAATCATATTTGGTCACATTTATTTTTTTGCTAAGAAATTCAAAACGAGTACAATTGCTCCTTTTTTTTTGAGATAAAGATGGGGGGTCAAGCCTCTCAACTTTAAATATCCACAAGAAATCCCCGAGTTGAGTTTCACACATGCAAAGGCTAGTTCTCATTGCGCATTCTACTTTTGATCTAACAAGCTTATGTGAGTTCAATTACTTCTTTCTCTTGTCTCAGGGTTACCGAGGATGGGACAGTTCTCGTGTTCCTGCACTGGTATGTTAGTATTTTTTTTTTAAATTTCATGATTGTACTTAGTTAACTTTGGTTAGTGATAGTTAAACCTGAAACTTGCAGTTTGGTTGACCTCTAACTATTAAGACTAGATTAATCTTCAGTTGTGTTGTTAATCATAAATTGTTATTCTGAGTAAGGTTCAATTTAACTGAAAACGCCAAATCTACCAACTGGAGAAGAAACCAATACTACTACCTGACCAGATAGTTATCCCAACTAGTACCAATTTGACACCTCAATTTAAGTTTTATTTTAACCATATTTTATTAGATCTGATGAATATTTGTTTTCAATATTATCCTAGGGTGCAAGTGCAGCAGTAAATGCCATAATTTTGCTGGAAGTGTTTCTCTTCCCTAAGGGATTGGTGTATCTTTACTTGCTAATTCCTGTACCTGCTGCCGTTTTGGTAAGCTCAAAACAAGAAATGTAGTGTGCATGCGTGTGCGTGCTTGTGGGTGTGATTGTGCGGATATATTGGGACATGCATGCAAGAGTGACGAGTCTGCATGCGTGTGTGCATACATGATGTGCATGTGTGTGCAGCACAGGTTGGGTGTGGTTCTCGGGGGTGTGGGTCTGGGTGCATTTGTGTTTGTGCGTGCGTACATGTGTGTTTGCAAGTCTTATTTTTCTGCCATTAGCTTAAGCATAATGATTCATAGGATCTGGTGGGATATACTTTTCATGTGACCCTATATATCTACCTTGATTTAATTTACTCTTTTTGTCAAATGCATTATTTGTATAGTAGACCTTAGTGAAGGTTTTGCAAGATCCTTTGGCATCAGCTATCAGGCCTTAAATAAAAATAAAAGAGAGATATTTTCTTGCCTCTTAATTAATTAAGCATCATGAATTCTGCTTCAACATTTTCTTTTAACAATGTACCCTTCCAAAATGTCTATCTTTTCCAACTGTGTAGCACCTTTTCATTCTCTCCTCTGGGCTCACCAGAGTCCGAGTTGTTAACACCGCATTTCTTTTCCCAGTCATAGAAGGGGACACAATGCCTAAGGTCAGAGTTGCTTGTTCCCTAATGCTTTGGAGGAGCAACCTGGCAGTTTTACCAGCAACCATACATCTCATAACAAGCTTATTTGATACAATGCTTATTTCTGGTACTCCTTAGATGGTTTAAGAGCCTTTTCTTGATACCTTGATGCCCTTCTGGGGCCGTAACCTAAAATGAAATAAGGAAATCTATGATCCTTCTAATAATGGGCTATCTTTTAATTGTAGGGTGCTGCTTTGATAGCAACTGACCTGTGGAGAGTTCAGAAGGTGCGTCTCTCAGTCTGTATAATTTTGTATTTACTTTTTACTTTAAAAACATCAGCTGTAATGATGAAGATATGTATTATATTTTGCATATCTTTTTTAGTTTAAAAAAAATTAAAGTTCGAAGCACCCAAATTTTTAGGTTAGTGAAAATGGTACTTGCCTTTAAAACATTGACATTTCAATCCTCAAGTTTGGGAGCATTATGTTCTAGGTGCCAAGCATAGATTGAACTATCAGGCCATGTGGACTTGCATGTTTGATTCCAATTATATGCATTAATGCATGTGATGCAGCTATTTCATTGGGGCTAATATGAAAAGGTTAAGAGCCCTATAATCATCACTGTTCAATTTAACCTTGGTTTTTTACCCCGGGATTGTAATTTGCAAATAACACTAATAGACTAGGTGTATTTTTTTTTTAATATGGGAAGTGTCATGTCATAACATTCTCTAATTTTCCGCATGGTGATCTCATCAAGGGAATATAAATGATGTAATTTCAGGGACAAGACCATGTGTCAGGTGCTGCGCATTTAGGAGGTGCCCTTGTTGCAGCCATTGTATGGGCTCGACTTAGGAAGCGGATCTAAAAGGTTATTAAAATGATAGCAGGGCTTGTAATTTATATTTTCTTCTCTAGTTCATTTATCTTATTTGTTTCCAACTCGGTCACTAGAGCAGTTTACTTGGACCATAGGTCCATGTCTAAGATGGTGTTTTTTTTTTTTTTGATAATCTAAGATGGATGTAAGCTTTATTTAATTAGTTGCCATGTGGAGAAAGAAATGTCTAATTTCATGCCCTGCAAGATTATTTTTTAGTACTTTGGGTCGACCAAGGCTTGTTGAGTAATGGCATCCAACCTTTTTTTCCATAATTTTCTATAGTCTGTACGAAGTTTGCAAGTATTTGCAAAGGAGCTCATGATCATTACCCTATTATTATCCAATAACGATACTATAATATAGAAGAAAAGAGTAGATTTCACTGCTTACATTTGATGTTTTTAGTCATGTAAAATAGGGGTGGAAATAAATTTGATGCGGATTGCATAGTGCTCAGCCTCAGACCTTATTTATATTTGTTTTATTTTATTTTTAAATATGGATGCAAATGTAAATGCGTATCAATATGGGTAATAATGACGAAACATGAGCCTAAATTTCTTATTAAGGCCTCAACCAAGCCTGATGAAAAGACACAAGTTATATATGTTTCTTGAGTGAGGCCATGGTACTATGCATAGCGTGAATTGGACTGTACTACATATCAATATATTTGTTTTCAAAATTCTAACGGTCGATCCGAACCGTTAAACATGGTCTCCATACGAATATGTACTTGTAAACTAAATTTTACATTTTTTAGTAACTTTTTACTATATTTTTAGATGGGTAGAAAATCATTGTTTTTTAATGGTACAAAATTTTCAGATCAAGTGATTTTCTACCCATCTAAAAAAATAGTAAAAATGTTCTAAAAAAATGTAAAATTTATTTTACAAGTACATATTCATATGGAGACCATGTTGAACGGTTCGGATTGATCGTTAGAACGTTCAAACCAAAGATTTGAGACCATGTTGAACGGTTCGGATTCATATACGCTATGCATAATACCATAGCCTCACTCATGTTTCTTTTTTTTTTATATATATATTCTTTTGACCAATATTTAGATTTATTTAGTTGTAGTTTCCAAATTATTAATGCATATATCGACTATCGAACCCCATGGTTGTTAAAAAAATAATAATAATAATAATTAAGACTGAATTTGGAGGCTGGCTGGCATAAGTGATCTGATCTCCATAAAGAAAGTTTGTGTCGGCTTACCGAGTGGTGCCACTAGATGTCTGTACGGTATATTATCAATTTCGGTGGACTTCGGATACTACATTCTACAGCTAGTGCTTTCTTTGAGGACCTGAAGTATCTGCTACAGTTTTTATTTAGATGTCATCCACGCACATGAATGAATTCGCATCAGAGATATCTCAAAATTTGATCTGTGCAAAATCTGAACCGTTCAGCACGAATCTTAAATCAGACCGGTTTATATTAATACTGCCCGTGCATCTAAATAGGCATCGAAAAAGCTGTTGCCTGTTGGCCATTTGGCCTGGTTTTGAGATAACTGAAAAGTTGAGATATTTTAGAGAGAGCATAGCAATAACATGGCTGGTGCCGCAGCAAACCGAGCTCCCAGGCCAGCATATAATGCGGTGTCGCAGCATATCTATCGTGTTTTAAGTTCATCAAATTCAACTCAACTTTAAAATCTATCAGATCGGCTTCAAACAACAAATTCAAACTGTTAAAATTCAATTACCTTACGAGTGATGTGTCTACATATGAAATTTTTAAACTTTCATATTAATTTAGTATAAAGTCAAGCAGTCAAAATTAGAAAGTTTATAAATTAATTTTAATGTATTAATTTTTTGAACGTTTTACAAAATTATTTTGAAAATTTAAATTTTTCGCATGTAGACGCATCACTTGTAATGTAGACCGATTTCAACAATTTAAATTCGTCATTTGAAACCAATTCGATAGATTTTAGTGTTGAGTTCACAAACAAACTTGATAAATTTAAGAACATCCAAGATTCCTAGTTCTACTTGCGTATTGTACAGCGCCTTAGACTGTTAAACAGGAATTTAGATCCATTACAATACCTGACTGAATACAATTAGATCTGAGTCTTCAGTTTTAACTTGGCACGAATCTCAAAACAGACCCCCTAATATCTAAATAGGTATCGGATTCTAATCACTCGTCTGGGAGTTAATATAAGCTAATTGTACTCAGTCAGTTACCTACGAGAGGATACGGATTCGACAGACAGGCGGGCCTCCTCTGCCGCGAGAAAATCGTTATCTAAAAACGGAGGGGATACACGTAGCTCGCCACAGAAGATCTCATGCACACCAAATGAGTCAGCGAGCCGAGGCCAATGCCCGATAAATTAAGATGTATATCAGTGTTGTAAAAAATGTTCGTTTAGGCCGATTAGTCATTGGCAGTGATCAAACTGTCACGGATTTTCTCGATTAATCGACTGATTATTCCTGATTATAACAATTATTCTCGATTATTTTCAATTAATCACTTGGTGGTATCATGTCCGTCCGATACCGTTATTTACAACACTGATGTATCATATATGTGACAAAATTAGCATCTCATACTCAGTCTAGACTCTAGACTATTGTATTTTATTTTGCAAGTAATGGACGTTCAAAAATTAACATAAACTAGTTAAAGCAAGACAAAATATTTAATCTGGTCAATTGGAGCAAATTAAGATAAAGTAGCCGGTGACAATAACACATCAATGACAGCATTTATCTGGTTTTGTTTGCAACTTCGCATCACAGTGACAAATGAATTATTTGAGTTCAGTTTGGTGGAGTCAAAAGTTTCGTGATTCGGGAATAAGTCAGATATATTTTGGAAATGATTCGGTCCAACAAGAGAGCAAAAAAAAGTTCATGTTTTATTCTTGAATAATTCGTAAAAAATATTTTATACGTGTTTTATTTGCGAATAATTCATATAATACGTTTTTTCACGTTTTATTCATTGTTTGGTTCAAAAACATCAAAAGAATATTTTATTTACAAATTATTTGCGAATAAAACGCAAATGGTGTACTATGCTTTGCATTACTCTTTTTGGTATTACCAACCACTATGTAAAATAGGGTTTCTTACCGTTTTATGCAGAGAAAGAGCCCAAAATTTAAGTCCAAATTGAGTCCACTAAATAGAGAGCTCTGTTCAACTCAAACTTCATTCAAACCTAGTTGGGGCCAAACAAATAGCTACCCTCAAAACAGCATTTGTGTTTTAATTTTTAAGGGAAATTTCATATATACCATTCAAAAACTATGAAATTACGTATTTACTATTCTAAATTTTAATAACTCACATATTTATTCAATATAATTTAAATATATTAGAAATATATCCAAAACTCAAATCAATTATGTTAATATTCTAAAAGATATAATTAATTAAGGATTAATTAAAACTTGATCCATTTCCACATTCGTATTGGATTATCGTCTTCTACAGCTCTCGCTTGCGCCCATTGCACGTTCTTTATAACCTCCCGCATGACTCGCTACTCCATTATTACAACAAGTTTCTAACAACAGGAGTGTACGTTAGCGGTTGCGGTGGCTGCTTGTGCGGAGTGGTAGGAAAAGACGTGGCCAAGACTGTTATTGTAATTGGGCTCAAATGAGATGGTGGCAGAGGACACGTCTGGGTGGTAGGAGAAGCATGACTTAATGTTGTTATCTATTGTCAAAGCGGGTACAGGGAAATAAGTCCAGTTTTAATTAATCATTGATTAATTGTAGTTTTTAAAATCTTAAATATAATTAATTTAAATTTTGAATATATTTAATATATATTATATTAAGTAAATATGTGAGTTATTAGAATTTATAATGATAAATAAGTAATTATAGAATTTAGAGCTGTAAATGCGTAATTTCATAGTTTTTAGTGGTATATATAAAATTTTATAATGTTTACTTGTTAATTGTTATCGTTGCATGCCGTCAACGACAATATTTTTATTATATTATGAGATTTTGCCGATTTGACCTTATAAATTAAATTTTTTTAAATATTTTCTGCTGATTTTTTTTTTTTCAATTTCCTTTTAGAAAATATATTACAAACCCATAGGCGCTACATTTCCTTAGCTTATCCTTCTCAATTCCTTAGTCTGTATCTGTACCGTTAAAAAAATTATCACTACTATTAGGTGTAGCCTCGGTCATCAGATACAGACTCTTACACTTTGCCCCATTTAATAAATACACAAATGAAATCTTTAGCAAAAAAGAAAAGAAATAAACTAATGAAATCAGGACTATATATTTTATTTATAAAATAAAAATATATCCTGTCCCCTTTAATAAAAAAAGCAAAGGTTCAAATGTCTTCATTTTTTTGTCCCCGTCATTCTTCTATCTTTTAAAATTTAATAGCATAAAATTGAAAGCTTAAATATTAAAATAAGGTCATTATATTATTTTTTTATGCACACATAAAAGATTACGACATTTCGACTTTGTATTGCTCGGTATCAAGAGCTTGCAGAAATACACTTATATGAAATAAATTATGTACGTTAATTTTTAACTTATTGATTCATATAAAATAAAATCACAATGTAATAAATAAAATTATGTTCATGCAAAGAAAATAATATGAATCACATCTAATAGTTTTATTTTAACAGATAAGTTTAAAATTTTTGTTATTAAAAAATAAAATAAATGAAGGTCTCAGCCGCCTCCCTCTTAATAAAATGGTCTTTCTGCAAATTAAAATCGCGTGGAACAATTGGAGTGTTGTATCTAAATCCTATCTTTTTATTTAATATTTGAAAGAGTATGTGCATTGCATGAACTCTCTCTGACCCCAACGGCTAGCCAGCACTGTTCATGCATGGTGTCGGTTCACCCAATTTAAGTTCAGATATTACAAGCTAATGCGACAGGAGTAAATCTATTTTCCGACGCAACAAATATAGACTATTATTTTATTTATATCAATTGAAGTTTGACAAACCGAGCATTCATTGCCGGGTATATTAAAACACTATAGAATATTAATTATTGAAAGGACATGTGTAGATAGCACAGTAAAAGTCTGAGCCAAACACGCTAATGCAACAGGAGTAGTGCTGTAAAGATTCTTTTATTTTTGGCGCTCTCTTATCTCTGAGACGGCTGTTGTGGTAGAGATCACTCAAAATAAAAATAGAGAGAGAAAGACAGTTGTTGCGCTCTGATCTCCGAGACAAAACTCGGTTTGATGGGAGAGAGAGGAAATAATACATCTTCTATGTTGTTTCTCCTTCTCCAACAGAGAACTGCTGATAATACTAAAAATGTGAAAGGTTCTTTAACTTTTTATTCTCTTTCTTTGCAGATTGAAGATTTTATTCCTTATACTGCAACTGCAACAAATTATTACAACAAATCTGAGCTCAGAACACAAAATCAGGGTAATAAATTTTTCTTTTAAAGAAGATAATTGAGTTTTTTGTGCTATAAAAAAAGAATATTTCACACTTATTTTCTTCTTTTCGTTTTTCTTCATATCTGTTTTCATTTTTTGAACTCTTAATCAATAAAAAAATTTCAAGATGATAGGAGAGAAATTTCGGATGAAAATAAAATATATGTCAGAGTGCTTCTCCTTTTAGATGTTCTTCTTGAAATTGTTCTTCAAATACCAAGCAAATTTCATAATATCCACCTGTTGGGCCAATCTGTCGTATCTTTTTTATGTTTTTTAACTCTTTTATTAATGTTTTTAACCACCTCTCTATCTCGTTGTCCACAGATTAATCGTTGCGTTCGTACAGTTCTATTCGGCATGCTTTTCATCATATTGATGAATACGATTATCACAGTGGTGTCCCGCTCATTCACTATATAATTTTATTTTTATTAGTTGTTTTAGGGTAATATTTTGTAATCTTATGTTTTAATATTTTTTTTTCTTTTAGTTAGCAGTTTGTAGTTGTTTTAGTTAGAGCATGTTGTTTTAGGTTATGTTTTAATATTTGATGTTTTAACTTGTTTTGAGCAAGAAAGACTTGTTAATTTTTTTTTTAATATTTAATATTTGGTCTTGTTACAACATTTGCTCATATTATATTAAGACAAAACATACAAATATAACAGAAGCAAATGTTGTAACAAGACCAAATATTAAATATTAAAACAAAAAAAATTAACAAGTCTTTCTTGCTCACAACAAGTTAAAATATCAAATATTAAAACATAACCTAAAACAACATGCTCTAATTAAAACAACTATAAACTGCTAACTAAAAGAAAAATAAAATATTAAAACATTAGATTACAAAATATTACCCTAAAACAACAAATAAAAATAAAACTAAATAGGAAATGAGCGGGACACCACTGTGATGATCGTATTCATTAATATGATGAAAAGCATGTCGAATAGAACTGTACGAACGCAATGATTAATCTGTGGACAACGAGATAGAGAGGTGGTTATAAACATTAATAAAAGAGTTAAAAAACATAAAAAAGATACGACAGATTGGCCCAACAGGTGGATATTATGAAATTTGCTTGGTATTTGAAGAACAATTTCAAGAAGAACATCTAAAAGGAGAAGCACTTCGACATATATTTTATTTTCATCCGAAATTTCTCTCCTATCATCTTGAAATTTTCATTGATTAAGAGTTCAAAAAATGAAAACAGATGTGAAGAAAAGCGAAAAGAAGAAAATAAGTGTGAAATTGGTTTGAAAAAAATATATCTTTTTATAACACAAAAAACCCAATTATCTTCTTTAAAAGAAAAAATTTATTACCCTGATTTTGTGTTCTGAGCTCAGATTTGTTGTAATAATTTATTGCAGTTGCAGTATAAGGAATAAAATCTTCAATATGCAAAGAAAGAGAATAAAAAGTTAAAGAACCTTTCACATTTTTAGTATTAGCAGCAGTTCTCTGTTGGAGAAGGAGAAGCAACAGAGAACATGTATTATTTCCTCTATCTCTCCCATCAAACCGAGTTATGTCTCGGAGATTAGAGCGCAACAGCAGTCTCCCTCTCTCTATTTTTATTTTGAGTGATCTCTACCACAACAGCTATCTCAGAGATCAAAGAGCGCCGAAAATAAAATAATCTTTACAGCACTACTCATGTTGCATTAGCGTGTTTGGCTCAAACTTTTATTGTGCTACCTACACATGTCCTTTTAATAATTAATATTTTATAGTAGTTTTAATATACCCGACAATGAATGCTCATTTGTTTGTCAAACTTCAATTGATATAAATAAAATAATAGTCTATACTAGCAGGATGCCTCGCTTTGCTTCGGCAATGGTTTGAGATAATGTTGTATGCCTCAGTCTGGTGGTTGTCCTCTGTTGTTCTCATACTTCGCATTTATATGTCAAAAAAAAAAGATAATATAATGATAAATGCAAGTAATAAGACAAACCTAAATGGTATTCATCACTTGCGCAAGGCTTTATAGAAAATATCATTATGTTAAATGTGCCCCATCTGAAATGCAAGAAGAGTACTTCTTAAGTTCTTTATTAACCTTCAATATAACAGAAAAAATAAGTAATGATAAGAAACGTATATACCAGAACAATTGCAACAAAAAAAAAATATATACATACAAATTAAGTATATGAAATACAACTTTTTTTTCTAGTATCTCAAATTTCCTAAAACAATTTCAAAGTTCAAACAGATATTTGTATCATCTAGTTGATATTTTGCATATTGTGAAAAAAATGAGGAAAAAATTGGAAGTACCTTCTGTCTTTGAAAGTAACATGTCAGAACTCGCAAACCAATCAAGTTTGTCACGCTTACTCTTCCCTGAAGAAGAAGAATGAGAAAATGCATCAATGATATAGGCCTCGTATCACCCTACCATTTTGACGTGGCCAAACAGTAGGTCTTGTTAACAAATAGCTTGAAAATGTTGAGATGCGGCTCGAGCTTCTTTACCGCCACCTCCCTTCCATCCAGCAATCGCCCCTAAATTCAATCCAAATTTCAATTTAAAACAGTCTCAGATTGTTTTCATGCAAACTATTTATAGATGAATAAATTAGTTACTCTCAAAACTGCACCAAATCCACCTTTGCCGAGCTTATTCTTCAGGCTGAAGTTTCGAGTGGCAGTCACTAAGGTCTCGTACCTAAAAACCTTCTGCTCCTTTGCTGCTATTGTTTCGAGACCTTCCTCATCCTCCTTTCTAGCTGTTATTTCCAGATTTGATTCGATTAGAGCAAAAATTCGAACAAAATATCAACTGGAGAAATGGGAATTGAACTCTCAACTCAATCGGATCGGTGGCTCCTGAATGGGTTCATCAGCTTCTTGAAGAGTTCTGTAGTTTTTGTCATCAGTAAGCAAAGTCTTGCAGCAACCTCAATACTTAGATATAAAGATCTGGTAAAGTAAGAGAGAGAGAGAGAGAGAGATTACTGCTAGGCCATTAGCAGTGTGGAGCGGTTCTCTCCTTTTTTTTTTTCTTAATTTTCTTTTCAATCAAGCTTCTTAATTTTCGCATTGTTGTGGATTTGAGTAAATAAGCAATTTTCAGCAGCATTAGCAAGAAATATCTGACCTCGGGTTCACATTGATCGAAAGTCATGGCACGGAGATTGCGGCAACGGAGAGCGTTTAGACGAAGAGAAATCGCGGCAAAGAGCAGTCGACTCTGTTGCGCGAGATGGAGAGAAAAGAGAGTAAATTATTTTTTTGGAGCTGATGAAGAGTAAAGGAAGGGAGATAAATCGCGCTGGAAGAGGAAGATTAATTGTACTGTGGAACTTTCGAGATAAATGGCGACTTCAAAAGAGGGATTAAGTCCAGAAGTTTGGAGAGGGAAACGAAATCTTAGATACTGCAAACGGGACCCATCTGTCAGCAGTACTATTCATAGATGAACAGTACGGCAGTACCTTCGGATCAAAGATTAGATATACGAGGAGTAATCGGATGACACTTTTTTTGTGACATCAGATAACACCGTGCATTTTTAAATTTTTAAAGTCTAAACAGTCGATTCAAACTGTTCAATGTGATAGATATATTAAAATGTGTTTGCAGATCAAATTTTATATTTTTTTGACTATTTTGACTATTTATTAATTATTTTACAAAATTGTTGTTTCAGACCATTGAATTTTTTTTAATAAATAATAAAAAAAATTTAAAAAATTTAAAATTTGATCTGCAAGCACATTTTAATATATCTATCATGTTGAACGGTTTAGATCGACTGTTTAGACTTTGAAAATATAGGATGTCATCCGATGTCACTAAAAAAAAGAGTGTCATCCGATTCCTCCTCTAAATAGATACATAATATAATATGATCTTTCTTATTTTTATACCAAGAATATAAAAATTATGGGAGCCGGGGCGTCCGATGTCCTTTTTTTTGAAAAAGTCCGATAGTGGCTATCAGATTTGTACATCAGAAAAACAACAAAACTAAATTAAAAAAAGGTGAATTGCACGGCGTCCGATGTCCATTGGACAAGACTCTGTCTGATGGGCATTTTTCTCGTTTCTTGTGATCTCATATTTGTTGGATCCAAAATTCACAAGTTAATCGAATCCTACCTAAGATGAAATTGCAACATACGATCGACTAAATTGCTACTGGCATCTCTTCTTGACTCGTTACTATAAAACCAGTCATAACTTCAAGTCATAAGAATTATTTTTGTTAAATTTTATCTTGATTTGTAGTTATCGAATAATTGGTTAATTGAAATAGGAGCAAATTTGTCGACATTTCACTGTATTTGAGGATTTGGATGAGAAACAAAAATGTCCAAACATGTATAATATGTACAATAGGCATTCAAGTGTGGTTGTTTACAAGGTTCAGTATTCTAATTTGAGAAATCTATATTAATATTAATATTAATAACCAAAAGGGTTTAGGGTTTAGGGTTTCTGTCATGCTTTCTTGTAATTCACTCTGATTTTGAAAGAGGCTTTCTGTCATGCTTTCTTGTAATATTTGTTAATGTTGGCTGATAATAGCTTTCTGTCAACTACTGAAGCCGATCCTCTCAGAGTTGCTGAAAATTGATATGATTTGGTAACAGTACCAACTCGAATATGAACTTGTTATGTCCAAAACATAGCTGAATTAGTAATTACTTGAGAATATTTGGAGTTCTTGTACATACAACTACGCAAACAGTGCACATTATTACAGAAAAAAAAAATTAAGTCATGGTAAGCATGACTTTAACGAATTAACAAGTAAAATACGCAAATAATAAACAATGATTCAACACAGATCAAATTCACACTTTTATTACATTACAAAAGTTTATTACAGAAATAAAGTTACATATTACAATGAAATTTTCAGGAATTCTGAGAAAATACCAGTTCCTTCCACTTTTGCTCTTGGAGATGCTTCACCAAAGCTCCTTGAATTTTCAGCAATTTTGAGAGGATTGTTTCTTCAATAGAAATAATACAAAAATGTAATGAAGTAAAAAGTCTCCTACTTACACAAATCTGTCTATATATAAACATAACCGGCACAAGTCCATCAAATCTGTCATCTAGTTCTTCATTGTAAATGAAGAACTTTTCAAAATGGAATAAAAATAGAATTCTCAAAATGATATCTGCCTTGCATCATCTTTGCTGAAGTAGCATCTCCGACAACAGTTTCTACAATAGAAGAAGGGAAAAATGAAAAAAATTGATGAGATCTTAATGGTAGTTTGGTTGCAAAAATATGAAATTAAGTGCCTTGATGACATTGTTCTTTACCAGCAATGACTCCTTTTTTCTTACTAGGTCACTCTTGACAGCAATAGCCTTGAGCAGTTTGTTGCAAATCATGTGTACATGCATTTGGGGCAAGGTTATAAAATGCGGTATGCGGAAGGCCACTGCATACCGCATATACGGTATACGGCCGCATATGCGGATTTTTATACGGACTTATATATGCGGAAGTCATTAAATAAATTATACTATTACAAGTATTAATTTGCAATTTAGTGATTAAATAATGAATAAATTATAATATTACAAATTTTAAATGACATACATAAAATAATGGATAAATAAAGGGGTAATTAAAATAATGGATAAATAAATCAATCAAAAGATGTACTCAAATAGCGACAAATTGGTGCACATGCGGCAGAGACATTGTTCTTCAATTCAAATATTTTATTAATTAAATAATGGTTGAATACTTGAATATGATATAAGCCCAGCGGCCCAGTCAGCCCACTTAAATTGTAAATCTGCGCAGGTGAAGGAAAGAAACCGTCCGGATGAGAGCTGCGCAGTTCCTTCTTTAGTCCCACCTCTTCTAACTAAAAAAACAGTATCTCTCCAGAGCCTATAAAAGCAAGCAGCTGAGGGAAGGAAAAATGCACTTGACTGGACCTTGTCCGGATGAGAATAAGGATTGTATTTCGGTTATTACTGGGTATATGATCCGTTTCTGTTAAATAAAATTATTTGGATCCAATTAGAATTGGATTTTATTAATAAAATTATTCGGATCCGATTTGAAACCGCATAATAAATTGCATATTGGTTTTCTATGCGGATTGGAACTGAATACGCATATGCGGCCTATGCGGCCGCATTTTATAACACTGATTTGGGGTACTACAAAATAATACAATATAATAATCAAGCAATAAACTGTTAGAAAGATGGTACCGGTATAATAATCAAGCATCATTAGTATTAGAGTGCGCTAGAGAGATGGTACCAGTAAGCCCAAACATTAAAAGGAGAGGACTATACATCGTGTCTTCCTTATTATACTTGAGTTAGCAGTGACACAATTATAGGAAACAAGAAGGTCCTAGTATGAAAAATTAATAATTTAATTTACTGAATTGCCAACAGTTCTGGGTTTGTTTAGGAGACATTCACTCAGATTGTAAATAAAAACTATATTAACTGTATACCTTTCAAAGTAAAATCCCTTTACTCCGAAGGTACTGACCTCTCATATCAACTGTACACTAGGTCCTCCATAAACATTAACCATTCATTGTCCTGTACGGTGGAGGTCCATACTTCTTCTCATCAGGCAAGTACAAAGCTCCATAAAGCGATGTGCCGTCGTTAGCCGATATCTGAATAATCTCTGGTACCAAATTCTGAAGCTGCCTCAACCTTGGGACGGTTAGGGGCTGTTCGAACAGAGGCAATATTACCCTTCCATCATGCAACAAACATAGCAATATTCTTGGTGATGACTTCAAAGAGTCATGAATGTCAATAAAATACTGGAACTGATGGGAATCAACCATCAGTAAATTATCTTAGGGCTTAATCGGGTATGACTAAGGAAGAGGTTTACCAATAAACTGAAACCAGTTAATATAATCAAAATCATTAAAGTTTCTACCTTTTTCAGTGGAACCGAGCAGCCATGGAGCCAAGTTGAACCGCCCGAGGGCAAAGGGCTAGTAGTACCCCCTTCTTTTTCTCCTTTTCTTTGTTTTGAATCTGATCGGAGCTGCTAGGACGCAAGCTAAGGTCTGATCGGAAAAACATATAGAGCGATAGAGGAGTAGAGCGCGGGAGAGGAAGAATCGGAATTGAGGAGAGAATTTTATTGGGTTTAATCTTTCAATCGGATCTAAAACTGATAAATCAAGTTCAATAGTCCGCAGGCTTCGAACAGGCTCCGAACCCAAAAAATTATATATAAATAAACGTCTAAAAATTATTTACGTCTATTGATATTTTATTTTTATACACTATTGAAATCAATCAAAACTACGTAGAAATAACAATATTTTTTTGTGTATGTATAAGAGGTTACATTTCATATTTAACAATTTTATTTTAGTACGATGAGTTTTAAATTTACATACGTTATTAAAATTTTAAAGTAAAAGCATAAAACTAAAACAAATTGAATCCTCATCGTAATTGAAACATATTTTTTGTAGAAACAATAATCACACTGGAAAATTAAATTTGTTAAAAATGAACTTCGGAAAGATACAACACCAACAAAAGGCCGTTTATCGTTTTTTAGTTGGGGCGTTCT
Source organism: Carex littledalei (assembly GCA_011114355.1). Taxonomy (NCBI): domain Eukaryota; kingdom Viridiplantae; phylum Streptophyta; class Magnoliopsida; order Poales; family Cyperaceae; genus Carex; species Carex littledalei. The sequence continues at coordinate 8,334,837 of CM022095.1, read as the reverse complement.
CACTGATCGACTGCCAAAGCAGTTAATGCGAAGTATGTGAACCATGTACAAAATTTTCAAATAAATATTAACTTTAATTTTAAAATAAAGGTTAAACCCATATGTATAATGAGAACGGTTCAAATACCTCTACTTTTTACCTGCTTTTATCATATCTTTATTTATTTATTTTAATAACAAAAATTTTAAAACTTATATATCAAAATAAAACAGTTAGATGTAATTTATATTATTTTCTCTACATGTATATAAAAATTATCACTTTCAATTTTATTTTTATATAAATTAATAAGTTGAAATTCAACATCTATAATTCATCCACATTATTGTATTTTTGTAAGTTATTGATAACAATAAAAATAAAGTTGAAATGTACCTTTTGTGCACTCCACAGGTGCATAGAGAAATATAATATAGATCATATATACGTATTTTATTTTAATATTTAAGTTTTAAATTTCAAATTAGTATAGTTTTAAAAATGAAAACACAAAAAATAGAATTATTTGAACCCATCTCATGAATAATTTATACAGAATTTACATATGCAGTAAATATATATTGGTGGACGTGCCCTGAACCAAAAAGTTCCCAGCAATTATTAGAGCCTTAAACAAGATTATGAGTAAGCATCATTTGCAAACTTAAATTGACAAAAAGAATATGATGTCATTGAATTTTCAGGTATGAAATAGAACAATTGCTAGCCATATTTTTACTACAGACAATGTTGTTTCATAGCAAAAGTTTACTGAAAAGAAATTTTGTTCTGCAATAAACAAAGAATTTTACATAGCTCATTAATAGAAAATTATATAGTTCACTTGTAAACCAATCCCAAATATAGTTTTAGCTATATTTTTAATATTAACCTTTACAGATATATAAGAAAAATCTTGTTACTGAGAAACTCATTAAAGTATACAGAAAGACCACACAAAATTGAATATCTTAACGCAAAATCTCCATTAGTATTATCTTAAATGTTTCGGCTCCAAAATTCCTATCAAATTCATCAGAATCTGCACATAATTAAACAACATCTCAATACCACGACCACAGACTTAAAATTAATGTCAGAAAATCCCCAGGAGAAGATTGAAATAGACTAAAAAAATTTAGTCATTTGCTTTTTCAATCACCAAAACATCTAAGAAAAACAAAAAACACTTTCTTACTTGACCGGTTATACAATGAAAAATTGACAGCATCCCATTCCAAGAAACTTCCAATGAAAATTATTATCAGTTAGCCACAAGGAGTTGAATTTTCATTCTATTAAAGATATAATTTGTCATACCAGTATCAGATCTGACTGGTACCGAAATATAAAAGAAAAATAAAAAGTTGTACCTTGTGAATTAGTGATAAGGTTTTGGCCATTAGCTCTGGGATAAACCTGTCAGCCGGTAGGCCTGGTACCAAACCATAAGGGCTGTGTCGAAATATTAGGTAAAGGTCCTAGTAAAACAGTAATCAGTGTCCGTACCATGTTTGTGGACAATGATGGTATAGATTATCGGAAGAAGATCATGCATAAGGCATCTAATACAATTAAGAAAAGGCAAACAAGTAGTATGACTGAGATATGATGCCAGTTCCTTACCAATAGTTACCACCCAGCAAGCAGAAGCCTATATCAGTATATCAAAGAAACTTAAAGACTCAGATGTTCAGGCATCATCAAAGCATGTAACTGGTACCAACTATCAGGTACAGTTAATTTTGTCAGTGATACTAATTATACGCACATTTGAAAGAAGTGCCAAATTCCTGCTCTGTCCAAGTCACCACATCCTGTCATACCCAGATGCCCTCAAGAGTAAAAGCAAAAGAACTAGAACAAATGCAATGGAAAGTGCAAAGTTTGTCCTTTGTGCATTCAAGACGGCATCTCTCGATTAATTTTTAGTGGGGTGTAATAAATGCAAGACACGAAAAAAGAAATAAAGAAAACAAACATGCTACGTTTAATTCACACCACAACAATATTAGAATTTAGAAAGATATTCTAACCTTCTGCAGAAGTATCTAATTTACAGCTAAAATGAACCACGCCATAGCAAGCCATGAATATGCCTATCTACTGTTAGAAAAAACAAATAATGACACTAAAAATCTCTACTCTCCCTAGAAGTCAATGAACAAGACAGTGTACACACAAGGCCAGTATTTAATGCTAATATATCCTTTATAAAGCCTACAATTTCCCAATCCATTAATCAGGCCCGCATCAATTCCAATATTTTACATCAGAGTGAGGTCTTGTGGATTATCCATTGACTCCTTCAAGATCATCTCAGCCCTTCGTTTCTTCTCATCTCTATCATCTTCCCTAAAAACTAATTTTTCTCTCTTATCGTCTAGAGCTAAAGGCAATGCAACTGATTTCTTCTTAACCCCAAGCTTGAAATGCACCACTGGCCTCTTAACTGCTATGGCATTCCTTCCATCAGGGTCTGTACCCATACCTGCATTAAGATCAGTGGCGTTAGCCGCCTCAATTATTGGTCCGAATGCCTCTAATACAGATTTCCTCCTTAATGGACCAGCATCAGCTTCAATTGGTGGGGCAATCTCTGATACCTCCTTCGCTCCATGAGGTAAGGGAGGCGTAAGAAATGGGTTTTCTCCAATTACCCTTTTACCCTTGTCAAAAGAACTGCTACTGGTGCCAGAACTAACGGGTTCAAACCCACCCACTCCGCTGGCAAAAATACGCTTTTGCAAACTAAGTAATGATTTCTCAGCCTTTCTTCTTTGTTTGACCTGTTTGACCTTATCCTCTCTTGGGTCATCAGTTCTCTCCGGCCAAACTGGAGTGTGCATATATGTATGCGGAGCTGGGTATGCAGGTAACCAACCCGGTATGTGCTTCTTCCCCATCAGTTCCTCACCAATTTGATCTATAGTCGGGTTTTTCTTTGGTACCCGGCAAATTGGGAATTTGGGTACAAACTGAGCAAAAGGTACCGGATCCTCGGCCTTAACAAATCTGTTGAGCTCTGTTAAAACACCCGAGTCCCCAAAGCAACTCTCTGGACCTGCCCCAGAAAAATTCAAATCCTCTAAACCCTGAACTAAGTCAAACAGGTTGGCGCTTGTTCTACCAGCTAAATTTGCATAAAAACTTGTAGCTTTACCTAAAGAGAGGATATAACGAATTGTCAGATCAGAGAGCGTATCAATAGCTGACTTGCGGGACCCATCAAATCCAGTCGCTTGAAGGATCTGAGCAACTGCCGCCTTTGAAATAGCACGACTAAACTCATCAGGCCCACTTGTAGAGGCCAAATGACAAGAGGTAGAAGAAGATTGAATTGAGGCGCTCGTTCTAGGGTTTTTGTACGAACCAAGATCCTCTTCACCTCCATCGCTCATATTCAGATCATTGCACCAAATCAATAGAAACCCGAAAGAATAACTAATAATCCAGCTCTTCTTTAGGGAAAAAGATAAATTCGAGCTTGATTTGAGAGGATAGGAGGAAGACGACGAACCTAGGGTTTGCAGAAGCTAGGCTTTTTTCAAGACCGTTAGGGGCTTTTGAATCACAAAATTGGAGGGGAGGAAAACGCGAGGAAAAAAAAAAAACTAAAATGGAGAAGATGGAAGAATTGATCAAGGAGAGAGAAACAGGCAAGAAGTGATGGGGATAAAGAGACGGAAGGGGTTGATTTTATAGAGAGGAAGGAGACTCGGGGCAAGTCGATTATTGATCGATCCAGTTATGTCGCTACGGGTACCCCACATTTGACCCCAAAATCATGTGCCTTGGTCAAGCTTCTTCTACTCTGCTTATACCTTATAGCAAGTTTCCGATAAACAATCAAAGAACGCGCGGTGATTCACACAAGAGGAGACTAGCTTTTATTGAAGGTAATTTGGTTTTAATTTGTAAACAAATTGGAAAAAGGATTTATTTTTTCGATAAGGTTATAAGAACATTTAAACAATATATTCTGCCTCTCGAAAATTTAGGATCGAAATTTTATCTTAACCTCTCTTATTACACCATAGAAATTAATGAGGAGGGTTTCAATGCCTCAATTTTTCATGCCTCCACCATGCCTCCATTTTTTAAAACTTTAATAACTCAAACTTTAAAACTTAAAAGTCAAAATAAAACCGTTGGATATAATCTATATCATTTTATCTATGCACGTGTAAAAAATTATGACATTTGAATTTTGTTTTGGTTGTCATCAAGAGCTTGTAAAAAACGTACTAATGTGGATAATTTCTAGACGTTGATTTTTCAACTTATTGATTCACATAAAAACAAAATTAAAATGTGATAATTTTTTATGAGCACATAGATAAAATGATGTAGATCATATCCAACGGTTTTATTTTGACTTTTAAGTTTTAAATTTTAAGTTATTAAAGTTTTAAAAATGGAGGCATGGTGGAGGCATGAAAAATTGAGGCATTGGAACCCTCCTCGAAATTAATATACTAATGTGGGGACAAAATTCTATTCCAGCATTTCTTCCGAAATCAAAACCTTTTCTCCCAACTATCATTGATTTTCAAATTGAAAAAGTTAATATACTTGGGTTAAAATAAAACAAAAAAATAAACCTAAATTAAATATTCTAGAATTGCTTTAAGATTTTTGGAGTGTCTTTAAATTTTCTAGTAGACAATAAATGGCTATATTTCAAAATACATAAAAACTTTACAAAAAGTTCAAAGGACACTAGATGGCAGAAAAGCCCAATTGGTCCAGCGGCTCGGTCTTACCCGCCCGACCCGATGCTGTGATGGGCTAAGTAAGGGCGGGCCTAGAGACGGGCCGGGTCAGGCCTGGGCTTATGCCGAAGCCCACAGGCAGCCTATGGGCCTTTATGTTAAAAAGAACAAGCAGAACAACAGCCTTTATTTGCTATTAAACTATGAATAATTTTGTGCTCTCGTAGCAAAATCACACTATTGTTTGTTGTTAAACTATGAATTATTTTTTCTTTCATTAAAAAAATCATATTATGAATTGTTTTGTTGTCTTGTACAATCTATTTGATGTGGTTGAATATGGATGGGCCAACGGGTATGGGCATGCTAGGCAAGCCCATGGGCAAGGGCAGGCATGGGCTTGGGGGAAAGGCCCATGGGCGGGCCGGGCATAGATTTTTAAGCCCATCAAATTGGGCCAGGCAGGTGGGCCGTCAGTTTTTAACAGGCAGGCTAAGCATGGACTTAGCAAAATACATGTGGGCTCTGCCCATTGCCATCCCTAATTGGACACATGCCGTTGTAACCACTTCAAATTAAAAAATATATATATACAATTATGTTTGCAAATTCTTTGAGCCATGCATATATTTCAATTTCTTTTGAACATGACAATGACTATCAAGATAATTAAGGAGAGCAGGCACAATAGGAAAAAAAAAATTGTCCCCATCTCTTCTAAGATATTATGCTACAACAAAAAAGAGATAAAATAAATGAAGACCAGGAACGTTAAAAAATAATTCAGTCGTACGTTTTCTAGAGATGTAATCTCTAAACATTCTAACTAACAGGGACAAAATCAGATTTTTAAGTTTTGAAAGTCAAATTTTTATTGGAGATTAGGGCTGTACAAAATCACTCAAACTCATAACTCGCTTAATAATTGTTCACTTTAACTTGCTCACTTACAATTTGAGTCAGTTCCAACTCGAGTTTGCTGACTCGTTTAATAAATGAGCTGAGTTTGAGCATAACCCAACTCGCTCATTAACAACTCGAGCTACACAAAATTTGTCACAATAAATATCATGCCCTTCTAAATGACTCATAAGTTGTTCTTTGAATTGTTTGTTTTGTTATCTTGTTAATTATGTTTGTAAATTGTTTGTGTTTAGATAAACTCTTACTAGTATATGACTATAACTAAAGAAATTGATTGGTCAAACGAGTTATGAGCCAACTCGCGAGTTGGTAATGAGCTGAACTCAAGTTGGCTTTACAGCTCGTTATTGTCATCCCAACTCGAGTTGACTTGCTCATTAACTAAATGAGTTGAACACGAGTTGGGAATAACACGCTCAGACTCGGCTCATTTACAGCCTTATTGGAGATTAAGTATATAAAATATTCATGTTAAGTATGGAGATCAATTTACCCGAAATTTTTATTCATAGGAAATAAAAAATAAAAATAATTAAAAATAGAAAATGACAAGGTGAAATTTTAAAACTAGAAAGACAGAGTTACGATTTGGAGTCCCGCAGGGACACCAAATCATACTACAACCTCCGCTAAACAAAATATGTGTGTGTGTGTGTGTGTGTGTGTGTGTGTGTGGGACTCCAAATGAGAACAAAAACCAGAATTTTTTTTTTAAAATGTGGGACGCCAAATTAGACAAAAAAAATCATAAAAAATAAAATTTTAAAAGTGGAACTCCAAATTAGACAAAAAAATATAAAAGGATATAACAAAAGGAGCTCGATCACTAGCTTCAAAGGATAGTGTTGTTTTATGACAGGACTTTTTATGTAATTCGGATTTTTTTATGTTATTTTATGCTATGTTAATGTATTTTAGACTTGTTATGTTATTTTTATATAATTTTCAGACTTTTTAAGTTATGCTATGTTATGTTTATGTTATTTATTTTATTGTTGTTTCTATGTTGATAATCTATTTTGGTTGTTAAATAATATGGCCGAGACTATAATTCAGCACCTAATCTATGTTGGTTGTTAAATATTGTTACTTCACAATTATATTGAATAAGACAATTCGGCACCTGATGACTTTCATTTAATATAGACAGATACAAATTCTCTCAAACTCTTTATTCATTAGTTTTTGCTATTATTAATTTTTACTATTCAGTTATCCCTCAAAATTTATCGTAATGACCAGAGTCACCAAAAAATCATAATATAATATGTTTTTTTAAACTCTTATTTTAATTTTCTCGTTTCAATTCAGTATTTCTCCATTTCTTCTATTTATTATAATATTCTTTAAAAAAAATCATATCAACGAATAGTGGAAAATGTACTTAGCCGAATATATTCTTGGTTGTATGTTAAGTTTGTGCTAATATATATTTGTAGCAAAGAAAAACACACAAATATTAAAAAAAATTATATGATGGTATATCGAGCTCCTTTTGTTATTTTTTTCCGATTTTTTCTCTAATTTGGAGTCTCACTTCTAGAAAAAAAAAATTTTTTTTTTTCCGATTCTTTTGTCTAATTTGGCGTCCCACATTTAGAATTTTTGTTTTCCATTTGTTGTTCTCATTTGGAGTCCCACATATATATCTTTTCTTTTCCTTTTGTTTAGCGGAGGTTGTGGTATGATTTGGCGTCCCTGCGGGACTCCAAACCGTGACACTGTCTTCTTATTTTTAAAATTCCACCTTGTCATTTTCTATTTTTAATTATTTAATTTTTGTATTTCTTATCAATAAAACTTTCGGTCAATTTATAATATCCATATCATTTTTTTTAAAGTATATAAAATATCATGTATAAGTATATAAATTTTGAAAATAAGACTCTCATTCACTTCATGCCAGCTTGCCCCTACCTACCATCTAATCGAAAAAAATTAATTCCTTTACCAGTCTGTCACAACACAAAATCTAAGTTATCATTAGAAAATTAGTGTCATGGTAGACTGGATTCTAAGTAGGGGTGTTCATCGGTTCTGTTCGATTCGGTTGAAATCGAACCGAACTAGACAAACTAAAGTTATAATTCGGTTTTTAAAATAGAACCGAATCGAACCGATTTTGCATTGCAACCGAACCAAAGTTTTATTTCGGTTTGTTCGGTTTGTTTAATTCAAACCAAAATTTATTATTATTTTTATTTAAAGCAATTGATTTATAATAAACCGAAGTATATTAAGAAATAAATCGGGGTATTAAGAAATAAACCAGGATATTAAGAAATAAACCGAAGTATTTAAAGCAATTGATTAAGAAATAAACCGGGACGGTCTGGACCAAATTCATAATATATAAAAGTTCGGTCGGTTTGGTTATTTCGGTTTTGAAAATTTTCAAACCGAACCAAACCGAAATTATAATTCGGTTTTAAAAAGCAAACCAAACCAAACCATTAAACCGAAAAAACCGAACTGTTTGGTTCAAACTAATTCGGTTCAGTTCAAAACCGACTAAACCGGACCCAATGAACACCCCTAATTCTAAGTGCCAACAAAGATTGGATTCTAAGTGCCAACGAAAATAGTAGGTTAAAAACATGACATACTACTAGAGGTGAAAACATAGTGGATAATATTCGATCCGTATTTGAAAACTTAGATATGTATATTTGATATAAGAATATCCGTGTGGATATAGATACATATATGATTTTACGTTTCAATTATTTGTACAAATAGTAGATATATATATCATATAGTTTAATATATATCATGAAAAACAAGATATGTTATTCATTATTATAATTAGATAACTATTATGAACTTCCATATTTTTTAATAATATTTAATAATATTTTTAATAAATATCCGATCCATATCCGAAATATAAAAATAAATATGGATATATTACCACTGTCTGCTCCGTATCCGATCTGTTTTCACCCCTACGATGTTACAGGAGAACCAATTCCTTTTTCGTGTAAAAATTGAAAGGAGAATTATAATGATTAATCAAGAACAAGGAGAGATGGCATCATGTGCTGCTATGGCCCAGTGAGGCAGTGAGTCATCCTTATTTTATTCGTTACTTCGACTAAAGGATCTCATGTGCATATGATTTGTTCCATATCAATTCAAGTTATTCGCCAATTACAGAAGAAGATAAACCCAGGTACTTCAATTCTGGCTAAGAATTCGGGCTCTGTGTTTGCCAATGATGATAGGGTCCGCTAAGAATATCATCTTCGACAACAAGATCTAAAGGTGAAAGCTTAACTGCCTTGAAAGGCCTTTTGTTAGAGCTATGAGAAGACACGGCTTCTGTACAAACTCAAAAAAATACGGACAAAAAAAATAGTTAAAGACGTGCTAATCTTCATAAAATTGCACATTTTTGACAAGTTCAAGATTCCTTAAACATAAACTACTGAGGTCTAAAGATGCTTAATCCTTAATTATCCAAACAACAAAAAGATTAACCAACTTCAATTTATTTTTTCAAATTCTAATACACGTATTACATTATCATCAATGCATAGTTATTCGTTTTAATTGTTAACTAACAGCTAAGAGCAAGTGTACCAAAAAACCAAACTGTACAGATTGAATACCAGAGACAGGTGAAGATAACAAAGCCTTTAATTAATTTATGAGACAGCATAAATTTACCATAGACATGGGCAGTCTCGACAAAGAAACAACACATGTCATCTTGCAAATCATACAACACTTGATCAGAAAAACTTGGATTCCATTTTTCTTAATTCTTATCATATCATCTCCAGACAACAAACTAGAAAATAAAACAAAATTTCTCTTCTTTTCTCACCAAGAACAAAATTACAAAGATCCTCACTGCACTGAAAGGATCTTCATATAATCAAATGAAATTATTACCGCTCAGCAAGTCTAGCACTGACAGCTCTAAGCTTAGAGTACACCTTCCCTGCAGGAGACCCCAAGATAAGGCTACAGAGAGAATCCCGTGCCACTTTAATATTAACAAAAGATCCCAAAATATGAATCTTGGTATCAGCAATCACAATACGGGTACGTGTTGAGTTCTCTATGGCAAATTTGGTCTTTCCGCCTTTACCCGACAGACGCCCTATAGCCCGTGAAAGGTGCTCGCCTCTTAAGGTTTTAACATCTTTAATTTCAAAGGAGTCAACATAGAGGTCGTCTAGACGAAGCAATGCAAGTGCATCACATATGTCAAAGCCAAGCATGAATGCATGCACGAAATCAGCACACTTCTGGAGATGGCTAACATCTGGAGTGTCTTGTCTTGTTTTAAGTTCTACTCTCTTGGCCTGAAATTTCATGAAGTAGACTATCCTAAGTGAGCACTACAATTTTTCATATCAATTGCTCAAATTTTTTTAGTAAAATTCTGGACGATAAGCAATGCATCAAGAATGATGCTGAATAATTGTTCTAATAGAGACCTAACGAGGGCTACTAAAATGATAAAAATAATTCTCAAATCTATCAATTTTTTCTAATAATTTGGAACGCCAGTCTGTTTTTCTAATATCAACCACCAACCAACTAGTATGACCAAGAATTGTCCTCAAAACAATCACATCTGCTGTTCATTCAGAGCGTAAGCAACATTTCACAGGGCTCCAAAATTAAAAGCAGTTATCCTTATTGGAACTGAATGATGGAGGGCTTGGTCAAGAAAGAAAACCCATTAAGCAATGGAATTGCTTATATAAGTTATGCAAAGGCAATTGGCATGAAAGGGTAGAGGAGAACTCTTCAACTTTGCACTTCATCAGTATTCAAATTGTTGATGAGAATCTAACAAATGATATGAATTTGGTGCTTTGTTTTATCTACTCTTGTTTCAGTTATAATGGAGACTATGCAAACTTTGAGATTAACAGAAGATTTCATAAATCAAAGCCGTCAAACCTTGAGATTCATCCTTATGTCCACCTTCATCTGCTCATAAATCGGATTATAAATCTCCATCCAATTCTTCTTCAATGGCGAAAATCGGTGCGGAGGGACCGGTATCTTGCGAAACTGGATCTTTCCTTCCGACATCTCGTGCGGTTTCAACGCCTGGAATAGAGGTTTCTGCGGCGGCGCCGAGGGGGCAACGGCGGAGGATGGGGGAGGGCCATTCGTGTCGGTCTCCATCGCGGCGGACGAGGCTGGAAGCTCCATTATTGATTGGATTAGGTATAAGCAGGAGAGATGATTAGGGTTAGGGTTTTCTCTTTAGCGCTGCGGCGGCTGGAGAGGAGCTCTTTTCTAGGGTTTTGGGGGAGAGAGAATCTTATGGAAAACCCTCCGACGTAGTAAAGTAGTAACTGTAAGGCGTACTATATGCGTACCAGGACAATACTGAGTCTATGTACTATGCACAGCACGGATTGGTCCGTACTATGGATCAATATTTTTGTTTTCAAAATTCTAACGACTGATTCAAACCGTTCAATATAATTTTCATATGAGAATATACTTGTGGATTAAATTTTCTATTTTTTAGAACTTTTTTACTATTCTTTTATATAGGTAGAAAATCATTGTTTTTGGATGGTCCAAAATTTTCAGATCAAGTGATTTTCTATCTATCTTAAAATATAGTAAAAAAGTTCGAAAAAATATAAAATTTAGTCTGCAAGTACATATTTATGTGGGGATCACGTTGAACTGTTCGGATCAACCATTAGAATTTTCAAAATGAAAATATGACTCCGTAGTACGAACTAATCTGTGCTATGCATAGTACCATAGACTCACTCATACTTATTTATGGGAATGGAAAAAAACGAGTGAGGCTATAAATAGTGCAGATTGATATATGCTATGTTTTTTTTTTTGTTGAAAATCTTTACAGAAGCTGCAAAGTCGTGAGGGGAATCAAACTCTCGATCTTTGGGTAATCAATAGTTTTAAGACTTTTTTTCTAACCAACTGTACTACCTTCCCCTTTGATATATGCTATGTATTAATGCTGAGAAAGACGATGTTGTGATGCACGGCTGAATTACATATAAAATTTCAAACGATGTTGTAGCTAAATATTTATTGAATTAATTTCAAATGATGAATTTAAACTGTTGAAAACGATCGACTTTACGAGTGATGCATTTATATAAAATTTATCAATATTTATACTAAATGTCGAGCGGTAGAAAAATAATGAAAAATAACAACAACAAACCAAGCATTTAGTCCCAAACAAATTGGAGTAGGCTAGAAATGAAATTCAATCGTAGTCACAAGATGGAGTAGATAGTAATAAAGTAGAGTGAGGCTACGGTACTATGCATAGCACGGTTTGGTCCGTGCTACAGCTCAATATTTGAGTTTTCAAAATTCTAACGGTCGATCCGAACCGTTCAACATGATTATAAAATGAATATGTACTTGCAAACCAAATTTTACATTTTTTTGAATTTTTTTACTATTTTTTTAGATAGGTAGAAAATCACTTGATCTAAAAATTCTGGACCATCCAAAAACGGTGATTTTCTACCTATTAAAAAAAATAGTAAAAAAATTCGAATAAATGTAAAATTTGGTTTTCAAGTACATATTAATTTTATAATCATGTTGAACGGTTCGGATCGACCATTAGGATTTTAAAAACTCAAATATTGAGCCGTAACACGGCTCAATCTGTGCTATGCATAGCACCGTAGCCTCACTCAATTAAGTAATAATAAAAATAATAATAGTAGTAGTAATAATGGTACCATTAAAAATAAATATATTAAAATTAAGTTATAAATTCTAATTTTTGACTGCTTGACTTTATACTAAATGAATTCAAAAATTTATAATTTTTGCATGTAAGTACATCGCTTGTGAAATAGATCGATTTCAACAGTTTTGATTCGTTGTTGAAGCATATCCAATATATTTTTTAGGAGGTAGCGCGGTATGTCACTGTGCTACAGATAGCACGCTAGCCTTATTCATTAATATTTTAATTTTAACTAGACTATTTAACATTATTTATTATAAAAATACACTTGCACCTAAACTTTTATAATTTTTAAAATATTTTTATTATTTTTGTAAAGGGTGGGGGTTTTGTCCAAACAGCTTTGGACAAAGTCTCATCCAAAGTCTGACCTAAACCGTCCGATCTGCATCAAAATTGGTATAAACATTTAGATTCAAGGAGCCATTTAAATTTATTAAGTTTTAAATATGTTTGCACGAATCTCAACGCAAAATCGGACGTTTAAGCTTGGCTTTGGATGAGGCCTTGTCCAAAACCCAATCCCTTTTGTAAATTGGTCAAAAATCACTCTTTTTGAATGGTTTAACATTTTTAGAATTATCTTAAAAATAGTAAAGATATTCCAAAATAAAAATTAGTCTACAAGTACATTTACATATAGAGATTATGCTGAAAGTTCAAATCGACTATTTTAACTTTAAAAATGCAATTTGTAATACGGATCAATATACATTGTGCATAGTACCATAACCTCACTCGAAAGAAAAAAAAATATAACCCAAGAAACAAGAATTTTCATTTGATACTCTCCTTTCAGTGGTTCATTAATTAAGACTTAAGCATGATTTCTTTGGGCCGAAATTTTTATTTATACCATATTCCAAAAAAAAGAAACAAAAAAATCATGATTTTGGGAGATTTCCAAAAATACTCAGGCCGCCAAGCCGATCTGTGGCCCTAAAAACAGGGGGCACCAAATGCCCCTACGGACCTGACAAAACAAAAAAAAACCTCAAAATTTGATCAGATTCCTTTGATTTTATATTAATTGTTTAATAATTTTCAGAAATAGAAGGAATAATTAATATTTAAATATGTTAGAAAGAAAATTAAATAAAATGGATAAAACATCTTATAATTTAGATGTACTAGAAGGACTCCGAAACTTTTTCAGGCAGGATTTTCCCAGTTATGAAAAAAAATAAACTATTTCTTGGTTTGTTACTAGAATAAAAATAAAAATACTTTGTATCTGAATTATTGATTCCGGTTCAAAAGTCACTTCTAGTAAATATAAAAATTATTGTGTTCTTTTTATTTTTGAAAATTATTAAAGAATTATCATAAAATCAAACGAATCAATCAAAGTTTGGGGTTTTTTAGTTTTGGAGGGGGCCGCAGGGGCATTTGGCGGCCCTCCGTTTTTAGGGCCGCAGATTGGCTTGGCGGCCTTGGTGGTTTTGGAAATCCCTCAAAATCATAGTGTATTGGTTTATTTATTTTTTATTATGGTATAAATAAAAATTTCGGTTCTTTGGTCTAGGCTATGTTCTCTTCTTCGATTTCGAATGACTAAAGTCATGTTTCTAACAATATACTTTCCAATAAAAATATAATTATTGCATACTTTCTAACAAAATTAAAATTATCTGATGAAATAAATACGTATCATCTAAATTATTTCTTTAGTATATGAATTGGCTTGCATTTCATTATAGTCGTGATCAGGTGAGTATTTCTCACCCTGTAACTGTAAACAATATTTTTTTCCACCTTAGCAACTTTTAAAAATTATTTGTCAATCATTTTCAAACAATCTACACCCTTACAGTGTATTCTAAGTTTAATTTCCAAAGCATGATTAATATTTTAACATATGTTTTATATCTGTATAATTTATTATTTTATATTTCTTAAATGAGGAGGATTCAAATGCCTCTATTTTTGGCGTCTCCATTATGCCTTCATTTTTTAAAACTTAAAAATCAAAATAAAACCGTTAGATATGATCTACATCATTTTATCTAAGCATGTGTAAAAAATTTCGATATTTCAACTTTATTGTGTTTGTTATCAAGAGCTTGTAAAAATGTACTGATGTGGATAATTTCTAGACGTTCATTTTCACATAAAAACAAAAACGAAACGTGATAATTTTTTTTACGAGCACGTAGTGAAAATCATATAGATTACATCTAACTGTTTTATTTTGACGTTTATGTTTAAATTTTTGAATTATTAGCGTTTTAAAAATGGAGGCATGATGGAGATATAAAAAATGGAGGCATTTGAACCCTCCTCTTCTTAAATCAATATTTAAAAAAAATGAAAATGGTGACGAGATATATCAACATTTATAATTCTTTTATAAGTGAGATGAAGATATTTTTAGCCTCAGATCTTTACATATAAGCACAGATCTCATCGGAGATCAAACAATAAAATAACCATTAATCCAGGTACATCAATAAAGCTCCTTTTTATGCAAACAAAAGTAAAAGGAAAGAGAAAATTATTATATGCCAAATAAAAAATTCTATTATTAGATATTTTCTCATTAGTTAATAAAATAGTTAAATTTAGATGAAAAATAATTAATTTTTAAATTTAGACGGGAAAGTAATTGAATTATGTATTTATGATGGGTGAATATATAAATTGTTCTTTTAAATTATAAATGTTTTGATGGGTATAGGATAGGGGTGTTCATTGGGTCCGGTTTAGTTGGTTTTGAACCGAACCGAATTAGTTTGGACCAAACGGTTCGGTTTTTTTAGTTTAATGGTTCGGTTCGGTTTGCTTTTTAAAACCGAATTATAATTTCGGTTCGGTTCGGTTTGAAAAAATTTCAAAACCGAAATAACCGAACCAAACTTTTATATATCATGAATTTGGTCCGGACCACCTCGGTTTATTTCTTAAACAATTTCTTTAAATACTTCGGTTTATTTCTTAATACTCCAATTTATTTCTAAATATACTCCGTTTATTATAAATCAATTGCTTTAAATAAAAAAATTAATATATTTTGATTTGCACCGAACAAACCGAGCAAACAAAAATAAAATTTTAGTTCGGTTCAGTTCGATTGCAATGCTAAATCAGTTTGGTTCGGTTCTGTTTTAGAAACCGAATTATTACTTTTGATTTGCCAAGAACCGAACCGATGAACACCCCAGTAGGAATAGGAATAGGAATAGGTTTTCGTGTAAAGGAAAACATTTGGCTTGTCGCCAGATAAAAAGAAAGAGAGATGTCGCGGCGGCAGGGACCACCGAAGCACCAAAACAAGTACGCATGGAAACCTAACGCCGGCATCAAGATCAATGAGACGGTACTTCCCTTTTGCCTCCTGTGTTCTCCCATTCTCTTTTCTTTCTACTTCGCACCGCACAGGAGTTTAAATTTCCATCTCTTTCCACCTCTTCCAGTGGCGGATTGATGTAATATTAAAAAAAAATACGAACAGTAGAACAGTTAATACTTATACTAAGATGAGATTTTACTTTTTTGGAGGGTTACGTTTGCAATTTTCGATCTACTGACTACTGAGAGTGAAGAGTATACGGGGATTGAATAGTAACTTTTGTGTTATGAATCCTACGCATGTATGACCACAATTTTTAGATTCAAACAACCGTAGTACGCGTGCAATTTGTATGCAGTCAAAGTTCGCATATTTTGATGGTTGATTTGTATTAATAGGCTCCTGTTTAATTTGCATATCCTATTGAATTATTGCTCGGTGCACTTGGGAAAGAACATGTTTGAATCACAGTTTCTATTTCTATCAGGAAGTGGGTGGAAAGTTGAGGCCTCTCTCTGAGATCACTGGTGTCTGTCATAAATGCAAAGAACAGATCGACTGGAAGCGCAAGTCTGTATCTGCTCTTTTGTTTTGTTATTAGTTATGTTTATTGTCTGCATTATTACCATCTTAATATTTTCCTTCTCATCTTGATTTAGATATGGGAAGTACAAGCCATTGTCTGAACCCACAAAATGGTATAATTTTTTGTATCTGCCTTTTTTTTTTCCTTTATTGTTTAAAATTATTTGATTTTGAAAGCCGGGTCTATCACAAAATCCAGAATCGAGAGAAAGATAGGTTGATCAAGAGTATACTGCAAGTAAAAC
Organism: Carex littledalei; assembly: GCA_011114355.1. Taxonomy (NCBI): domain Eukaryota; kingdom Viridiplantae; phylum Streptophyta; class Magnoliopsida; order Poales; family Cyperaceae; genus Carex; species Carex littledalei. The sequence goes on along the minus strand of CM022095.1, from coordinate 8,318,372 downwards.
CACCATAGAGACGATATGTTGGGTTTTAATTATTGCATGTTCCAAAGGTGCAATAAAAAATAATCTGGTGCTTAAAGGAGTCAAAGAGATGGTGTACTATGACACCATGAAGTAGAATCCTGAATGATTTTCATTTTTGCTCTGGTTTTTTTATTTTAATTAAGTTTGGCAATATAAACAAGTTTGATCATTAAATCTATCTTTAACCATAATATAGGCAAAAAAACCAACATTTCTTTCTCCATCAAGTATCAGTTTTGTACTCAACTTGCTGTTAGTTGAGTTTGGATGATTTTTATTCATCATCTTTAAAATTAATTCCAAGTTAATTTGCAAGAAAGGTCTCCAAAGACTTTAATTTTTTTAATACAAGCACTCTTATCCTAAACGTTACATACACCACAAGAATTAATTCTGAAAATTATGGCACTTTCTGTTTTAGCCAAAAATGCGGGAAGCGGGCTGTGAAACAAGCTTATCACAAGATATGCACTGGTAAATTGTTTCCTTTGTTGTAAAATATTTACTTTTTTCATAGTTTTTGTTTACTTTTGCTTAAACACACCTTTTAATATTCATGAAAGTTAAAAACAATTTGCTTATGTATTTTTTCTCTTATTTGTAGCATGCTCTAAGGAGCTTGGTCAATGTGCTAAGTGTTGTTGTAGTGTTAGTCAGACAGTTGGAAGGTGCTTCATTTACTTTTAGCAGAATCTTATTTTATTTCCCTTGTTTTTTTTTATTTTATTTTGTGTAACAACTTTTTTATTGTGTATATTTTAGGGACATCGAGGAAATTGAGAACGAGAAGAAGCAACTTGAGGAGGTTGGTTTGCTGTCTTTATAGCTAGTTCTCAAACTCCTATTTATTGAAAATTATATTTGTACCCATGCAAGATGTAGAAAATTTCATGTGTATGCCTACAATATTTTGTGTGTGGGGGGGTGTGGGGGGGGGGGGGGGGTGGTGAAACTTTAATACTGAAGTAACCCTGTAAATCATGGAAGGAAAGGTAAATGCAATGCTAACCTCCCTAACTTTCCCAATGACACACTAGTATGTCCTGCTTTTGTCACATGATCATGATATGGAAACTCTGTAAGTTGGGTAATTTTGCCATTTTCTGGATAATATATGGATTAGTATGGTTGCTATTTTCTTATATCATGATCATGCTATAGAAGATATTTGTATGGTTGCTATTTTCTTATATCATGATCATGCTATAGAAGATATTTGTATGGTTGCTATTTTCTTATATCATGATACAGAAGATATTAGTATGGTTGCTATTTTTTATGTTTTGTAGCCAGTAAGCGAGAGTTGTTTCGTTTGTAGAAAATATGTGCCCGTGCCCATTGTTTATCGATACATTTATGAATCGACAGATGGAAGCTATTTTTAACTTCATTTTGTTTACAACTTTGGTGCAATTTTGGGGTTCTCCAAGGGTTTTATTGAGGAAAAATCAAGTACAAAAGATGACCCTTTTTAGTTGCTCCTTGGTAATTTTGTTGTTCTTTGTATAGGCCATTAAAAATGCGAGAGAAAGGGAAAGAAGAACTCTTCTTCGTGCGGTGAGTACCCGTTTTGTTTATGCTTTTCTAGTGATGAACTTTTGCTGTTTTTTTTTTTTGTTAAAATTACAAGCGTGCCTGCATTTCATAAGCTATTAAAAAGTCCTATTGAATTTTCAAAGCAGTTGCAAATACACTCTTCGTTATGTTTCTTGTGTTAAATTGAATAGTCATGCCACATCTTAACACCTTGCCACCATGCTGCTATTAAAGAAGGCTGATTTTATCACCAAGTTCACAAGCTATGCATACAAATATACAATGAATGCAACAAACATCAATGCCTTGATAGCTTTGTTCCGATCTAGTTTATTTAAGAATATTTTGTTATTTGTTAAATCTCAACTAATAAGAGCTTTAGGGTATTAGCAACTCTGTTTTGGGGTGATCCCATGACCCTCTCCAACTTTTACTTTGTTTGCTCAGTGGTACCTGTAACAGCATCAACCCAGCTGAGACAGTAACAACAATCAGTAATGCAGTTTATAATGTAAAGTAACTTTGAGATTCGAGTACATTTTTTTTCCGAATTACTCTATTGCCTCCTTGCACGTTTCTTCTGATTTGCACACCAGTAACAGCATCTCTGGATAATATTATTATTATTTTTTTTTTACACAAGCAAGAAACTGCATAATTTTAATTGTTTGTAGATGTCAATTTAGTTTGAAAGTAGATATAACCAGTACATCCTATTTGGCAGATGAACAAAGGGAAGAGTGGAGCTGGGCCTTCAGTGCCTAAAATAGCCGGAGAAGGTGACAAATCTCCTGCCACTTCAGTTGATGAGTATGCCAAAAAAGCTGGACATGACGATGACGATGACGCTTACGATGATGATGTCTCTGATGATGATAAAGTATAAACCTAGTAAAATCATTCTTTATATTAGGCTTACCTTGGATAAGTAGTGTTTTGTCTGGACTCAGGTTTTATGTTATGATATCATTATTTTTTACAAGAAGCAAATGTTACTGTTACTATCCTTTCATATAAGATAGCCTTGTCTCACGTTAGCTACTTTTTGTGTCGTTCATATCATGCTTTCACACCACATGCATCCCATATTCCCATTCTATAAAGGTAGAAAAAAGGTTGATAGGATACCCTCTTATGTTGCACCCGATGGTTGGCTTTCATATTTAGAATAAATTTTGATTACTTCAATGATCAATCTGGCTCATCCTCAGCTTTTAGTTTTAGTTGGGTGTGGCTTAATTGAGATTATAGAGAGATATTGAAGATTATGTTACCAAAGTGAAATGACAAAATCGATGACGAGTTGGAAATGATTCGGCCTCATAATTTATTACTCGTTAAACTGATAAGTATGTTTATGTTAACATTCAAAGGGAAATGCTTTTGCCTTCACTTCAAATAACAACACATCACGCGTCTTGTGAACTCTGCGCAAATCTTCATATTTATCAATATATGTTCTATTTGTGATTTTGCTTGACATTCAAGCCTAGATCTACCATACAAATGAAAAAGAATATAAGCCTAGATCTACCATACAAATTAAGTATTTTTTTAGATAATGACACGGTTAATGGAGGATGCATCTGAGCACGAGCACACCCCAAAAATATGGATATCATTCATTAATAAATTGGCTTCCATTCCCTCCACAGCTCTTCCGGCATATATATACCACCTCAATTTTCTCGAGATGTTGCTGCCATTCTTCCAGCCATACCACCTCATCATTGTTCGGCAATGACGTGGAGGTGGAGCGCCTCCTCGGTAAAAGAGCATCCTGCATCCTACATTTCATTCAAGGATTCTGCATTCAGGTGCTACGGGTTGCTTTATTTGGTCTCCAGGAACAAGCACGTCTACAACATTGACGATGAATGTGGGAACTCTATCCTCTTTTAACGGAATGAGATCTGCTGCGATCCGAATATTGAGCACAGTAACCCTGCGATCCCTGCTTTTCCAAATCCAGCCGTCCAACTTTTTAGTGCACGCATCTCAAAACAGCTGGTTTTTCTGTGCGCGCATCTCGAAACAATTCGACAGCTGGATTTGAAAAAACAGGGATCGCAGGGTATTGTTCACAGTACCCGGATCGCAGCAGATTCTCACCCTCTTTTAACTCCATACTACCTGTTATATATGGTCAAAGATAAAAATTACTTTTCACGCATTCTCTGTCTCTGGTGAGGATTAAATATTAATGCCTGGCTAGATTGGAAATTTGCAATAATTCCCTAAACATTTGATGCAGGCTCTTGTAGGACCTACTGATAGGTAGATCTCAGATACTATTTTTTGAACAAAGCACTTTTTTTTCTTTTCTTTTTTGAGGAAAACCCCGTAGGCGTTGAACAAAGTACTTTATTGTCACATAGACCACTTTTTTAAATCGAGGCTTTACTTTTTTAATTCTTTAATTAATGGGGGGAAATTGGTTCCATGCTATTTCAAAATGCCGAATTTAAAAAAATGTCACTTTAAAATTTTACTTTTGTTAAATACCACCCCAAATCTCATTTATTAAAAAAAATGCCACAAATATCATATTAATGTATAATTTTAAATTAACAATTTACATAATAACTGAAGTTACCGAAATAACCTTGATCCAAATTTCTTTTTCTCCTTACCGAAACCCTTCCTCTCCTCTCCGCCCTTCCTCTCCTGTGAGCCCTCCCCTCCTCTCTGCCAATGGAGGATACTAGTGGGTAACCCTTGACTCTTTTATTCTTGGTTTTGCCTTGCGGCTTGAAGTTGTGTGCTGTGTGAAGGCCTTCGTGCCTTACTTCCTTGACCTGTGGTTTTTGTACAGAGGGTTGTAGCCTTGTGCTTTTGCTTGCTTGTGGCTGTTGCTTTGACTTGCGGCCTGTGAGCCTTTTGTTGATCTGTGGCCTCTGTGCCTTCTTGCATGACCTGTGGCTTGATGCCTTTTTGTTGATGATGGTTGGCTGCGACTGGGAGGAGAGGCTCGACGGAAGAGATGAAAGGGTGAGGGTATTTTTGGAATATACGAAAATACTACTCAAAATACAATATATTCTGTTTATTTTTTATTACAAATGTATAATAATTTGTTAATGGTGGCATTTTTCTTAATAAATGAGATTTGGGGTGGCATTTAACAAAAGCAAAATTTTGGGGTGGCATGAAACTAATTTCCCCTTAATTAAGTTATCAGGTATGTTGATGCTGTGACGACTGTGCCCGAAATTTTTATTAATACCCTAAAAAAAATATCAAATCTGCCCTCCACCTGAAAATAATTTCAAAAATGCCCTAATCGCTCCATGTTTGGGCGGTTTGATCTTGATACGTGACCGCCCCACGTTGGGGCGGTCTGCTGCCTGTACCAAACCGCCCCACACAGGGGCGGTATGCTATAAAAATCCTATAAAAATCAGTTTTCTCTCTCATGTCCACTCATAATTTATTCTAACTTAGGTGAAAGAGAAAGAGGAAGAAGAGGAAGAAGAGAAATGTGATTTTTTGGCGATTTCATGTAATTTTTTAATTTTTAATTTTTTTAATTTTTTTAATTTTTTAATTAATTTTTTAAATTAATATATAACTGATAATGTTTATTGGCTAATGTAGTTCCCAAAAGAAAAAATGTTGATTGCACTGTATGTAGGTGGAAAGATTATCCGGGGTGCAGAGGGAGTACAATACACGAAAGATGCAGCCTATGGCTTCGAGGTTAATGAAAATACCATATTTTTGGAACTTAAGCAAATGATATACGAAAAGACTGGTGTAAACCCCAACCAGTATGACTTAGACTTAGTTACTCGGATTGACAAATTCAGGGGGTAATAGACCTTTCTTTGTTAGGTATCCAATAACAAATGAGGAGTTATGGACGGCTGTTTACAATCAATTTGAGTTAAGGAATATTCCGGTAATAGACTTATATTCTAAGAGAGTTCTGCGTCAATCTGGGGTTGGACCTTCTAGGAAAAATACGGGTTATGACAACCCGGTGTACCACAACTCGGGTTATGACAACCCGGGGTACCACAACTCGGGTTATGACAACTCGGGGTACCACAACTCGGGTCATGTACCACCGTATGTACCGTACGTACCACCCGTTTATGACAATTATGTACCTGATTATACCACTGATTGTACCATGGATGATTATGCCACCGAGCTACCACCACCACCACCTCTTCTTGAACCTGTAATCCAAGCTAGATTTCCATCTGTACCAGAGTCAATACCTAGACTGTTACCCGCTGTTACCCGGAATGATACTGACATTGATGGTGAAGGGATCGATGCCATACCAGAAAAGGAAATAGACACGGGTGATGATTGAGAAGGGGATTGGGATTCTGATCACTTATCAGATGGTGATGCAGATGTAGTACCCCCTCCCAGGGAAGACAGATTTCTGATTAGAGGTCGGACAGATAGACATCCGGTTGGTCTATTCATTCACCAATATATATTAGAGGGTACCCCTCCCGTTTTTGTAGGGTTTAGGGTTTAGGGTATGTCATCGGTCCATTCACCATCAACGTCAGTATCATTCCGGGTAACAACGGGAGAGATACCCTCCAATATATAGGCAATACCAAACCGCTCCCCTGGAGGGCAGTTTGGTCTTGAGCTGACCGCCCCACTAAGGGGCGGTTTGGTTTTGGGAGCTGACCGCCGAAACATGAGGCGGTTATGACGTTTTTGAAATTATTTCTAGGTAGAGGGCAAATTTGCTATTTTTTTTAGGGTATTAATAAAAATTTCGGTGACTGTGCCAAAGGGAACACTGTTCGACGTGGGGCCGGCATGAACTCAGCTTTTAGGCCCATGGCCATTTCCCCTCTTCATTTCTTGCAATTTTCAGTACTCAAGGACGCACTTGCTTCTAGCTGATAGAATTTGAAACTGTGGAATTTGCCTTGAATACCTATAATTTTTTTTTTTTATAAATGCTAATTGTGTTGTTATATTTAATAATGATTCATGGGGGAGACTTATCTTTGTTTTGCTATATAGTATATACTGATTATTTGTTTTGCTATATTGAACTTTGCCCTACTTCCAATGTTGTCATGCATGAAGGTATCTTTAATTTGTTGAATAAAGTTATGTTGAATTCATGCATGACAACATTGGAAGTAGGGCAAAGTTATGCTGTCATGAATTAAAGATATCTTTAATTTGTTGCTGTCATGTTGAATAAAGTTATGTTCAACTAAATTTGCTGCTGTCATAGTTGGGTGTTGTACATACGAGGGCTTTTCATATGAATAGAACTTCAATCGTTGTTAACTTTGCTTTCGGATATGTACTTATTTAGTTACATGATTAACATTGAAAATTTTAACATGGATTGCTCAAGTGAAATATTTTGTCGTATCAATTTTTCACACTAAATTTTCACAAAAAGAAAGAAAATCATTGTTTAGTGTTTATTATAATTTTTAATAATGAATGAAACTTAGTCGTTGTTAACTTTGCTTTTAGATCTCTAGGCTACTACATTAATTTAGTAGCGTAATTGACATTGAGAAACTCAGCATGGATTGCTCAAGTAAAATATTTTGTCTTATCAACTTTTCTTCCCGCTGAATTTTTCCCAAAAAAAAAAAAAGAAAATTATTTATTGTTCGGTGTACACATTTTGTAAAAGAAAAGTATGGAGATCAACACGGGAGTAACTATTGCAACATCCTAAAATTATTGTTCAGATTAGTCAAATGATAGTTGACGTGATTTTTATTTTTATTTTTTTGGGTACTATTGACGATGCGATTTCATTGATTGAACTAAACAACAGATTTTTTTTTAATTTTTATTAAGAGACCTAAGCCCATTTCATTGAAGAAATAGTTGAACTTACACCCTTAACAAGCCTGTTCAAATAGAACTAAACAACAGATAGATAATTAGCAGAGTATGGGTTGCTTGATCCCGGCCCTCCCCGTATCAGATCTGGTACCAAACAAGCACAAAAGCACACCTTCGACCAAAAGAAACCAAAAGACATGTCTGCTACGCACACAGAGAATCTTCTTTGACCTCGTGATTCTAGATGTGTATCCTCGTTCTCGAAGCGGGTCAATTAATCACATATGACCCCAATCAGTGACCCGCCACACGGACGAGACGAACAAATTATATGAAAAATCTTAGTTCTTTGCCACCTTCAGCGCCCCTCCTTTCTCCGAAGGCTCCTTCCCATTATAACTCTCTTCCTCTTGATTCGCTTTCTAGTCTCTTCTCTCTTTAAAGCTACAAGCTAAATTCTAATTAGATTCAGAATAGTTTTCCATCCTCGAACCCTTCAATGGCTATCCACGAAAGAATTACATCTCTTCGACCAGAGCTCCGTCTCTGCCTCTTCACCGGAGCAGCGATCGCCGGAGCACTTCTATCTGTCCTCGCAGCAGGGCCCACTTTCTCTAACGTGATCTCCTACTTCTGGCCGCTGCTTCTCTCCACGGCATGCTTCCTTGTTTCTGTGGCGCTTGTAATGTGGCTCTCGCCGTTGCCAACCTCTAGCGAGTCAGCGACTGGAGAGGAGATACTGGAGTTTGTCACCAGGCGGCCTCCAGGCATCACACCTGAGCAGGAGATCTAGTGCAAGATGGGTTTGTTGTAGCTTTCCTGTTGCTACCAGTGTAACTGGTAGCGGTTGGGTAGAAGTACTAAGGGTGATTAATGAGCGAGCATGAACGAGTTGGGGTATGCTCATGCTTGGCTCATTAGCTTAATGAGCGAGTTGTTAATGAGCGAGTTAGAGCGAGTTGTTAATGAGCATGTTGTTGAGTTGTTTAAAATACATCATTCAAAAACTAATTTTCATTTATAGAATTTAACAAATTGTCATAATCCAACATAATTAAACAGTACATAATTTAACAAAAAATTATCCATAAACAAATTTAACAAAATCAAACAACTATCTTTTTGTCGTTCTCACGGCTCTACATGTCACATACTCAAAGCTATCTCATTGTCACTTATTGTCACATACCTACAAATTTGCATTATCAAAATAATAATAAAAATGTAGAATTTAAAATATACAAATTCAGAACTGTATAAATCTAGAACGGTGTATTAATGATCAAATTTTGGGTGATATTTTGAGACTAGTGTATTGATGAGTATGGCTTGAAACCAAAGAAAATTAAGAAATAGTGCATTGAATGGGAATTGTAATTCTGCTTGTTTTAGAAAAATTTGCAAATTCTTAATATTATTTTTCTGGATATACTAACAGCTATTAGAGAAGTGGATTAGATGTGGCAGGATTTATGTAACTCAGTTCTTAATGAGCGAGTTGAGGTATGCTTATTCTCGGCTCATTAAGTTAATGAGCGAGTTATAGCGAATTGATAATGAATAAGTTGTTAATGAGCATTTAGCGAGCGAGTTATGAGCGAGTTACGAGTTATGAGCAATTTCCGTGATTTTTATTTTTACCCAAAAAAAAATATATTTTAATATAAATAACCAGGTTTTTAAAAGATTTTTATTTCTACCCAAATCGCTAGGAATATTTGCGGTTCGAATTAAAAATTCGAACCGCTAGAATTCCTAGCGGTCCGAATTCTTAATTCAAACCGCTAGATTTTGAATTCTTAATTCGGACCGCTATGATTCCTAGCGGTCCGAATCAAATATATAGCGGAATTCAAATTCCTAATTCAAACTGCATGCCTGTACAAGTCTACTGACTGCGCTTCTCAACTTAATGGAGCTTGGATTCTCTGTGGCTGTAACAGTGTGACACGGTAGGACTCTATAGATTATTTTTCATTATTTTAGCAAACGTATTTAGCCAACAGCTTTTGCTTTTCATAAGTCATAACTTGAATAGCAATAGATACCCGGACTCATATGTCTGTATATATTTATATGTGAAAATTGCTAATATGTTATGCGTAGCATAGAGGACCTCCGTGCTACGGCTCAATATTTGAGTTTTCAAAATTCTAACAGTCGATCCGAACCGTTCCACATGATCTCCATATGAGTATGTACTTGCAAACCAAATTTTACATTTTTTAGAATTTTTTTACTATTTTTTTAGATAGATAGAAAATCACTTGATCTGGAAATTCTATACCATTCAGATCAAATATTTTTCTACCTATCTAAAAAAATAGTAAAAAAATTCTAAAAATATAAAATTTGGTTTGCAAGTACATATTTAATTCAAACCGCTAGATTTTTAGATAGGTACTTGCAAACCAAATTTTATATTTTTAGAATTTTTTTACTATTTTTTTAGATAGGTAGAAAAATATTTGATCTGAATGGTATAGAATTTCCAGATCAAGTGATTTTCTATCTATCTAAAAAAATTCTAAAAAAATTCTAAAAAATGTAAAATTTGGTTTGCAAGTACATACTCATATGGAGATCATGTTGAACGGTTCGATCGACCGTTAGAATTTTGAAAACTCAAATATTGAGCCGTAGCACGGAGGTCCTCTATGCTACGCGTAACATATTAGCAATTTTCACATATAAATATATACAGACATATGAGTCCGGGTATCTATTGCTATTCAAGTTATGACTTATGAAAAGCAAAAGCTGTTGGCTAAATACGTTTGCTAAAATAATGAAAAATAATCTATAGAGTCCTACCGTGTCACACTGTTACAGCCACAGAGAATCCAAGCTCCATTAAGTTGAGAAGCGCAGTCAGTAGACTTGTACAGGCATGCAGTTTGAATTAAGAATTTGAATTCCGCTATATATTTGATTCGGACCGCTAGGAATCCTAGCGGTCCGAATTAAGAATTCAAAATCTAGCGGTTCGAATTTTTAATTCGAACCGCAAATATTCCTAGCGGTTTGGGTAGAAATAAAAATCTTTTAAAAACCTGGTTATTTATATTAAAATATATTTTTTTTTGGGTAAAAATAAAAATCACGGGAGCAATTTACTCACTCCTAGATAGAACTAAGACCCACTAATGTAAAAGGATAATTGATTTAGTCACCCCTAGGTAGAACTAAGACCCACTAATGTAAAAGGATAATTGATGCTGTCACATTGGACCTGAAGTAGTCATGACTCATGCCTACTCCGGGAGCACAATTGGGTATAAAACGAGTTGGACTGATTGTCTGTTATTGGGGCTTTAGTGCTGGTACTCTGGGAGCAGCCAGCAATTACGCTGTTATAAGTCAGATTTCAAAGCATGTCGTTTCTTAATTTCTTTTCTTCATTTTTTCTCACTTCTCAATAACATCGTCATTGCTCTCCGTGATTTTTATTAGAAAGAGAAAATTGAAAATTGCGAAGAGAGGGAATCCGCATGCTCCTCGGTACCACACCAAATTACAAATGATTGTGGCACGATCTCGGCCGAACGATTGAAATTCAGTACCTGTTTGATGGTTCATTTCGCTCGTTAATAGTGGGTATGATATTCTCCTCTAAATTTAACACAAAACCTCTTTCTCACTGTCAAAAGAAAAAACAATATCTGAAAATTATTTTAATTTAAAGAAAAAATCATGAAAAGACTGTTTGGCCCCACTGCAAATAAAATAAAAGTTTATAAGTTGGGGTATGATTGTAAAAAAGTAATAAAATAGCTATTAAACTCCTCAGCGGTTACCTGTAAATGAAGAGGAGATAAAAAAACAAATAAGAGATGGTACAAGTTAATTATTACATGCTCCACGAATTATGAAGTAGAGACGAAAGAAAAAAAGTATCACTTCCTCTGCCGACATTTTTATTAATATCCAAAGTTTAATACAAATTATTAATTATACCCAGACTCCCATCAATTATCGAAATATACCCAAGCCGGCCATTTTCTGGCCGGCTATATTCCCTCCCTAAGCCGGCCAGAAAATGGCTGGCTTAGTACTTTTTTTTTTTTTTTTTTTAAAACCCCAAAAACTCTATAAAAGAGCATCCAGAGGCAGTCGCCTTCACACATCCCGAGGCAGTCTCCTTCAGGTAATAATTTTTTTTTTTTTATTATTTTTATTATTATTATTATTTTTTATTTTTTATTATTTTTTATTTTTTTATTATTATGTTTTATTTTATAGATTAATTAATTGTTTTCTATTTACTTAATTGTTTACTATTTACTTAATTGTTTACTATTTACTTAATTGTATACTATTTACTTAATTGTTTACTATTTAGTTAATTGTTTACTATTTAGTTAATTGTTTACTATTTAGTTAATTGTTTACTATTTAGTTAATTGTATACTATTTAGTTAATTGTTTACTATTTAGTTAATTGTTTACTATTTAGTTAATTGTTTACTATTTAGTTAATTGTTTACTATTTACTTAATTGTTGACCATTTACTTAATTGTTTACTATTTACTTAATTGTTTACTATTTACTTAATTGTTGACCATTTACTTAATTGTTTACTATTTAGTTAATTGTTTACTATTTAGTTAATTATTTACTATTTACTTAATTGTTTACTATTTACTTAATTGTTGACCATTTACTTAATTGTTTACTATTTATTTAATTGTTGACCATTTACTTAATTGTTTACTATTTACTTAATTGTTTACTATTTACTTAATTGTTTACTATTTAGTTAATTGTTTACTATTTAGTTAATTGTTTACTATTTACTTAATTGTTTAATATTTACTTAATTGTTGACCATTTACTTAATAGTTTACCATTTAACCAATTGTTGACCATTTACTTAATTGTTCACCAGTCAATTGTTTACTATTTAGTTACCTGACAATTGTTTACCATTTAGTAACCTGACAATTGTTTACCATTTTCTAAAATGTAGTTTATTTACCATGGCCTTTATTTCATTACACTATGGTGGGAAGATGCTTAATAGTGCACAAGGGGCGTATTACAACAAAGATGCAGCTCATTCATTGATGATTCCAGATGACATCTCACTTTTGGACCTGAAATCCATAGTTTACACACACACCGGTTACAACCCAGAAAGGTGTGACCTAGAATTGGCAACCCGATATTGCCATCCCTCCAGCGGAAAATTTATGGTTGCGAAACTGGTAGATGAGAGTACGTGGAGAGGCATGTTTGGTCATTTGAGGTCCCAGGGTAATTATCTAATAGAAATATTTGCTAGAAGAGTTCCGGTAGAGCCCGGGATTGGAAGTTCGGGCTCTGGATTAGCGGCACCACATTATAGCCCACAACCAGAAACCAACAGACGTGACTCCACCTTACTCCTCAACGAACCTGACCCAGAACCCTACAACTACGTCACTCCACCAGCACCTCAACGAAGACACTCAGTTGCATCCCCGTCTAGACACAATCGAGGCAGACCAAGACACTCAGTTTCAACCCCACCTAGATCCGTAAATGTGGCTGATTTACCGTTACCTCCAGTATCACCTTACCCCAGACCTGCACCAGTAGACGATGCAACATGCTCGGACTTTGAAGACATTAATGAAATACCGGAGGACGATCTGGGGAGCGGGGATGAATTTGAGGGAGAAATGTGGGGGGATTCAGATCACTTGGAAGGTTGCGATGGAGACGGGCCGGTTCAAACAGCTGAAAGGCATACTTATGAGGGGGGGCCGCTTAGTGGCCGGACTGATACGCACCCGTTCCCAGACCTCAATGATGTTTCTGAGTTTAGAGAAGCATATATTGGTTATTATGGGCAACGGATTAAGTACAAAGGTGAGTTGTGTGCAAACCTATATTTTAAAACCAAAGAAGACCTAATGAAGAAGGTCAGAGAGCACCATATAACTAAGAATCAGGAGTTTAGATCTTGGAAAAGTGACAGGGATCGGGTTACTCTGTTGTGCAAGGACAAGAATTGCCGTTACGAGCTTAGGGCAAAGCCGACGGGATGTGGAGACGCATGGGTTATAACTAAGCAAGACAGGCCTCACACATGTAGGACTGAGAGTACGAAGGTCGACCACGAATGTCTGACGGCAGCACTCATTGCCGATGTCATTGAGAACGCCATTAAAAAGGACCCGTGTATGAGCATCCAGACGGTGGCAGATATTGTTTTGTCTGTGTATGATAAGCTGACACCTAAATACAACCGACTGTGGAGGGGCCGTGAGCTGGCAATAGCCCGGCAATTTGGGAGTTGGGAGATTTCATACAGCTTGCTGAGACCACTGTTGCTTGCAATTTGCCACAACAATCCCAACTCGACCCACCAATTTATGACCAGCCCGGTACGGAATAAGGAAACAGGACTAATCATGCCAGGTGTTGCCCAGTTCAGAGCCGTAGCTTGGGCGTTTGGTCCATGCATTGCAACGTTCCAGTACCTGAAACCAGTGATCAGCATCGATGTCTGCTTCTTGTCTGGGCGATATGAGGGGAGGCTTTTGATAGCTTGCGGCTACGATGCCGAGAACCAATTGTTGCCTATTGCATTTGCAATTGTACGTCAGGAGGATACTGAGAATTGGGGTTTTTTCTTACAGTGGTTGAGGAATGAAGTGCTCGGCCCGTGTAAATTTGTATGTGTCATATCGGACCAGCACAAGGGGATCAAAGCTGCATTGACAGCTGAATACGGATGGCCTCCCGAGCTCTTTGTGCACAGGTATTGTATGCAGCATGTTGCTGACAACTTAGTCACGAACTGTGGAGGAGACAGATGGTACGGATGGAGGTTCAGGGAAGGAGCAAAGAGGAAGAAGCCGAGAAGATTACAAGAGATGTTCCAAGATTTTGCTCATGTATGTCTAACTTATAACATTTCGTTTAATTATCTTATAAGAATTTTATGAAAATGAAATAACACCCATTTGTTTTTGTGCAGCAAAATCCGAAGTGCAATGCATATTTAAAGAGAGTGGGCAAAGTACGTCCTAATGATGTGATGGAGCCGTCCAATTATTAGAAAATTTTCCAAACCTGTGACGGAGGATACCGGTTTGGTATCATGACAACAAACGGCTCCGAGTCGCTCAACAATGTCTTCCGAACGAGTCGTAGATTGCCTGTTTGTGCCATTGTGGAGGATACGTTCTACACGTGCAACAGATGGTTTGTTCAGCGGCGTCAGCGAGCAATGGAATTACAAGACAATGGACAGGTTCTGTCTGACCGGGTTTTGCAGAAGATCAGAAAACGTTGGGAGAAAGCTGGAAAAATGCGGGTGGTGCGTTACACGCAGGGCCAAGGTCAGTACCAAGTTTCATCCCCAAATGAGTACGTTCCTTGCACCCGTAGCGACATGGGCAACATGGAACCCACTCACAGGGAGTTCATGTATATTGTGACGCGCGGTCCCGACAGACAAATGGAATGCACTTGCAGAGGTATCCAATTAACTTCTATTCCGTGCGCTCATGTCTTAGCTGTTTGCCGTGACCGAAACTGGCAAGAGGACGACTTTGTTGCAGACTGGTATAAAACACCCTATCTTGTGAGTACTTGGAGCCATGTGTTCAATCCAATTGGCAATATGGGAGACTGGCCTCCTAATCCTGGAGACAGAATCATTCCGAGTAGTGGTTGGATTAGGAAGGGGAGGCGAAAACACACCCGTCATGTAATGACGATGGATGAAATGGAAGGTAGACGAAAGGGGCATCATCCTCGCCGTTCCACTTCCGATAGGCAACGAAGAGGTATGTAACATTCATCCAAAATTATTTTTCTTTTCAATTTATACCAACTTACTAAGTAACACATGCAAATGCAGAGGCAAGAATCGCAGCAAATACGGCAGAAAATGAGCGAGTAATGGCGTCGGGAAGTGGGTCCGGAGGGTCACGGCGTAGCACAGCTACAAGCCGTTTAGATACAGCTGATATGTATGCCGAAGCAATGGGAGAGGCGGTTGCCATGGGAGGAGAGGCGGTTGGGGTGCAAGGGGAGCCATCTGCCCAACCGAGGAGGTCCACTACTAGACGCACAACAAGGGCATCTACAAGCCAAGCAGGGCCATCTGGAGCCCAGGCCGGCCCATCTACAAGCCAAGCCGGGCCATCTGGAACCCAAGCCGAGCCATCTACTGAGCAACCAGAGCCACCTGCTAGGCCACCTCGTAGGTCATCTTTCGCAAGTGGTTTACTTCGGGGATTACCTTTTAGACGTAGCAATAATAGGTGATTTGTATGCATGTTGTAAAAAATGTGTGGACTCTATTTGCAATTTGTGTGTACTTTATTATTTTATACGAAACTTAGAAATGAAATATTTGACTTTAATAGAAATCACCTAAAACAAAAATAATGCGGTTTAAAAAAAAAAAAAAAAAAAAAAAGGTACCAAGCCGGCCATTTTCTGGCCGGCTTAGGGAGGGAACATAGCCGGCCAGAAAATGGCCGGCTTGGGTATATTTCGATAATTGATGGGAGTCTGGGTATAATTAATAATTTGTATTAAACTTTGGATATTAATAAAAATGTCGGCTTCCTCTACCGTCCAAACAAGCTAAATTTAACATTTTTTTTTTCATCCTCTTCCATCATCTCCCATTCCCTCTCGTTTTCTCTCTTTCTTTCCCCTTCTTATCTCTTTTCTTTCTTTGTTTTTTTGAGCACCTAGCTGTCCCTGTAACAATCTCTCATTCTGTCCTCCAGTTATTAACTATCTGAGAGACCACTAACTACTTGGATACCATCTAATATTAGAAAGATTTTACAACTGACGCGCGCAAATATGGATACATATGCGCGCAAGTATTAATATATAATATATAAAGTATTCATATCTAAGATATCAAGTATTTCGAAGAAAAAACGAGACACATCACTCACCCATCCTTTACACGTTTTTAGAGGTGGATTTTCTTTTTCTCCGTTCAATCTTGCCAATATTTCTGACGATTTGTAAGGAATTTTGCGAATCTAAAACCGCGAACGTCTTCTACACAATTTTCTCTTTCAAATGAGATACATGATGACATACTTTCGGGTTGTTTGTCGCACAAGTATTCATACATCGTCATGCAAATATTCATACCTCATCGAAGAAGTATTCATACCTCATCATGCAAGTGTGAATAGTTCATGTATCAAGTGTTTTGTATCTAACAAATTCTATCAAATTTTTTTCCATATGGCACTGGATGATGTCTGAAATTATTAATATCAAGTTTTGCAAGTATTCATAGCTCGTCATGCAAGTGTGAATAGTTCATGTATCAAGTATTTGTATCTAACATATTATATCAATTTTTTTTCCATATGGCACTGGATGAGTAGCAGGCAGAGATGGAAAAGCGGAGACGGAGGCGGAGGTGGGAGAGGGAGAGAGAGACAAGAAAGAAATAAAGGGAGACAAAATCTGCTAATTAATTTGTAGGGACCACCATGTAGTTAGAATTGGTAATTATAGCTAGAAAAGAAAACTAGTTAGTTGGGAGAAGAAATGAGAGAAGGTTAGATGGGAAGATATAATTACTCACTATAATTACTCTTTTTTTTTTGGTATGTTGTTAGTGTGACTTTGTTTATTATTCATTTTTCGAAATTTGAATACTTTAGTAGTTATGGTTAGATACGATGCTATGGAATTTTTTTAACTGTGGATTTTTTAAAAGCAAGAGAATTGTTATTAGAGTAGGGTTAAAATGTGTCATTAGTTTATTAGTTCTTTGTTTCAATTATTCTTTACATTCTTATCTCAGTTTTTAAAGTCCAAACAATCGATCTGAACTGCTCAACATGATCTCTGTATTAAAACGTACTTGGGATAAAAAATTTATATTTTTTAGATATGTACAATATCATTATTTTTCAGAAAATTCTGAACCATCTAAGAACAGTAATATTGTATCTATCTCAAAAATTAGTACAAAATTTTTAAAAAGTATAAAATTTGGTCTCTGAGTACATTTTATTATGAAGATCATGTTGAGCAGTTTGAATCGATTGTTTAGATTTTAAAAACTAAGAAAAAAAATTAGAATATGATTGGAGCACAAAATCAACTAGACTTTTTTAACCCTACTTTTTGTTATTAATATCTCAAATTATAATCTTGCGAGAGAAATGTGCTTGAATTTTCAGAGATCACGAGATGGAAATTTTCGAGTTGTTTGAAGAAGTGTGAATGAAATGGTCATTGGAGCAAGTCTACAAATTAGCTGTCTTCTTTTAATTTTTAAATTTAAATTTTAAAATTTTCTGTTTCTTCCTTTTTTTTGTAATTTTTTTTTTTTTTTTGGCCTTTTACTTTTCAGGTTCTTATTTCATGCTCAAATGTTTTGAACAGATTAATTTTCTTGTAACAGATTTTAATTTAAAACCTAACTTTAACTTTTCTTTAATCTATTAATAAAACAAATAAGAACAAGATCCTTATTTTTACTCAATTTTTTTTAAAGCTAGTTTTGAAAAATCCGGTATTGAACTTTTGGAAGTTTGGAAGATTTTTCTCATAGCATAGTATAAACCAGTGTTGTAAAAAACGTCCGTTTAGGCCGATTAATCGGCCGATTAGTCGTTGATGGTGATCAAACCGTTATGGAATTACCCGATTAATCGGCCGATTTTTTCCGATTATGATCGATTATTTCCGATTAATCGCTTAGTGGTACCCTGTCCGTCCGACGAGCGCATACCGTTATTTACAACACTGGTATAAACATTTAAAACCTTTGAATAACCAGAGCCCAAAAAATTATAAAAAAA
Organism: Carex littledalei; assembly: GCA_011114355.1. NCBI lineage: Eukaryota > Viridiplantae > Streptophyta > Magnoliopsida > Poales > Cyperaceae > Carex > Carex littledalei. Next base: position 8,300,222 of record CM022095.1, on the reverse strand, counting down.
AAATCGTACATCAAGCACCAAAAATTATGAAAAATTACCTTGTGGCTGTACAACTATATATTTCAGACTTCTGGAAAGTCATTGCTTGAATTTTCAATATTATAATATTTAAAAATTGTATTTTTATAAGGCTTAAATCGAGGTTCAATCAATATGAAAAATGAGTTTCAAGTTATCTAATTATTTAGGTTTATTTTATCATTTAATAAATATAAACTTTTACTATTCTTATTATATTTTATTTTCAACTAAAATTCTCTAAAATATTTTAGTGGTCTATAGATTTTATATTACTTTGAAAATATACAGTCGTATACACTACTAGCTCAGTGCTCCCAAAAATTTTAAAGTTACCATTTGTTCAAAAAAAAAAAAAAACCACGAAATCTGGGTATTTCGAGATCCAGATTTATTTTGCGGCCTCAAATGCTGGGGACCGCACATGCATTCTGCGGACCCAGCCAGAGGTCCGCATAATGGTTTTGCGGCCCCTTCTTTTATTTTTAACATAAAAATTATTAATAAAAAACAGAAAATTGATTTGTGTACAAAGTTTTGATTCGTTGGAATTCGTGCCCCCATTTTTCCCTCCTAAATTCGCGTGAGATATCTCAAAGTTTGACTAATAAAAAAAATATTTGGAACCGCAGAATGAATTTGCGGCCATAGTAGATCTGAAAATACTCAGATTTCGTGATTTTTTGGTTTATTTTTTTTAAGAAAATTGCAACTTTAAAAATTTCGGTCAGTGCTCACACTAAGAATATCTTAAATATAAAAGTATTATGATCAAGAAAGTATCTTAAATATAAAAAGATTCACCTAAGAGTAAATAAAATAAAAACGAATGGGCTGATTTTTTTTTTTTTTTTTTGAAATTTTCGTAATGGTGGCCTCTACCAGGGTTTCAAAAAAAAAAAAAATTTCGTAATGGCGTGAAATGGAATACCATTTTTGATTGAAAAGATGAAATGTACTTGTCTGTCAAACTCGCGCAACCTAAAGTTTGCAACATAATTTTCTGAAATATGGCATTTAAACAATGACTACATTAAGATGACTGATGGCCATCACATGCAATTGCTGAAATGAATAATTCACATATTTTATAAATTAAAGTTCAGTAAATAAATTTCATATTTTTTAAAGTACCAGTAGTTTGATATTTCATAATTATCCACTTGTTTCACTGTATCAGTCCAGTGTTTTTTAAAAGTTAGTGACTTTAATGTTTACTAACAATTTGATTGATAAAAACGTATTTACAACTAGTCAAGTGACTCTAATTTCTAAATCTACTTTGTTATTCTCACGAAATTTTCTAAATTACTCAAAATTAATCTAATCGCTCTTAATCACTCTATAAATTCTTAGATCTACTTTTTAACTAGATCTACTCTTCTAATCCTACTTATATACACTCAATCACTCTAATACCTTAATCTCCATCTTGTTTCACGACCGGATCCGCTCTTCCGATCGTCGTCGCGCTCTAACGATCGGATCTACTCACCGTTGTGCTTTGATCAAGATGGGAACTCTACACTCCGAGCTCCGACGATACCGCACTCTTGGCTCTGGTTGGCACTGCTCGGCTCAGTTTCCTCCCCTCTCTCATTCTCCTCTTCGCTCGAAGAGTTACAGCCGAGCAAGAAAGAGGGAAGAATGATGTATCGGAGATGAGACCTAGAAGTAGTGGAGAGAGCATACGGACATTAAGGCCCAGTTCGGCAACGTTACTGTTGCCGTGGGAAAAAAAAATTACCTCTTGAGTGAATTTTTTTTTCCCACGGTGAACAGTAAAAAGTAGTGCAAATTTTGGCATTTCCTATTCCCGTTCCTATTCCCAGCGGGCTGCCGAACGGGCCCTAAGAGAGAGGGTACAGTAATGTTCATTTCAGTATTATTTTTTGTTCCAGAGGGTACAGTAATGTTCATTTCAGTATTATTTTTTGGGAACAAAAATTCGGACTCGACTCAATTTTTTTTTCAGTATTCTCTCTCCTCACCTCTCTCCCTCCACATAGTCTGTGCGCTTTTTTAGTAACTCTCCTCACTCAACTTCGCTTCAACACATAGAAGGCTATATATAAAGAGTTCTCTCATCCCCTCACATATCTTTGTAGGACTACACAATAGTTCGTATCCGGACATAATTTTTAATTTTTTTTACAAATTACATCTCATTTTTTTCTACAAATTATTAAAATTTAAATATATGAGAAAATTTACAACACATTATTGATTTAATTATTTTACAAATTTATTTTTATTTTAAATAGATGAAAAAATTTAAATAGATATACATATTTTTAAAATAAATCAAGATTTTTCACAACTAATCCTACAGTACAACTGAAGATTAATTTCAACACATTCCTATAAACAATCATGAGCGTACTGGTAATCACGGATTTTTACTTTTTCAAAAGTAGCTTCTCATCCTGTCAAATTCCACCCTATGTAATCTCGTGACAAACAAACATGTCCGACTTCTAAGTGGGCTTATGTGGTTGTTAAATATTGCATGCACCTGCGTCAGTAAGAATCAGAGATAAAAAAAAAATTGAGGAGGAACAATTTTTTTAACAGTGAAATACTTCTAAGTTCGCTTGTGCAGTTGTTAATACTGCATATGCACCTGTGTCGGTAAGAATCAGAGATATATAAAGATACTTTTTAAGGAGGAATAAAAGTTTTAATATAATACGAATCATATGTATTACTGTTTTAATTCTATAATTCGTGCGCCGCCTAAGTCAAAACTAGTCTGTTTAATTTTTTACCCAAGAAGGCAATAAGGCAATAACAGCGATGCTAAAAGAAAAACGGGAAAAGGGATTGATTGCATGCTAAAAGAAAAACGGGAAAAGGGAATAACAGCGATGGGTTATTTTAAAAGTAACCGAACTAGAGTTCCATGACCCTAGTCAACAGTTAATACGGATCCGGACTCGAGATTCTCATATATTTTCTTTATTTTTTCATTTTGTTTGCCCTTCTTCCCGACGACTCGACGCCGCCATTGGTTCTTGCCTTCTTTCTCCTACTACCGCCTTAAACCCTTTCTTTCTTGTCCCAAAACCCTCTACTCGTTCACTAACAAATTTCACTGTTTCAATTCACAAAAGAGAGATGAGCCATCTCATGTGTCGGATCATGCGAGCTCGCGCTCTTTCTTCCCTCCTCTCTGCCAACCCTCGCACCACTAGAGCCTTCGCCGACGCCGCCGCAAAGGATCCGGCCGCGGCGGCTGCCTTAGGTGCTGTATCCTCTGAAGCTAACGCATCTGGTGAGAAGGCGGCTGAAGCTCAGACGCCTGTACTGGAGGAACCGGCTGGAGGGAAGAGGTCTTTCGGATGGTTAAAATTTGGTGCTTTCGCGGCTTTGACCGGAGCTACTGGTGCTGTCGGTTACTATTCATATGGTTCCCTATCTTCTCTATGACTCTATCCTTATTCTTTTCTGAACTGGTTGCGATTACTGATCTTTATTTGAGACAATCACTATCCCTCATATCGAATTCTGCAATTATTAGTGCTGAGATCAGTGCAAATGAAGAGAGTAGTAAAAGACTGAGAATCTCTGAATATTATGAACTGGATAAACTTCTTCATCTGAAATTACTATATGCTATCCCCTTTTCCAATGTTAAGATCAACCCAAAAATTTCTATCTTTTTTAGTAAATACTTTTCTGACCTTACTAGTGTGGTATTAGCTTGTCTGTTCATGCATTTAATGTTACCTAATCAAGTCGTAATCATGCAATGAAGCCTTAGTTTCACACAATTTGGATCCATCTATCCTTTGACTGTGCAATAATCTTTTGTAATTTCCAGCTTATTCTCTTGACGAATTGGAGCACATGACAAAAGATTTTAGGAAGAAAGCTTATTTTTCAGCACAGGATTATTCCTCCTCATCCTCTCCTGAGGTACTCTATTTGTTATCCCATAGTTAATCTGGCAGTTATAGTCTTGTACTTTAGACTGTAGAGCTCTGGTTGGGATATAACTCATCCCGTACTCTATAGTAGTTAGAATGCAATGTTAGGGTCTATTTTAACTCCCATTTATTTAGAGATTGAACGCAAGATAACCAAAAATGAACTCAAAATGTTCAAAAATATAGGAGCTGAAATTACCTGAACAGTACATACTGTGACTGTAGTATATCTGCTCGGTGAATAATTTGTTTTTTCGTCCATGCAGAAAGCTGATTTTTCAGCGCAGGATAATTCCTCCTCATCCTTCCTTGAGGTACTCTATTTGTTATCCCATAGTTATTGTACTTGTATAGACTGTAGAGCTCTGGATGGGATATGATTCTTAACGCCCATTTATTTAGAAATCGAACACCGATAACCAAAGATGAACTCAAAAAGTTCAAAAGGAAGGAACTCAAATTACCTGAACAGCACACAATGTATCATCTTTACAGCTCGGTGAATAATTTGGTTTTCATCCATGCAGAAAGCAAAGGCTTTCCTCAAGTCAGGAGCTTGGTCAAGTAAGTACATTGAAATATCAACATTAGTTGCACCTTTTGAAGCGCACATCGCTGATAAAGCATAAAAGTAACGATGTTTTTATAAATAATTTATCAGTATTTCTGATAGTAAGATATGCCTTGTGTCTTTCTTTTTCTGCAGTTGCAGTTAAGCCAATTGAATTTTATCTAGATACAAGAGCTAAAATCGAGGACGAAGTTCGGGTTTGTGTCTTTTCCCTTGCAGTTATATTTTGAGTGCATGTATGTGCACGCACAGGTGCTTTTTCTAGACAATTTAATAAGTGCAACCACTGTTCTTGTTTCCTTTTTTTAGGGCTTTACAGAACCATTATCAGAGAAGCTTCTCCCAGATTTACACCCACAGGAACAACATGTTTTCACACTAGTTCTCGATCTACAAGAGACCCTTATCTACTCTGACTGGAGGGTTCTCTCTCTCTCTCTCTCTCTCTCTCTCTCTCACTCACTCACTCACTCACTCACTCACTCACTCTATTTCTACCTAGATTAATTTAATTAAAGAATGGTTTTTATTTTAGCGTGAGAGAGGATGGAGGACATTCAAAAGGCCCGGATTGGAAGCATTTTTGGAGCGCCTTGCGAAATTTTATGAGATTGTTGTGTACTCTGATCAATTACCCATGGTAATGTTTTAAAAGAGGTGGAATTAGTCCTAACCATTTTAAGGTATCAGTATTAATATGTGTCGTCTTCTTTAGTTTGTTGATCCAGTAATAGATCGGTTGGACCAAAAAGGCTGCATCAGATATAGACTTTCAAGGCCAGCGACCAAGTACATTGATGGAAAACATTTTCGGGTATGTCATATTTGCAACCTTTTTATTTTTGTAAAATTGCAGTTCTTAGAAGTTGTCAATGAGATGACTCAGAAAATTTATTGTATTCATAATTGTAAATAGGTATTGTACTTGTTAAATTAATCGGTTAAATAAATAATGCAGAGAAATTGTTTCAGATGACACTGTTGTTAAAATTTAATTTTGGCTTTTATCGTGGTATGTCTAGTACATGCGTCACCCTTTCCATATGGAAAATTAAGGTTTCAGCTTTCAGTATTGTTTTCTTTATGATTCCTCTGTCTGATGCATGTAGTTTATCTTCTTCAGAGGATTCTTATCAGATCTTCAAAATTGTATGGAGTCATCTTATGTACATTTTAAATGTTTTTGTTGTCTGGAGGGATCTTACATACTGAGCTAGGCTAATGTACTAACGTTAGCATATCGGCCGATATGCAAATTGGTCAAATCATGTTTTTTCATTCCTGTATGGTTGATCCAAACCACTTAATGTAATATATGTATCAGTCTTGTAGAATACCAAACTTAACTATATTTTTAGAATTTTTTACTCTTTTTTTCTGATTTTTGAAAGATCTCTTAAATAATGAAGATGAAAATGTTTGCATATCAAATAAGCATCTTTCAAAAATCTGAAAATATATTAAAAATTCAATAATAGTAAAATTTGGTATTCTACATCATTTTTATACATAAATTATAATCCATCATTTTTCTCAAAACACATTGCTGCAACCTCTTTGTTATATGCTCTATAGGATTTATCAAAGCTGAACCGGGATCCTTCAAGGATAATATATATAAGCGGACATGCACTGGAATCATGCCTCCAGCCTGAAAATGCTGTACCGATCAAGCCTTGGAAGATGGATGATAATCTCGACACTGAACTTTTGGATTTGCTTCCATTTCTTGAATGTAAAGTTATTTGATCTAGTGTTATTTCCATTTATTTTTTTATTTGTCTATTGACTTATTCCTGTTCTTTAGCGGTTGCCGTTTCCAGCCAGTTCTTATCAGTACCGGATATCCGCCAACTTTGACACAAATGAAAAATACATTTTTAATTATGTCATGTAAATCTTGGATTGCCAATTTAGTTCATCTTTTTTTATTGTCAATTATTTTCCCTGTTTTACTTTTGTAACTAAGGTTCAACTAATCTATTTGAGGCTTAAATCTAGACAGGGCCAAAATGATTTAGAGTGAAGTACTGGTGCTGGTATGTGCTGGTCGTAATTATGGCTTGCTGTCTTGAGTTGCATTCTATTGTCTGCTTCCCTTTATTTTTGCTTGAATAGTTAATTGATGCTAATCAGATTTCTTATATTAATATGTAATACAGATGTAGCTTTACACAGACCAGCAGACATAAGAGCTGTTCTGCAATCATACCAGGGCCATGATATTCCCAAAGAGTTCCTCGAGCGTTCAAAGGAACATCAGAGGTACTGTACATGATCTTTATTTTTTTATTCATAAAAATGGACCATATTTATTGCCTCCAGTAAGCCTTAACATAATCGTAAAACACAAAAGTAACACAAATACAGAGAACATCATTTGGTGAAAATATTTTACATTGGTATTAAAGAATACTGATTATTGTTATGGAGTTTGTTCCATGGGATCTTTAGCAAATCACTTATGACCGCTGTAATTATAATCTGCCTTGATAGTGAGCCTGCAGTGTGCATATTAGGCATCCGTTTGCATATTGTAATTTCATGTCAATATCTTTTGTTATTAAATTTTATCATTATTTGAACCTCTTCCTTCAAATAGTCTTGATGAAAAAAATTTGCCTTCTTTAATTGTTGTGGTTTGTGAAGACGCATGCAAGGGCAGAAGAAACCAGGATTGTTGGGCAAGTGGTAATTTGCATATCAACCCTTGTGAAAATGCATTTATTCATGTGGAGTTTTGTGAGAAAAGAGTTGTTGTTTGATATCATAATAGAACTGTTGAGAAGGAGCTCTTTCTTGTTTGAAGTAGAAGAGTATTTTTTTAAATTCTTTAACAAATCCATCAAAACATGTATTTAGGAGATAGGATTTTCCACACTGATGGTTATCAAAATCAGTGTAATATCTTGCAATTTTGACAGCTTAGAATTTTCCTAGTGTCATCAATTTTTGTCTGTCCTGATTCATTGTGTTTGTCATTTGTGCTGTCTGAGCACCTCTGTTAAAGTGCTGTTTAGAGGGGAAAACTGAATAAATTATAGGTCTTTTGGCTTCTTTAATTTTAAAGCTGAATTAATTTGGATAAACAACACTGTTAAAGTATGGAAAAATGAATATATTAATAGGTCTTTTGGCTTCTTTAATTTAAAAGCTGAAAATATTTGGATTTAGGGCGTGCCTTGGCTGGTATGTTTCTTGCTGATTGTCGTACTTTGTTACTTTCTTTCGTTACATAATTAGACATTTGAAGTTGGAAGAATTTGTCTAGATTGCCTGTATTTGAAGTTCGAGTAGAACTAGGGTGTTCTTAAGTTCACCGATCGAGCTTCTTTGTGAATTCAATTATGAAATCTATCGGATTGGCTTCAAGGGTCGAATCTAAACTGTTGAAATCTATCTACATTACGAGTTATGCATTTGCATGTGAGATTTTTTAATTTTCAAATTAATTAAGTATAAAGTCAAGTTGTCAAAATTAGAAGGTTTATAAGTTAATTTTAATCAGTGTTCTAAATAGCGCGCTATAGCGCCGCTATAGCGTTTTTGGACCCCAAACGCTACGCTATGACATCAAAATGCGCTATTTGCGCTACGGCCGCTATAGCGACCGCTACAGCGCTATAGCGGTCCGCTATTCGCGCTATTTGCGCTATACAATATGGATTTTTTTTTTTAAAGCAATTTATATGGGTTTTAAATAAAGATAAAAAAAATCTCAAACCGAAATTGAATTTGTTGCTACTTGCTACAGATAAATCAATTTGAAATTGGGAATAGAAATTGAAATTTGAATAGAAAAAAAGTCCAAATCGAAAATAAAATTTGAATAGAAAAAAAAAAATTATGTCATGAATCATGATGCTTAAGATATTTTTAATAGGAAAAATCGATAGTTTATGATATTACTATGGATATTTTGAACCGCAATTTGAACTTTGTACTGGTTCAATATGAATATTATAATTTCTTAATTACTTTGGTGTTATTTATTGTTCTATGAGACTTTAGATAATGTTGATATTTAGTACAAATATTGAATATACGAAATGTAAAAAAAAAAAACGCTATTTGGAATAGCTTCCGCTATAGCGACGCTATTCGCTATAGCTTTTTTTTTGGCCTTCCCGCTACGACGCTATAAACGCTATTTAGAACTTTGATTTTAATACATTTATTTTTTGAACGTTTTTTTACCACTTTAACTATATATAAAATTAATTCAAAAATTTTAAAAATTTGCATGTAGACTCAAAACATGCTAGTTCTACTTGAAGAATATTTCTATTTAGATCGGCACCGTATGAATTGAATCCTGAACAATTCGGTTCAAGGTGGAATGTACAGCTCTAATCAGACGGTTCGGCTCTATAAAAAATATTAGGTGTGGACTCCACTATTGAGGTGATGATCTTATTGGGACCTACAACCCATCAGCCCTCAACCTTCTCTTCCTATATAAAACTACCAAAATTATTAAAAATTTGAAATGTTAATTCATACCACAAGAACACATATCTACAAAACAAACACTAGTTATTTAATTTTATAAACTATACATATAACTTCCACACCAAAATATTGATATACTTTAAAAGGCTTGATTTCCTTATCTACACAGCAAATGTTACAATGTAAAAAAACAAGTTTAAGAAAATAAACAAATTCAATCTCCTAAAATAGGAGGATGTCAACTTGGGAAATTGAATAGCAATTTGGCGTGTAGTTTGCGTCTCTTTTTTCATAGTAGAAAGAAATTTCCTTATCGTCCAAAATTTTGCTGGAGATCCAATAGTAAGAATAGCCATTACTGTTGTGGTGAAAAAATTCATTGAAATTGTAGAAATGATGGCCTTGGTGGCATCTTTAATTACCACTCCCCAATGCCATTGATACAGCGATGACAAAGGCGAATTCCATGGCGAATAGTGATATATATCCACAAGAAAATCAAGGAGAGATAAAAATCTCATCCAAGAACCCCTCTTACTAACTGCCTTTGCAACCACGAGCAACATTACTGCAGACACAGAGGCTGACATGGCAATAGTGTCCAGAAAGACGAAGATGTGGTACTGCCTTAATTTACGTAGGTTTGCTACTCCGTTACCATTGTATGATCCCGGTACATTGAAAGCTGCAGAGAATGCAATTGTAGCGATTAAGACGGAAACAACTATCAGGTTCTTGGAAACTCTGTCTATCCATTTTGTTGTTTCAATTTTCCAGTTCTTCAGTGCTTTATCTTGTCGCTGAGGACTAAACGTGGCTCCATGAGCAGCCAGCGTTGCTACAGCACCTGCCTGATCAAATAATGTACATTAAGATTAACAACCAATGCATTCTGATACTTAATGATTTATGAGACAAAATTCTTTTCAATTACTGAAATTTAAGTGTATTTCAGTATTTTGTTTTTGTTTTTGCAAACATATGCTAATTGATTTACCTGGTTAAAACAAACGCACAGACACATACCATTGAGTCCTCTTCTAAATTTCTTTTTTTTAATAAAATTCAGTGGGCTAATTAAGAATTCGGATCACCCCAGGTACCTGACTCAAACAAATTAGAAATGAACGACCCAGGATCGTTCTTTTAACTTGACACGAATCTCAAAGCACAAATAATACTGCCCCTGCGCCATCTCGAATAGGCACCGTTTTAGTTAATCTGGGCCGTCCGTTTCAATTTGCTTTAGTCAGGTACCTGGGAGGATTCGGATTCGGCTAATTAATTGAGCCTACTTTCAAGAAAAGAATATTTACTAGATTACACAAATTTTTAATCAGGAACATAATAAAAGGAATTTTTTAAGGTTGACTTGTTTCAGAAATGAAACGGGCCATATATAGTTTTTTTAAGGGTCAGTTGGCAAAGTTGCCGACTGACATTTGCATTGAAGATAAGAGGGAGAATTTCATGTATACCCCTCAAAAACTTCAAAATTCCGTATGCCCTCCTCTAAATTTCAAAATTACATATTTCCCCCTCTAAACTTCTAAAACTCACAAATTTACCCATTTTATTGTCTTTTAATTTAAAACTCATTTTAAATTTATAAAATACCCATTTTACCCTTTATTAAAAGCATAAAAAAATTGTATTTTGTTTAATAAAAATATCAATCTTATATTTGATCAGTTTTCGAAGGCAAAATGGGTATTTTATAAATGGTAAAGGGTATAACGGGTACCCGGTTTTCGAGGGAAATATAGCTATTTACAAAGTGTAAAGGGTATAATGGGTATATTATAAGACCGATATTTTTCTTAAACAATTAACAATTTTTTTATGATTTTAATAAAGTGTAAAATGGGTATTCTATAAATATAAAATGAGTTTGAATATAAAAGACAATAAAATGAGTAAATTTGTGAGTTTTTGAACTTTAGAAGGGGAAATACGTTTCGAAATTTAGAGGGAAAAATACGTAATTTTGATGTTTTTGAGGAGTATACGGAAATTGCCCCTTGATTTTTATTTATAATTTGAATTTAGAACTAATATATTTTAATATCATTCATTGATATTGTTGAATAATTATTCTTCTTATTGGTTTATTTTTTATGAAAATATGTCATTTTTTATAACTTTTTTTGTTTTCTATAATATGTCTACGTTGCAACGCACAGATACGATACTAGTATTGTGTTGTTTATAACAAATTGTGTGGAAGCAGAGATGAAATTAGAAAATTTGAATAATGATAGCTAAATTATAAAATACATAATATTTTAAAAAAATATAATACTAGAAATTGAACTCAATACTAAACAAACAACAAATAAAATTCTAACTACAAATATACATTGAAAATTTAATTAAATTAAAATTTTATAATCATACAGTGGAATTCTTAGAGCCGCCCGTGCGCGGAAGAGGTGACGAGTTTTGTCCGAAACTAGCAAAAAGATATATAAACGTATATGTGGTTGGATGTTGCTGAATGTACCTGTGATCCAAATTCCAAAGCAATTTAACAACAGCATGTAAATATTTCTGTATTTACATTTCGACTTTAGTGTGTGTATTTTTGTTTCTTTTTTCAATTTACAAAAAGCTTCCTCCTCTCCGCTTCACAGGTAGAAGAGAAGAGAGATGGAGAGCGCCTCGCTGGCGCTATCTGTTCCCCGTCTACAGAAATCCTACCTCCTTAGACGTGGGACCCAGAGACTCCCTCTGACCGGTGGGGCCAGGTGTGTCAGAGCTCGGACGAGAACTCAGGCAATTGAAGGAGCAGCAACCGACCTCGCGCCCGTGCCTATAACGTGGCAAATCACCGTCGGCGCACTAGGTTCTTCCATTTCATATGTATTTTTTCATCTTGGTCCATAAAATTTCCTCTGATTTCAGATCAGTAATTAGACTCCTCCATCTTTGTGCAATTGCAGCTGGGGTTATTCCATTTGTGGTGGCAGGGATTGAATTTGGAAAGAGGATTGTAAGTCAGGATTGAAATTCAATCTTGTCTCTTCTCTTGATGTTTCCAAATTTTGTTCTTCAATTATAAGTTTACATGATTTTGTTCGCAATTCAGTAAATTTTAACCAATAAAAGTTGTGTGTTTTTTCCTACTTTTTCTATGCAGCTGTAAATATGGAGGCAAACACTTGTTGGTATATATTACTCTATTAGAATTGTTAAGAGACTTCTTACTTGTTAGGCTAAAATCTTGTCAAAGTGTGGTGCAGATTGCGCAGAAGAACTGTGAAGAGTGTGGAGGTTCAGGTCTGGTGCTCAGAGACAAAATTTATGTTCGATGCCAAGGCTGTGGTAAATAAAGTCTCAATTTCTTCTCATTCTCTCTCAATTGGCCTGCTTATTGACAGTTTAAGATTAAGATTTGCAATTCAGGGCCTCGTTACCTCAGTACTCTAACCAGGTTTCAGTATGGCCATAGCTAAATGCAATCCAAATAGGCATTTCCAGTATGGTAAAAACTAAGGAAAAAGAAGGGGGTCGGTCAGCACTGGTACAAGTCCTCATCCTATGCATTAACACACCGTTTGAGTTTAACTTCAGACCGTCCTATCAGAATCCGGGCCAATCCGGCCCACGCCTGTAATGCACGGGACTCCTTTAAGATTTGTGCTAATAAATTTGAACTCAAATGGTGCGTTAATACATGTGATATGAATTTGTACTGGTGCTGGTGTTATCTATTAATACAAACCACATAGGAATACCATCTGATTTTTTTTTGACATGAGCATTAGGGAAATTAAGCTGAATACTTTTTCTATTTAATTTTTGTGCGCAGGTGGCTTTCTACCGTGGCAATCATGGAAAAGATTCTTCTCCGGTTAAGGTTTCAGAGTTGAGGAAGCGACCATGGATTGTGTATAACACATGTAATAATAGCAAAGAGATATGTTACACTACAACAAAATTATTTATTAGACAATCATGACAACTGATCAATATTTATCAAAACAAAAGATATAGTTATAGACATCTTTTTTAATGGTTTTGAAAAAGGTTGTATATTGAATTTGATGTAATTTCAAATCGGTAATCTATTGACTTAAAATATTAAGGTTGTAATTATATGGACATTTGTTTGATAATTATAAGACTTTTAAATCGTGCCGCATTCAATAAATATTTTATTTGAATAATAATGGACATCTATACTTCTTATATTGTATTCGATAAAAGACTTCTCTAATAGTAAATAATGCAACCAATACCTGTTTTTTTTTTTTTAGTAACAAAACTTTTATATTATAAGTTGTCACAATTTTCTCGTTTATGTTATTTCGGCCTATATTTTTAAGTAATTTTCTGTTCAGAAAGTTTAGAAGATCAATACATAGTTTTTTTTTTAATATTAAAGTCATGTACAAGGCGCGTACAAGGGTAAATTATACGATAAATCGATAATTATTCAGTAAAATAACACAAAATTGTATTGCTTTAAGAATTATTTCGTACTTAAGACACATCAAACACATATTTTTAAATGAGAGAGAAGTATGATATAAGACGAGAGAAATTGAATTGAAAATAATAAATAAGGATGATTTGGTATAGATAAAATATTTGAAGGCTTAATATTTTTTTACCGAGAATCAATATTTAAGATGCATGAATACGAACGATTGTGTTCTTTCTTATAAGATGCATGCACTTCATTAAAAAAACTAAAACTAAAACTAGCTGATAAAGAATATGAATTTTTGATCAAATCTTGAACAACGCTTAAAGCAGTTCAAATTTTGGTTTAGCGGAAGCCATCTGTTTTCTATAATTCGTTATGTAGGCCGAGAACATGGCAAAGCCCAAATCCACAACCTGCTTTCCGTAGTGGACCTTCATATTTTTAGTACGTAAATATTTTAAATTTCAGGACCATTGTGCAAAATCGTCTTGGGTGAATTCCCAAGAGAACAAGGCGATCGATTTTCAGAGGGATCAATCCAACAACCATGGCAGCTCGCATGGCCATCTCTTCTTCTCTCTCTCGTATCTCCTCTTCGTCTTTCTCCGCTAGATTGGTGCCCCGTCGCTCTCTCGCCGGCACCGCAGGTACGCCCAATTCTCCTCTCTCTCCGTATATCTGTTATTTCTGTTCTCGGGGCAATCTCATTGTAGCGAAATGTTTTGCGACTCACTGGATTAGGGCAGTGATTTTAGTGACTAGCTACATGCTTTGTGACTGGAGTTGATAAATTGCTGATATTCCTCAATTTTTTATTCTTTTTGTTGTTGTCTTTCGAACTGGATTGGAAAGAAACAAGATCAATTAAAATTTTTTGTTTCTTCCCTATCTTCTTGAGGTCAGGGTTTCAAGTTAAAGTTCGAAAACTATTTGTAGGAGATACCTTAATTGTGAGCTCAATCAGAAGGAAACTACTAAACTTGAATGTGTTCTCTCTCGTTAGCATGGTGTTTAGGGTCCTAAACATTATGCGCGCCTGAAAATAAAAATTGTAATTCAATTAGTCTGGATCCAATTCATAATCATTTGAGTTTATAATTTTCATATTTGGGTACAACAGCCTCTATTTCTTGCGCCTCCATCGTGCCACCACTTTAAAAAGTATCTACAATAAGATATCTGAAACTCAAATGACAAAATACAACTGCCTATGTGATCTGTATAACATTATCTACATGCACATGAAAGATTATAAGATTCCCACTTTGTTTAATTAGCATCGAGAATATGCACTGAAATTATCCACATTAGTAGAATTTTATAAAAACTCATATCTCTCCTGAATATAAAACTGAATATCTTATCTTAGTTATGTTTGACATTTCTTTTTTTAACTATAATTTTGTAAAAATATGTTAATCACTAAAAATGGAGGCTGTTGAAACCTCAACATTTGATATTATTTAGTCACTAAACCAGGTTAAGGTATGTTTTCCTTGTGGATTAATCAGAATCTGATCTGATACAAATCCATTTTTATTTATCAAATTAATTCGTAAGAGTTTTTCGTATGATTGTGATGTTTATGGAAAAGAAAAAAATTATTATTGCTTTCCTGGTTATATTTTTTTTTTCAATATTTTTTTTTCTATTTCAAGATTGGGGACTTATCAGGTAACACAGTTCGCTTATTTGCTTGGTATATGTAAAACACTAGGCATGATTCATGCAAGACTAGTTGAAAATTATTTATGCTTAAGTTCATTTTATTTCAGTTTTGTAACTAATTGCTAACAAGTCAGCTATACAACTCTTTTTCTACACTGATTATTCTTCAACACTGTAGAAAGTTTTTTGGCTGTCTACAGCTTTTACTTACTTTTTTTTTTGGATCAAACAAAGGAATAAAGCACACCCCTCCTTCGGCATAGCCATCAGCTTTTACTTACTTTGTTTGATAATTCTTGAATCTTTTGATAATTGGTTTATGTTGGAAAGAATTCATCTTGTAGATGGTAATCTTCCATGCAAATATTTGTTTTCACCAATTATTTCGAACTATACAATAATTATCTTTTAGCTGTGTCAAATTTTAAACAATTTTGCTAACTAATCTTGTTTCATAGATCATCATGGTCCCACTAAGGTGAATATCTGGGAAGATCCATTGAGCCCGTCTAAATGGAAAGAAGAGCAGGTAAGTTTCATCATGTGTATTTATATTTCATCTTTAACTGGGATGAAATACAACAGATAATCATATGCTTTCTTTATATTCAACTATTGTAGTTTAATTCAGTTTGAGCCTTTTGATATTGTTTTTAGAAGAATCAGACACTATTAACCTTGGTTAAATTAGCTTGTTAAGCTTCATGTGCATGTATAAAAACACAAAAAGGTGAAGATCTTTATGAGAGGAATGTTAACTTATTTATCTTTTTTATGCAATTGGTCCTACAACTCTACTATGTGTCTTGAATGCTCTGATATTAATATTTTACTTTATTAATTTGTTAAAATGCAGTTTGTACTAGCCAGCTTGAGTGGTTGGTTCTTGCTAGGCTATGGAGCTTCCAAGATCTTTGGTGGAAAGAAAGAAGAGGTAGTATTTTGTTACTACTATAACATGACCACACTATTATTCTGATGCTATTATAATATGACCACACTATTAAAATGCTCTCAACCTTCTGAAATATGTTCATTGTTGCTAGATTATTTATGAGCAAATACTGCAACAAAAGCAGAAAGAAAGAAAAAAATGGTCCAAAATCATAATTGAAGGGAAAATATCATGTGCCCCCATGAAATGCCAAAATATGGTAGCGGTGACCCCATGAAAGGAGAATTATAATGTATCCCTGGAGCAGTAATATCTTGGTAGAATTAGAAATTTCATGTCTACTCTATAAAAACATTCAAAATTTGTCTACTTTTTTTTGGAAGAAAGTGGGGTATGCCCACCGATTTTAATTGAAACCATATCAGTCTTACAACTCCAAACAGCTGGAGCACTTACAAGCAATATTACAAACAAGAAACGTAAATGTTTGTAGCAGAAGCATCTGCACTAACCCTAAAAGCACCCAAGCACAGTAAACTGGTGCACACTCTAAAACTTGAAAATAATAAGTTTGCAATACCAAAACAAGAGAGAGAGCTAAAATTCACACAACAAAAACATGAGACAGCAAGATTAACCAATTAAAGACAACAAAAAACAAGGATTAATCAGGGGGGAGGCTTGTGCCAGACAAATGGGTTTTGCTCGCTTCCCAAAGTCTGAACTCTGCCTCTTCCAAATTCTCTTCCTCTAGTTCCAACAGGTCCTGACAGGGAAGGTTAGTAGTATCCAAAGGCATCAGTAATGATAATTTAAAAAATAAGTTATTTCCTAATGTCTTACACCAAAAAGAAGCCAAGGCTATGATTCTAGCACCCACTGACTGCAAAGTAGGAATTGAACAATCCTGAAAACATAACTTGTTTCTTTCTAACCAAATTATCCAAAGTACTATGCCTCTGACTAGTTCAACCATGAGTCTATCTTTTAAGGGAATTGAGGCATCAATAAACCATAGGTCTTCAATAGTTGCACAATCAAAAGTAAAGTTATTATGTTCAGCAATCCAAACCCAAAGCTGTCTAGTATATGGACATTGTAAAAACAAGTGAGCTGATGTTTTGAAAGAACCACAAAAAGGACAAACAGGGTCTCCTGGCCAACCTCTTATACAAAGATTGTCCTTAGTAAGCAGTCTATTTCTTTTTACAACAACCAAGCCTTTAGTCCCAAACAAGTTGGAGTCTATTTCTTTTTAATAACCATAAAAAAAATTTAACCTTCAAGGGAATTTTTGACCCCAAAATAGAGTCAAATCATGATTGACCATGCCTCCATATTCCAACCAATTGTAATATGAGTGCACTGAAAATTTGCCAGTTTTGGCCAATCTCCAATGAAGGGTATCAAGAGAAGAAGGGTTAGGTCTAAAGTCTGTAATTTTGGTTTGTAAATCCTGCCATTCTGTAAAACAAATACCGGTAAGCTGTCTGACAAAGTCTACATGCAAACCATC
Source organism: Carex littledalei (assembly GCA_011114355.1). NCBI lineage: Eukaryota > Viridiplantae > Streptophyta > Magnoliopsida > Poales > Cyperaceae > Carex > Carex littledalei. The sequence continues at coordinate 8,282,741 of CM022095.1, read as the reverse complement.
TGGTGTTAATGCCTCAATAACTAGCAAATCAGGGTCTTGGGCATTCTTAAGCAAGTTAGGATAAAATGTGCTAAGATTATTAGTTTCCATCCACCTATCCTTCCAAAAAAGAATAGTGGAACCATTACCAAGTTGTTTACTAAAACCTACAGCTACAATGCCTGCTTCTTTTAAAATCCCTTTCCAAAAAGGAGAAGATTTAGGAGAGTATCCAGAGTCCCCATACTTGGCTAATAAAATCTTCTTCCACAAACCATCAATGTGTGGGTCCTGAAACCTGACCGATCCTGCCCAATCAATCTGAATCAGATCAGTTGACGGCTACCGAGAATTCTTGATTCTTAACCATTAGCTGAATCAATGATAACTACTCATTCCATGGTATATCATAAAGTTGCGATCGGGAATAGTTTGCTTTACTGTACATAGTATACCTCCGTTGCTTCCCACCATTTGCCTAATAGAGCTTTATTCATAACACCTAAACCACCTTGAGATTTATGTCACGATAAAATCGGGTGTTAGTCCATCTTTTGCAAAAAAAAAAGGCACCTCGGTCCTTGAAATTTTATTTGCAGAAAACTAGTCCTTGAAGTTGCAAAAAAAAAGAAAGTTCCAAATTGGTCCGCAAACTCTGGAAAATAGAAGCTGGTCCCTGAACTTTGACATTTGCACAAAATTGGTCCTTGAATTTTTATTTAAAAATATGTTAATCACTAAACTTTCAAGAAAAAATAGTTAGTCGTTAAAATTCTCAGAAAATAACTAAATTAATCTTTCGAGTCGGCATCAACTTCTGCAAAAGTGATGGTGACTCACCACCATAATTGTAGTGAGCCATCTGATGCTTACCATGTTTTACAACAGTGTTTGATATATCCTGTTGTTTCCAAGGGTTCTACACAATGGCAGTATGCATCAAATATGAATGCTTTATAGGGGTACTGCGTGAAGATATTTCTATCTGTGGTTGTTCCAATTCAAGAGCACAACAATTTAGGAATTCTAATTGGCCATCATTTTTTTATCTCAAATTTGAAAATACTTAGCTCTGGCATTGTTTTTCTTTTCTTTTCTTTTTTTATCTTCTTGCATCAAAATAAAAATATAGAAATTCCAAATTAAATAGAAATTTTATCTGCTGAAAGATGTAAGAATTGATGGGACATCATGTTCTTCATTATATTGTTTAGGCATTAATAGCAGAAAGTTTCTACTTATTTCTCAACTTTTGATCTATTTATCCATTGTTTCAGGCTATTGTTGCACCAGCAAGCTAGATGACTTCATTACAGTGCTCAATCATCTTTTGAATTATGATTTTAGTTAATAAATCATACAACTGCAGCATTCTTCTCTCATCAATCTGGAGATGTTTTTCTATTTTGAATTTCGCCTCTTGGTACATGGTTCCATGAGCTGCTTCATTATGTGATGCTTTCCCTTTTACTTCATGTTGGAAAATGCAACTTTCTGTCTATACATACGGATTGTGTCATTTCCTTGTTTTTCTTTTCTTCTGTTGAACTTTGATATCTGAGTTTGAGTGAGGCTATGGTGCTATGCATAGCACGGATGGCTAGTGTACTACGGCTCAATATGGTACTTTTTAAAATCCTAACGGTCGATCCAAACCGTTCAATGTGATAACCATATGAATATGTACTTGCAAACTAAATTTTATATTTTTTCGAATTTTTTTACTATTTTTTTAGATAGGTAGAATTTTGATGGTCCAGAATTTTCAGAAAACACTGATTTTTCTACCTATCTAAAAAAATAGTAAAAAAATTCAAAAAAAATATAAAATTTAGTTTGCAAGTACATATTCATATGGATATCACATTGAACGGTTCGGATCGACCGTTAGGATTTTAAAAAGTACCATATTGAGCCGTAGTACACTAGCCATTGGTGCTATGCATAGCACCATAGCCTCACTCTCTGAGTTTCTACATCTCGTCTGTCTATACATCACAAAGTCATAACACAAGTAGCCTTCCGGTTTTAACTTCTATTTTTGTTGTGCGGATTTAGTATCAGTTGATTTGCATTTTACGCCTTCCGGTTTTAACTTCTATTTTTGTTGTGCGGATTTAGTATCAGTTGATTTGCATGTTAGTGCTATTCATGCCAAGGATTTGCCATCAGTATGCATTTACATTCAAAATTTATAAATTTCGAATTCATTTCGTATGAAGTCAAGCGGTCAAAAATAATGAAAAATGAATGTATTGAAATTAACTTTAAAACCTTCTTTTTTGATTGCTTGACTTCATACGAAATGAATTCAAAAATTTATAAATTTTGCAAGTAAATGCATCACTCGCTTCCTTGCCCGGGGCCTGCCCACTCGCTCGCTCTGGGGTAAAGTAGAAGTGGAATGAGTAAGGTAGATCGGTTTGGATTCGTTGTTTGAAGCCTATTTGATAGATTTAGAGTAGTGTCATTACGGCTAAAATACATCGATGTCATAGTAGCCACTCATAGAAATTAACTATTTATTTTTTATCCAATTATAAATGCTCAATTTTTTTTTTTTTTTTTTTATAGAATTGGGTGTTTTCTGCCGATTTCATTGATAATGAAACAAAATATTAATGCTCAATTATTTTATGTTATTTTATTTATCGTTTATTTTTTTTATAATTGTAGCAATTTTAATTTGTTAAATATAAATAAAAATAACAAAAAGTTTATCATGGAGAGTTTAATTAGAAATTACATCTCATTTACCCATTAATGCGTATAAACCGCAAAATTCGCATGTAAAAATTTTGATGGGTTGTTTGTGTGGACTTGAAAACTTTTCCCGAAATAGTCAGATTGGATTCAAAAGTTTGACAAAAATTCATTAATCCGACCGTCCTACACTCCTTAGTAAAGGAGGTTTGACCGTTTGAGAGTATTGGTAAAAATTATGACTTTGATAGGTGCATTGTCACAATCGAAAAAATTTGAATGCTGCTAATCAGGAAACCTTTGGACATGTTTATACGGGCTAATAGAGCTCTTAAATGAGCTAGAACTTAGAAGAATAACGAGAGCTAACACCATATAGTATTTTAAGATCTTATATTTAGGAAAACAGCAATATTAGATGTAAATATATGAGCAGACAATAGGCAATCTTTCATCATTAAGTACCAAACATGTATTGATAGTTCAAAAATATGGAGGACATTACAATATACTTAATTTCACAGAACCACATAATAAAGGCCTCAGCAGCTCTTAGCTCAATCTCAAGAGCCAGTGAGCCACACTTTCACTTCCTGGTTTCTTCACAAGAAAACTACAACTTGGTAATTTGAGAGCTATGTTTCATCACTCGTAAGGGTTTCTGAAATTCTTCAATAGCTCCGGTATGTCATAGCCAAGCATGTCATCAATGGCTTGTATCATCTTCGGTTTCAACTTCTCAAATTTATCTATGCTATAACCGCTCAATACATCTCTGAAGTGATCTACATTTGGAAAATCACCAGGTGGGAGATGGTGTTCTCTTTGAATCTGTTTATTAAAAGTCCAAAATGCAATTCCACCATCAGGGTAGGCAAAATAAAGTGTAGATTTAAAGAAGGAAATAAATTTAAACGCGAACTAAGAAAGAGGAACCCTTGAATAGTTCATGGGATATGTTCACGTATAATCAGGACATTAAAACCATTAATGTTTCTGCAGAGACCATGAAAGGGGCAAATATGTCCAAAAAAAAGCAGCTATACACACTAATGCTGTGATGGATTTCCATGTCCATTAAAAATGGGTGCAAATACAAAAACTCGCAGGTGGTATTACCTTTGCAAATTCTCCTTCAAGGTTATCAATGAGGCGTTGCTGAGCCTTAGCCTTGCCCATCATAGCAGGCATCTCCTTCTTAAGGTGACTCACTATGTATGCATGTATCTTAGCAGCTCTGGCACGCTTCACAAACTCATTTATCTACATTTTATTATTGTATTCCATTAGGCAAGAGAGACTGACTGTCAATAGACAGACTTATCAAGTATACAAGAACCATGAATATATCATAAATCTAAATCTGCAGTTTTTTTGCAGCTTGCAGTGATGTTAAGTTTGTGCCATGTGTTTTTTTATTTTCCAACATAGGACCTTTCCTGGTTTCTGTTGTTCTTTACATGCCTGTCTTAACAAAAGGACTATGCTAAAATAATTGTTCCACGCACCAGAAGCATTAATTCAAAGTTCCATCAACCCTTTCAAAGCATAATTAAATATTTTTTCCTGAAACCATACATTTGTCTATGATAAAGTACAAATAATTGATTACCCGGCGGTCACAAGCCTTTTTAGGGATATCCTTCAGATCAGCAAGGAGGTCATCTTGCTCCCTCTCAAAAAGCTCCTTACCAAGGGGCCCCACAGCCGATTCATTTACCGGCTTATCATTGAATGATCTGTTAATTATAAATCCCACAAGAGCATTAAGTTGGTAAAATTTACAGGACTGATCTTCAGTTTAAAGACTAGAATAAAATGAGTACGAAAGATCAAGCCAAATATACATCGCTAATATTAAAATAATATTGAAAGAAAATTTTATAAGTGAGCTTGCAAATGTTACCCAATATAGACCCGCATAACCTCTGGAGTGTTTAAAACTTTGCCCATAGACCACATCAATGCACCATAAACCCTCATGAGCTGTACGGCAGAAGAACAAGATGAATTAGTATTGATAGAGGTGAAAGGGAAATAATTGATAGAAACATCTCTGACAAGGTTGACTATGTCAAAACCAGGTATTTACAGAATCTGGAAAGGGAAATAATTTGATAATAATAGGCATGACAAGCTTGACTAAGTAAAAATCTATTACTTGAAGGTCCAAATATAAATACTCAAGTTACACAAGGTTGGTGTGCTGAAATATATGAACATTAAAATATTTTATGATGAACATAAATAAACTGAGCTGGTCTTGATCTCTTAAGAAAAAAATATATTCGTATATTACTTTTCAATGACTACTAGATACCACGTGTCCAGATATCCATAACATACTGAAAGAATAAATAAATTTCCACATGGCATATACTTCACGAATCAAAGTCACTAAATACATACAAAAAACAATTTCAAGCCAAATTGGTTTCTCAGACTAACCAAACTTAACTGAACATAACAGTAACTCGAAAAAAAAAAATTCTACATTAGAAGTTAGAGGTAAAACCAGAGGTTAAGGCATGGATTGCTGTTACCTGTTGTGTATCAATTTGATCGGCCTTATTTAGCACAACTCGGATTTTATCATCATGTCCACGAAGTGAGCTGATAACCCTCTTGAACTCATCACTAATATCCAGCTTGTGGGGATCAAACAGGAGAAGGATGAGATCGCATTTGGCAGCAAACCAGGATGTGACGCCAGTAAAGTCGTAGCTGCGTTGGGTCCTTTGCTTCTCACCAGAGAGAACTCCAGGTGTATCCACAAATGTTATATGCTCTAATAGCTTTGCAAAAGAAAGAGAAAATAATGGAAATCAATTTTGGTTAAGGACAAGTTTAATTGCTTTTAATCAAGGATTTTTATCGCTGTACTGTATTTTATTATTCGGTTTAACGATTTGTAGAAGCAGTTGAGAACAAGAGCAGATTTGGCTGGATCAGTGTAATCTCTTCTTGATTATTTTTAGTCCCCTCTTCTTCTTCCTTTCTGGTTATTGGGAGAATTTAAGTTTTCTACATCTGTTATCAGCTTATATTCACTAATCTTAACATCAAGGTTTGTCAACCAAGGGAACTATGCCGTCTAATCAGTACTGTTATGTGCAAAGTGAGATAATGCCAGGTTATAGGAATGATCACCAATATGAATAAATAATGGTAATTTAATAGAAGATAAATTCGAACTCCGCCTGTGTAGTTTCTACACAGCCTGTCCCAAGCCAAGAAAAAGGAGGGTTGTGGTAGGCGTGGCGAGCCAACGTAAAATACAGCCTTTTTTATGGAAATGAAACCCTCAAGAGACTACGGTTGGGTTTCATTTCTAGCCTTCCCCAACTTGTTTGGGACTAAAGGCTTTGTTGTTGTTGTTGTTGTTGTTGTTGTTATAGAAGATAAAATCGCAACAGTGATATCTTACAGGATGAGGCATTTGAGAGCATTCGAACTTCGATAGAAATGCGGTGCCGAATGATGTCAGACCACTATAGGGCATGTCGGCTTGAACTGCAATGGTGTTACCCGGAACTGTTCTTTCATCTGTGCCTGACTGCAAAACAAGTTATAACAAAATAACTCATTATTGGAAATATACTGTCACCTACATTATTGGAAAGGAGGCAGGTATCTTTTTCTTGAAACTCCTAACAAAATAAAAATTGATAGTGACAGGGATATAGTCAAATGCTTTTGGCTTGCACGTTACGAATGAAGGGGCAATTAAGCAAATACTTCAAATTATGGTGTACCATGACAACAACAAATCTGTCCGTTGTAGGCTCTGGTCCAATATGTGCACCTGCAATTTGACAACTGACATTTAGTCTGATGTATTCATTAAAAAAATATATATATGATAAAAGGGAAGAAAAATAATTATAAGAAACTGAAGTTGAAAAAGAAAAAAAAAATTAACCTGGATAGCTACTTCTAAGAAGATGCTTGATGAAGGTCGTTTTTCCAGTAGAATATTGGCCGAGAAGCATTACCATTGGTTTTGCATCAAAATCACTGTTTGTCTATTAAAATTTAGAAAATTAGCAACACGATAAGAGAGTTGAGAAAAGAAGAAGAAGAAAAAAAAAACTAGTTGACCACTAATCAACCTGGACAAACAACAGACGTTCATCTCCAAAGACAACTAGTATATCTCGTATGAATCACTCTTATTATGTGATCCAGAATAAATGCAAACTTCACTGCTTAAAGCCTTCTATGTTTGTAACCAAATACACAGAAACAACAATTTTGCATTTCTCTTGGGATGTCATGAATGTAGCTTTATGAAAGAACAAAATGATATTTTTTTAACACAAGGAGACGTCACTGAAAGGCTCTAGGAATAAATAACAAGAAGGTACTTGTATAGGGCAAAAGGTTTCATACCAACAAGGGAGAAACAAAATCGTTGAAGTGGTATGTAACCTCCAATGGCTTCAACTTCTCGATATATAACCTCTTTAAGCCGTCTACTACTGAAGTAACCGCCGTGAGAGGTATCTTTGCATTAAAAGAAAAGATTAAAGCTTCATGAAGTATGTCCATAAACATACAAATACAAAACAATCTTGAGTAAACTTTTAACAAAAGACTTTTAGGAAATAGAATAAAATGTCAGAAACCTGATGATTTTTATTCATCAATCAGATTGTACAAAACTTTGGAGATACCTTTTTTTGTGATTTTGAGCTGAACCACTGACTTGATGCTGGTGAGGCAGGTTGAATTTGAACCCCACCTATACAAAATAAGAAAATAACTTAGCTCCTAGTTTTTAACTGATCTTCTAACAAAACAAAATTTGTCTACTTACCATTAAATTCCAAACTGGTTCTCTTTGCCAAAGGCTTAGATTTCTGCAAGCGCACTTATTCAAACAAGTTAGCCCAATTTCAATAAATCTTGACCATTTACACTATTAAATGTGCAGAGAGATAGACTTACCGCTATTAGAACATCCAAACCTTCCAACTGTGGTGGACTTAAGCTAGTCAAATCTGTGAAAATGTGGTTAAGTGATGTCTGCACTTGTAATTCAATTTGTCAAGAGTAACATAGAGAACAAACATGCAAGAACTTGCAATTACCTGATTTTTTAAGAGCTTCTGGCGAAAGTTCATTTCCTGCTTGTGCTAGTGCAACAAGCTACAATGTGCAAAATAATAAATAAGAAGTTACTTTATGCCAAATAAGAAATATGAGTTTATGCTAATTGAACTCTTATATAGCTCATTTTCATTGGTCTTAGCTGTAAATTTGGGTGATTAATATCTTACTGGTACCATACTTGTAAGGAACTGTACCACAAGTCTCGGCAGAAGTTGAAATCCTAGATCTTAACCTTATACTGCACTCCCCAAATGTTTTAAGATCATACAAATATATTCGAACCATGGGGCACCAAAAAAGGGCCTCTAAAGTACTGCTTGGTTCTCATTACAGAAAAATTGCACGCTTACGTCTCATTGGTTTAAGATTTACAGAAGTATCTATGGAAAGAAGGCTTCACCTGCATTGATGTCACAAATTCACCAAAACCAAGGAAACCTTGTCTCTTTGAGTCAGCAAGTGCCCATACCTTCGAAATGTATAGAAAAGATATATCATTGCAAAATTGATTCACATTTGACCAGAAATTAAGAAAATGACATCCATAATACTAAGTCAAGAACATAATTTGTTCACAACTACATTAGTATCTCATCCTGATGTCTACAAAAAACAATTTGTTATATCTCAATTCGGAAAGTATATCTTTGTACTGACCAGACTTTCAATCACACACATTACAAAAAAAAAGGAAACTTCATTCCTGGAATGCTCGAGTTTGACAGTTAATTAATCGTTACACGACCAAAACCTAAGAAATTAGGAAGCACATACAAGTAACAGAATAGCAATAGGCATCATGACATCAAAGTACTTGTAAAGGCTGATTACACACACAAAAAATAGAGAGAAGAAATTACTAAATGGCACAGATATACGAGGCTCTACTAGCACAGTAGAGATCATGCACAGTAACATTCTATTTCAAGCTCGAGATAGTCACTAAAATTATAGTGCCCTCTTCTCCAGCAAGACCTAGTGACTCACAACTTTACCAAAGTATTTCACTCTTGGCTTTTCGATGGATTTGATAGCAGAAATGGCACTAATAGGTTCCTGATAGATCAAACCAAACGAGAGATCACCATCTTAGGCACCAACCTAAAGCAAGATAGGAAAACTGATACCTGCTTAAGCTCGGCACGGGATAGCTTCGACAGAGAGAAAAACTTTATCGCATCTGGCCCCGTGATGCGTCCATCTCCGTCTAATATATCTCAAAGAGAGATTTAAAATCAATAATGGCGACAAAAATAAGGCGAAAATAAAATCAAATCGATAGAGAATGGAAAGGCAAAGAAACCTGAATCAGCATAGGAGAACCATTCTTGGTAGATCTTTTGATGCTCCTTGGAGCACGAACTGGTCGATCCGATTTCCATTAGATGAAATCGATACAATCAAGAAGTTAAACTGAGATTAAGAGAGAGAGAGAGAGAGAGAGAGCAAGAAAGGTGGAGGTGGGAGGGTTTAACTTCACAAGGGGGTCAGCGCGTTTTGAAAATACAGCGTTTCAAGATTTGGGAAGAATCTCGATTCTCGGACCAGTTCTGTAGTTAGAACTTCTTCGTACTGAATTTTTTAATCATTACCGATATTTTTTAAAATTTGACAATGATATTTTAATTTTAATTTTTTTTATAACAATGTGCTTATTTTTTTGGTACTTTTTGAACGCTCACAGATTGTTGTGCAGTGTGTACCTTGTTTGGATGGAGAGTAGAGGAAGGGACGGAATGGAAAGAAAATAAATTTTCTATTTTAACTTTGTATGATTATAATTAATAAAATAAATTTTTTTTTCTGATTTGGAATGTAATGGATGGAAAAAAAAATTGTTACAAATATTTTTAGAAAAAATCATTCAAATGTCCAACTCTATATCTTACATATATAATTCTCATCTAAATTTCTTTGTTAGAAACCTACATAAACCACCAAATTTCTCATTAACATTTTCATTTTAATTAACCATACAAGAAATAAGACGGAAAGAGAAGTTAACTTTATTTTTTCTCATTAATCATTTAAATATAAGGAGGTTAAATATTTTAATCTTCTTTTCTATTCCATTCCATTCCTTTCTATTATATTTTGAAGGAGGAGCGTCTTTTTTTGTTGTGAAGTCTTCAATTATCCCTTCAATCGAATTAGGGCAGAGACTAGTCTTCAATTATCCCTTCACCTGCGGTACTTCATGTTTTATTTGAATTCAATTAGGTTGCTATATATTGGCACGGATTTTAAATGCATATGATATCATATAATCGCACAATAATAAAGTGATAGAAATTTACCACTCTATAGTATTAAAATAAAGTTATTAGCTGTAAATTAAAAAAAAAGTTATTAGCTGTCATAATATTTCATAAAACCACACAATCAAAAGTACAGAATTACATGAAAAATTGCATAGCTTAAGAAATCAATGGCCGACGCTAGGGGTGTTCAAACGGTCGGTTCGGTTGAAACCGAACTAAAATAATCAAACCAAATTTTTTTTTGTTTTTCAAAAATAGAACCGAACCGAACCGATTAAACTTATAAACCGATTAAGAACTGAAACGAACAAACCGAAGTAAACCTATTGGTACCATTATTAACGAAAATTACACAAGTGGTTCAATTCCATACAAAATATGTAAATGTTCTAAAAAATTTAAACTAAAATGAAAGAAAGAAAGCATTGGTTGAACCAAACAAAATATAAATCATACTTGAACCAATATAGTTCGGTCGGTTCGGTTTAGTCGGTTTTGAAAACTGTAAACCGAACCGATCAATTTAAACCGAACAAACCGAACCGTTTGAACACCCCTAGCCGACGCCATAAAGGAATCACCAAGAAGATCCAATTAGGTGGGACTATGAGAAATGATAACCAATATAAAAACATTTTTAATCGTTTCGATAGTAGTAGTATATAAAAAATCGGTATAATTTGAATATTTTTTGAATATTACTTAAATGACAATAAAAATTGAATGGTTGATATATTTAATCACTTAAAAAAATTTAGAAGCAACCAATTCTCGAATTTTAAATTGATTGCCTGTTTATAAATTTTAATTTAATTTTGGATTTTGATAAGACGTGTGAAGTTGCCAAATTATATTTATGTTTTATTTTATAAAGAATAGAATTAAAATGTTTTATTATTTTCGTTCTCCAATCATATTTTTAATTCTTATATTTATTTTTAAAGTTTAAATAGTTAATTCGAATCGCTCAACATGATCTCTTTATATTAAAATATAGTTGGAGAATAAATTTTATATTTTTTGAATTATTTTTACTATTTTTTAAGATAGGAACAAAATGTGAGACATGATAAATACAAAAACAACGTGCTTACTCCTTTATTGATGAGAGGATTAAAATGTACTATTAGTGCATGCTCCACATCATTTTTTTTTATTTTTACAGTTCAAACAGTCAATTCGAACAACTCAACGTGATATTCGCTTTAAAATATGCTTGGAGACTAAATTTGATATTTTATATAAAAAAATATTATTTTTTAATAGATACAAAATCGCTGTTTTGAATGGTCTAGACTTTTCTAAAAATAATTATTTTATATCCAACTAAAAAAAAAAAAATATTTTTAAAAAATATAAAATTTAATCTTTAAGATCATATTAAACCGTTGGAATTTTCAGACTTTAAAAATGAAATAAAAATAGTGCGGAGCATTATCGAAGCATTTTAACCCTACTCTTCTGTCAGTATAACGAAAGTTACGAAGCTCCGCTTAAACCCAAACCCAAAACCCAACCGCATTTGGCGCCTCGCAGTGATGTTTTCCCCGCTCGGAGCAATCGCATCACACTCCCCTACTCGTAGAGCCTTCGTCTCGCTTCTCAGCGATGCGATCGCAACGCAGTTGCGGCCGTACTCCCTTCAGTCGAGGCTCGTGGACGTGGCAGAGCGAGACGGCGAGCTGAGAGTGTTTCTCGTCGCCGGAGAGGTCTCCGGCGACACCATAGCTTCTCGACTGATGCAGGGGCTTAAAGATCTCTCTCCAGTGCCCGTCAAGTTCACCGGAGTTGGCGGGTTAGTCCCTTCTCTCTCTTTCTCTCGAGTCATGATTTCTATATATTTATCTAATTATCTTGTTTATGTAACAGCATTCTAAATGTATCCTCTCAAATTTCTATAGATTTTTTCTCGGTATTATTTGTTATTAACTCTGGCTATCTCCTTTTTCTTTTTTGGCATAATTTTTCATATACCCTTCAAAACTCTTACCGTTTCTTATTTACCCCTTGAGTCTTTAATTTCTCTTAGTTACCTCTCAACTTGTTAAACTGTTTCTTATTTGCCCTTCCTCTAATTAACCTTTCACTTAAATTATAAAGACTCCATAATTTATCAATGCTTTGAAATAAAAGACAAAATTGCCCTTCGTTCTTTCTCTTGAAGCACAAAATGAATACCAGCCAAAATACAACATTTCTTCCATGTTTTTCAATGAAGGTATGCACCAAATCTATAACTTGGCCCTATTATCTACAACAAGAAACAGATGGATTACTCACTCCAATGCTTAGTTGAATTTTTTGTGGCTTTGCAGAGTTAATTAATCTCAATGTTTAGGAGTCGTGGGGTAGACTCGCCTAAAGTTCTCCATTTTCGAGTATTAAGCATATCAAAGATAAAAGTTTTGTCACAGCCAAAAGCTCTAGAAATTGCACAAGACCTCATTTCAGCTTTATTCTTCTATAGTCCTTGCGCAACTATCAAAGCTGATCATATATGGGAGAAATTCGATTGCATAGGGGTCTTGCTGGGACTATGAATATATATATATATAATTTCAGTTTTAGTTTTTTAAGTTGATGAAACACTTAAAACAGAGCCGACACTTTAATTTAAATGATACCTTAGCCCATGCCAACACTTTAGGAATTAGTGGTTTGTCATACCATTTGAAAACCATACCAGCAATGGTGCCGGTCGATAGACCACAATAATTTTTTGCTTTTAATCTTAATCGAATTTGCAAGAGAATCTAGTTAGAGATGATTTGACAATGAAGGCACATCACATTCCTAAACTTCCGAGTTCATATCACTCTGCTCATTGCTCCCGATATCTCTCATTTTGACAAGTCATAGAGCACAGCAAAGGTGTTCTTTCTTTCCACTGCATTACACGAGAGTTGTGTTGTATCAATCTTCTTTGCCTTTTGGCTGATATCTTTTGCTACAGTTTGTTCTTCGACTGCTTGGTGCTTGCTCTTGCTTCTCAGGATCAGTATATTCATTTTGTGCTTCAAGAGAAAGAACAAAGGGCAATTTTGTCTTTTATTTTCAAAGCATAGATAAATAAAGGAGTTTTCATAATTTAAGTGAAAGGTTAATTACAGAAAGGGCAAATAAGAAACAGTTTAAACATTGAGAGGTAAATAAGATAAATTAAAGACTTTAGGGGTAAATAAGAAACCGTAAAAGTTTTGAAGGATATATGAAAAATTATCCCTTCTTTTTTTGCTACGTCGGTTCCTGTTCAGTGAATCAATGAGAAAGAGCGGCTTCGAGTCCATCTTTTCCATGGAAGAAATCTCAGTAATGGGCTTATGGGAACTGTTGCCGCATATAGTTAACATCAGGGTACGAGCATTTTTACCACATTAAAGAATACAGTAACTCCCTGCAATTACAATCAGCACCTCCTACATGCGAATGATAAACCAATACTTGAATGACAAAAGCCTTGATTAGTTTGGTGAACTAAATTTGCACAATTGAAGGTCTTTTTTCACAATGTCAGAATAAGTGATGTAGCTTTTATCAAATTTTATATTATATTCATCAGATACAAATGCCTCTTACTGGTGAAAATCTTATGCAGAGTAGGATAAACTACACTGTGGAGGCTGCATTTTTGTTTCAACCCCATGTCGTAATCACAGTTGACTCCAAGGGGTTTTCGTTTCGCTTGCTCAAGCTATTAAGAAGTAAGTGAGGACTGAGGAGGTGTTGAGGTAAATTAATTTTTGCCTGTACCAGTAGCATCAGTGCTGGTTCTGATACTGATAAGCCTCAGTATATTGATGAGTAGCTCACATTTTCAGACTTGGCTGCTGTGTCAATATTTCAACCAGTAGATGTGTCTGATAATTTTGATTAGACAATATACTAGTCTAGGATCTTTAGTGGTCTAATTAAGTCCAGTTGAGCTCTCAACTACCATGACTTAACTAAGGGTAACCTAAGCAACTTAAAAAGAAAATGGAATTGAAAGAACCAACAAAATAACTCGAGATCAATTGGCATACAACTGTTATGGACTGACATTCTGAACATGCCTGTGTACATTTGTGTTTCTTTTTCTAATGTATCAGTCCTATTGGAAAGGTTAAATTTATTGTATGCAGTGTGGATCTTCTCTGCAAAATTGCTTTGCCTGGGACCAGTCAATTGGGATCTCCAGGGTAATACATACTAGTAATAAGATTTTGAAGGGGTGCATTTTTAGATAGCTAACTTTCCTGTCAAATCTTCAGGTAGATATGCAAAAGGTACTCATGGCCCTCTTCACATTCACTATGTTGCACCGTCATTTTGGGCTTGGAAAGGCGGCGAAGAAAGGCTGAGGGACCTTCGCCATTTTGTTGACCACATTTTGTGCATACTCCCCTTTGAGGCCCAAATTTGTAAACTGAATGGTTTGCCTGCTACATATGTGGGCCACCCCATTTTGGACGATTCTTCTTCGTTAAGTCCGGTATGAGATCTATCATACTGATTGAGAAACCAGTTTTGTGTCTTAATACAGTGTTAAATTTAAGTATAACCAGTAGTTTGGTAAATTTTAAGCCAATAACCACAGTTAAACTTAAAGATTGATTTGTTTTCATTATTTGCATGGAGAAGTTGCTTACTGTGCACCGCAGAAGTTCTTCTATCCTGGTATCTGAGTCTGAAAAGCAAGATCAACAAAGACAGGCAGAGTCCTTTTTAAAGCACAATGGACTTTCTCCAGGTTAGTGACACACCGTTTCTATTGCTCCCATTTTTTCTTTTGCCACTATTGTATGGTAGTTTTTTGCATAATGAAGCATCAAGTTGTCATTCTTTTGTCCAGAAATCATTTATAATATTCAGAACACACTTTTTCAAATAAACAAGTAATATTGTGATGGAAAGTCCACAACTGCTGCCGTTATGGTGATTGCGTGCCATACATTCAAAATGAGCTGTTGGATTAAATTAGCAGTCGAGCTTAAAATTCTCTCCTCACCCTTCTACCCAAAGCTCCCTTCTTTCCTTTGTGCCCCTCAGATTTGAAATTTTGGTATTTTTGTTCCTTCTCTCTCAAGTATCAGCTCACAGTATGTTTCTATATCCCCTCAGATTTGAAACTGATCTTCTATATACTATTCTTTTTTACTCCTGTCTTCTCCCATCTATCGTTCGCTTTCTTTCCCTCTTACTCTCTACTTTTCACACATATGCTTCAGGAGTGGTATGTAAATCTCTAATTTAAAATGTTTTCTCTTAAAATTGGTCTCAATTTGTACATATCAAAGTAAATGTATTTAATAACAATTAATAACAACTGGAACAAATTGCATTTCTTTTGGCTTTTTATTCAACCTTTGAAAACCCACTTTCTTCCATAATAGTTGACACCATTTTTACTATTATGTTTGGAAAAAAAAGGTAGGCAGTAAACAACATTTCAAATGAGCGCAACAAAATAAGTGCCCTCTTTGCAGTAGAATTCTCAATTCGCCTTTCAAAAGAAAGTTTCTTTGAAAAATCACACCTGTTAAATCTAAATGGTTATTCTCTTGGAAATAGTTTTGGAGTTTAGGTTTTCTCTCCAATTGTTGTTTGAGGATGTTGGATACTTGGATTGGCCGACTGCATATCTATGAACAGAGGGCTAATATTGAGGAGGGGTAGAGAGAGAGAGAGAGCAATTGGGTTGGACGGGCAAGAGTTGGCCTCAAAGAGGAGACTAGAGCAAAGGAGGGAGACGGAATAAAAGCAACTTGGGAAGAGAGGAGAAGGCAACTGTTGGACAAGCTAGGATGAGAATTGTGTCAGAGAAAAATACTTGCGGAGTAAGGGTGGGGCAAGGGGCGGAGCCAGACTATCAAGCTATGGGGGTCAAATGTGAATGGGGGTCGATCATTTAAAATTTTCATGTTGCGAATTGGGGTCAATTTTACACTACCCATAACATTTTACTATAAACTACATAGAAAATAAGGCAGAAGTACAAAAAAATTGAAAATAAATGGGGGTCAATTGAGCCCCACTCCTACTGCTCTACATGGCTCCGCCATTGGGTGGGGCAGTGTGCAGTAAAGGAAGCATTTCAATCCTAGCCATCAGTTTGATGCAGTGGCTAAGATTTAGCCTATTGTCCTGCCATCACCAAAATGGTAGCAGATGCAAGCTCATGTGATAGGTTATGTGTTATCTGTAGAATGATTTTTCTCTGACAAGGTCACAAGGTCGTCTGTTCCCAACTTGGCAGCCACTGCCAAGCTTTTCAAAAATAAAATAAAAAAGGTCGTCTGTTCCGTTACCTGCGCAATCAATTATTGTTTGTTAATTGTTTTTATAATCTTGGCAAGTGATTAGAGCTAGTGTATCAGAAATTAAAAGTAATTTGCAAGTGGATAAGTTCATTTAAGGGAAAAGCTATTTACTTGGCCCAGGTTTGGGTTAAAAATATTTTGGACCTTTAAAGGTGGTTTTTTTTTTTTTTTTTTTTTTAGGACCAGCCTGTAGCATTGTGTTTTTTTAAATGTTCTACCACTAACGTACTGCTTACTTCACTTTTTGTTTTTACACGTACAACTGATAGTTTTTTTTGTGTTTTGTTTGTTTAGTTGTTCAAATATAATTAGTTATGTATTTTGTAGGATCCAACATTGTGGCTTTATTACCTGGGAGCCGGTTACAAGAGGTCAGGCGCATGCTTCCTATTTATGCAGAAACAATGCAATTACTGAAGGAGTCGTTCCCTGATTTATCTTGTGTTGTTCCAATTGCGCCTAATCAACAAGTACAGGGTTACATTGATAAAGCTGCTCGTTATTTTCCAGTTCCTACTGCTCTAATACCTGGTGCTTCACTTGAAACAAAATATGTTGCATTCAACGTGAGCCTTGTTGTTTAATTACATTACTTGTTTTGTTCCTAGGAAAATATGAAGAGTAATCACTAGTGAGTTCTTCTTTGAAGGTTTTTCACCTCGATATTAGTTCCAAACAGTTTGATCTGGTAATGGTCTTGAATTTGTGGAAATTTTTCCACATATACTAAAGGTAAAAATGCATATAGGCAGAATTGAATGGCTTAATCACACCGTATAATGAAATTATACCTTTTGTAGCTGCTAAACGTGCTTGATTACATTCTCTTTGGATCCAAGAATCTCGTGCTGTACCTGTTAGGTTTAATTTAGCAGAGTGACCGGTACAATACCCCTGTGCTCAACCTTCCCCATTTTGCCAAAGTAAATATGTAATATGTTTATTTTTATTGGTGAACTTTATCATCTGATACAGGTAAGTAAAGCGGCTTTATGTACTTCGGGTTCGGCTGTGATGGAACTAATGCTGGCCGGACTACCTAGTGTGGTTTCTTATCGGGCCCATCTCATCACTGAATGGCTGATCCATTTCAAGAAAAAGATAAACTTTATCTCTCTACCCAACATTCTTTTAAATTCTGAAGTAATACCCGAAGTTCTATTCCGGGATTGTACGCCTGAGAATTTAGTCAAAACACTCAGGTTAGTGTTTTTCAACAAGTACTTTTTAGCAACTCTTTTTAGAGAACTGCACATATGAATATCAACAACTTAAGTTTTGTTTTTCCTCGTCCTATTACTTTTTGCTGAAAATTCTTGTTTGAGTTCGATCACACAGACTAGTGCTTTTGGATAAGAAGGCTCGAGAAATTCAAATCGAATCTGCTAAAAAAATGGTTCGGATGCTTGATCAATCCATAGAACAAAAAAAGGAGCATGCTGACCTTTGCCGCATTAGATCTCCAGGCTATATTGCTGCTTGGACAATTCTTCATGTAGAGAAAAACTTACACTGAACTTTTATCTGAAAGACAAAGCATCTTTTTATTTTCAGTTTATTGGTCTTGCTTTGGTTACCTATTTTCAAAGTTCAATCGATTACATACAAAACATTAATAGTTAGTGGAGCAGATGTATAATTGAGTTTTCTTTTTATTATTTAAGATGTAAAATCACACGAGTCGGATTGATGAGGATCCGTATCTTCCCAGGTACCTAACTCAACACAATTGAAACGAACGGCCCACATTTACTCTCAGCCGTGCCTGTTTGGGATGGTGTTGGGGGGCAGTATTATTTATGCTTTGAGATTCGTGCCAAGTTAAAAGATGGATCCTGAACCGTCCGTTTCGATTGTACTCAGTCAGGTAACCTGAGGGATGTGAATTCGAATGATGATGGGTACGAAGGTGTGACTAGCCATACTTCCGTTCCAATTAATTGAAGGAAAAACATGCCGGGGGGAGGTGAGATCAATGGCAAAAACTGTAATGTCTAAGTTTTCGCCAAATTTGACCAAAATCATTTATCGTTGTTCCTTTAAATCAATAAATTTGTTGGCAAGAATGTAGTTGCTTTCGGAAACAGAATTGCTTCCGATAACAGTTCGATGCAAAATTCAAACTTAATTCAGTCTGTCTTATTCTCGACCAAACGCACAAACACTTTAACCAAAATCCCGGACAACCAAGGCTACCGAATAGTGGTTCCGTCCAGCTGGTATTTTAGGATGGATGGGGTAGTACGGTACTGATGCACGATGCCTTGATTATTCCAATTATTAAATCAAGAAAAATATAGAAAAACATACGGAATGATAATACTGTCCTTGATATTCTAAATTTTGTGGTTCCATCCTAATTTATTACCCGACTTCGTCATACTTGTCCTTGATATTGTTCCTTTTGTTTTTTTTCACCTTGGCTGCATCAGTCAAGTTTTCAAAAAAAGATATTGTTCCTTTTTCGCACCGAAAGGAAACATGACTGGACGAGTAAATGGACATTTAGCGCTGTCCGAGTAAATTCTCAATTACTGAATCCTCGAAATCCCCTGTGGCAGGTACCTAGAGCCAAAATGTGTGTAGATGATGAGTGATAGTACTAACGGTTAAGGTGTCAGTGAAATTATTTTATCCATTTATTCTATCTGTATTGTATTTGGTAAGTTGAGTATAGATAAGACTTTTGTGGCAATATTTGATTAACTTGGCAGACTAAAAATACAGTAAGAATCATTTTTTTGTTAACTTAATAAAGATATGGGAGAGCCTAGCTATCCCCCGGAATCCATTCTCCGTTTCATCCCCCAGTCAATAACTACTTGGGGGGACCACTTACTATTTGGGGACCGCCTAATATCTGAAATATTTTACAACTGGCGCGCGCAAGTATTCACATATAATAAATCAAGTATTCATCTATAATACATCAAGTATTCACACCTAAGATATCAAGTATTTAAAAAAAAAACTGGACACATCATTCACTCATCTTTTACACGTTTTTAGAGGTGGTTTTTTTTTCTCCGTTCAATCTAACCAATATTTCTGACGACCTGTGAGAAATTTTGCAAATCTAAAACCACCAACGTCTTCTACACAATTTTCTCTTTCAAATGAGATCCATGATGACATACTTTCGAGTTGTCCGTTGCACAAGTATTCACACCTCGTCATGCAAGTATTCATCCCTCATCGAGCAAGTATTCATCCTCGTCGTGTAAGTGTAAATAGTTCATGTATCAAAAGTATTACAAGCATATGTGCATACCTCGATTAATTTTACAAGAGCGCGCAAGTATTCACATATAAATCAAGTATTCACATATAAGATATCAAGTATTAAAAAAAAAACTGGACACATCACTCACCTATCTTTTACACGTTTTTAGAGGTGGTTTTTTTTTTCTCCGTTCAATCTAACCAATATTTCTGACGATCTGTGAGAAATTTTGTAAATCTAAAACCACCAACGTCTTCTACACAATTTTCTCTTTCAAATGAGATCCATGATGACATACTTTCGAGTTGTCCGTTGCACAAGTATTCATACCTCGTCATGCAAGTATTCATCCCTCATCGAGCAAGTATTCATCCTCGTCGTGTAAGTGTAAATAGTTCATGGAGGTGGGAGACGGAGGCAGAGGTGAGAGAGGCGGAGGTGGGAGAGGGAGGCGGAGGCGCAGATGGAGAGGTGGGAGAGGCGGGCGGAGGCGGAGAAGGAGAGGTGGGAGAGACGGGTGGAGGCGGAGGTGGGAGAGAGAGGGAGAAAGAGGAAAGAAATAAAGGGAGAAAATTTGCTAATTAATTTGTAGGGACCATTAGGTAGTTAAAATTTGTAATTATAGTTAGAAGATGGAGTTAGTTAGTTGGGGGATGAAATGGGGGATAGATAGATGGGGGAAAATATAATTACCCTAAAGATATAATAAGAACTATTTCATACTCACTATTTTATAGGATAATTTATTTATCCCGGAAAGGGCAAGCTCTCTGCTGGAGTTGGGAGAGGTCGGAATTCGGTTAGACGAGTCTAACCTATCTGACTACTTTAGTGATTTAGCTGACATTGAAGCTTTAGAAGCTGTTGCCCTTTCAGCTTTTACTTCTTTCTCCCTCAGCTGGTTCTCCTAGTTTTACTGGTTTATCTGGTTCTACATATTCATCTTATGCTAGTTGTGATAAATGTCCCTTCTGTTAGAGATTGTGATTACTATGTAACTGTGTTGTTTGTCATATAGCTTACTTTGTTGTTTTCTGTTATATCTTTTAGATGTATTCTGTTTTAGATACCTTAGTTGTCCCTCTGATATCTAAGAGTTATGCTTTAGTATTGTTGTTCCTGTATCTTTTATTTCCATTGATTACTATAGTAATCATTGCTTTTGTAAGAAAAACTATTATTCTTGTTTCAATATGAAACAGGTGGGCACTCTCCACTATTGTTAAAAAAGAAATAGGATAATTTATAAATATAAAATTATATGTGATATGTTTTATTTGACTTAAAAAATATATATAATTTGTATTGCAGTGACAAGATCGATTCATACAACGTTTTATATAGTATTTTAATTAGCAATTTATAATTTTTAAAATAATGAAATCAATCATTAAAATTTCTATATGTTCTTTCTCAAAAAAAAAAAAATCTACATGTTATGATATTACTTACATCCATGATGCGTGTAATATGTTTATTCGCTTGTTACATTTTTGGATGAAATTATATAAACTATTGATATTAATTCACAATTCATTCGTTATATATTAATCTTAAAAGACAAAGAGTATGGTAAGGATGAAATTAATATTTAATGAGTAAGATTAGAATACGGATAAAGCTAATTTTAAATAGGTACATATACAAAAATGTCAACTTACTCAAATTAATAAACTATTATTAAAAATCTTTTAATATTTTGCAATTATTAACATCAATTCACGATTGCTAGAGAATAAGTTATTTTTTTTCTATTATACGACACATTGATTTTTTTTACTCAACTGAAGAATATTTTCTAAGAGAATTCACTAAAAAGACACTTTTAGTACACCAAATAAATCAAATAATGCAACCCTTCTATAAAATTATATATGGGAGTATAATTTCAGTGTACAGTAATAATTTTCTCGAATAATATCCACGTTATATATGATTTTTTTTACCTCTCCGAATTATTTTTTAGATTTGACAAATTGTTTAATTTCAGTTTATAGTAATAATGTTTCCGAATAATATCCATGTCATATATAATTTTTTTGGGCACCTCTCTGAATTATTTATTAGATTTGACAAATTGTATGAACGAAACGACATTTATCTCATATTATTCATAATTTTATTATAAAAAAATATTGGTAATATATTATTTTTACAAAATGACCAACTATGTGCAACGGGTTCAAATGTCTCACATCTTTCATGCCCCATTCTTGTATTAATTTTCAAAGTTCAAATAGTCGATCTGTGCCGCCCAGGATGATCTTCATATTAAAATATGTTCGGAGACCAAATTTTATATTTTTTGAAAAGAAATATTATTTTTCTAGATAGGTACAAAGTCAATGTTTTTTATAAGATTCTGGATCATCCAAAACAATGATTTTATTAAAAAATTATTTAAAAGATGATAAAAAAATATAAAATTTGACCTTCAAGTACATATTAAATATGAATATTACGTTGAACAGTATGAATCGACTATTTGAATTTTACAAATAAATATAAAAATATGAAGCATAAATGAGATATGAAATCAAAGAGGCATTTAAACCCTGCTCATTATATTCATATTATAATGAAATTTATACCGAACTCAAACTCAATTATTTTCCGATTACGAACTTGGCTTAGCCCGGCAATGGCATGGTGTTGCACGCAACACGCCTCAGAGAATCTGTATATGTATAATTTAACTCCAAGTGGGCACAGAGAGAAGGTGCTGGTGGAGGTGGTAGAATAGTAGATACAAGCAATGAGAGGAACAAAACAAACAAACAAAGATCAGATCAATCCCCAAACCACCCCAGAAAAATGATTTACAATAATTATATCAAAATGTAACAAATACCAAAACAGGCCAAACCATTAGTCGATCAGCCTCCCGACTGAAACCCTTTCACCCTCCCTCTCCCCTCTCTAAGCGCTAAACTGATGCGTAAATCCAAACACTCCGTACCATCTCCCGCACCGACACCGCCACCACCGCTACCGGAGATCCGGTACAGAGGAGTTCGCAAACGTCCATCGGGCAGGTACGCCGCGGAGATCCGTGACCCAACTCGAAAAACTCCTCTCTGGCTCGGTACTTTCGACTCGGCGGAGGCCGCAGCACGTGCGTACGACTCCGCCGCACGAGCCTTGAGGGGAGTGCACGCACGTACCAATTTCCCATCCGGATCCGGTTCCGGATCGGGATCCGATAACAAGATCCGCGCCGCTACCAGTAGCCATAGTAGCACAGTCGAATCTTTTATTGGGGCTGCGGTTCCCAGGCCACCACGTGTCGGAGTCCTGTTGGAAGATCAACGCGAAGAGAGGCGGATCAGTGGGAGCTGTTGTGGCTCGTCTGAATCGGTGGTGTATGATCGGGATGGTGATGTGGCGTCATCTAGACCTTTTGATCTGAACTTTCCGCCTCCACCAGATGATGATGGAGGTGATGATGGGGATTGCATGGGTTCCACCAATTGGAGAGGGTTTATATTTCTCTGAGGAAAGATAAGTGGTTCTTTCCTGAGATTTGATAATTAGGATTTCTAATTATTGTGTCATTGCACGGGCATTTGATGATGATCAATATTGATATCATATAATATGTTATCTTGCAGTATTTTCTTTCCGATTCTCCTTTTGTGTAAATAGGAAGGAATTTGGATTAATGGGATCATATCAAAGTGCAATTTTCTGATTTTTAGTTTGATGATGAGAAAATAAATTGTTCTCTGAAATAGATGCAAATTTGAATTGTAAAGTAGATATTAGACAAGAATACATAGTAGATCCTGAAGACTCCATCTAATCCTTACTTGCTGCCTTGAATTCTATAACCATCATTAACTTTGACTTAATTTAAGAAATTGTTGTAGAAAAAACTGTGCAGGTTCCTTTTTCTTCCAATTATTTCTGAAATCAGTTTCATGTTGTGAAAGAAACTGCATGAAAACCACAACTTTAGTACATAATTTGTACTTCCATTTTTTTTAATAATTGTAGTATTAACCTTTTCTGTTAAGGAGAAAAAAAGAATGAGGATTCAGCTGCTCAATCTGTAAGTGTTTGCACAAAGCTGAATTTGTGTATGTCATGATATCTGATATCTATGACTATTTTCTGGTTCCCTACTATTTGTTCAAACCATATTCATTTTTACTATTTGTTCTCATTTATGTGCATTGCCTTCATGTTTCTTTAATATAAGCTAGTGGAGAGCTTTCTTTGTTATGCATGCATTGTCAGCTTTTGTACAGTGGTAACAAGTGGCCTTCTCTCACTTTGGTCATACTAGTGATATATGCAAGGTATTCTCAAATAGTTTCAAAAAAAGATATATGCAAGGTATTCTTTTTATTTGGTCTGGTAGATATTTGCTAGGGAACTTCAAGAAGAAAAAAGTGTAAATTATATTTGTATAATAAAGTTCCTTTAAAGTGCAACTGTACTTTGCTCCACTGCTAATAGAGATCAATTTGTTTTGTCCGGACAAAGCATGGTTTGTCTGGTAAGAGGTAACAAATGGTATGGACCCAGGCCCCAGGGGGCAGGAGGTTGGTAGATGTATTTATGGCAATAACTGTCTGCCCTGGATGTAACTGGTATGATACAAAATCTCTGAAGAAATACAACAATTGTGAAATGAGTCTCAGTTGTTATTAGAACCAATATGTTACCAGGTGATTATATACCAAATGTACAGTTTGATGAGCTCCTCTCCAATAGTAGAGACTGGGGAGTACGAGACGAGGGTCTTCCTTTTCAGGTGTATGGTTTTAGATTGCACCCGATGAAATAGCTGCCAACATATCCAAATTTGAATAATAATGACCGGAGTTAAGCTATTATAAAAATATTTGTTTGTATTTCAGTCCACCAATAATTGCCTTTTTCTTGTTTGAATGGTCGATCTAAAAGCTTCCGATGTGATCTAAATATGAAAAATATTAAAAAAAATCTAGATTTTTTTTAAATTGTTATTGTGTTTACGGATTTTGAAAAAAATGGTCAAATTTGATATCTAAATATGACCATATGTATTTCCTTTTACAATTTCAAAAATGTCAAAATAGTAAAACATTTAAAAACAGTATTTGATTTCCTACAAAGTTTTGAATTTTGATACATATATCACGTTAAGCATGTTAGATTTATATTTCAGACATGAAATGTAATGTTTGGATTATCTGTGTTATACTTGAAATATAATTATCTTTATGGATCTTTTGATCTAAACTTACGATTGAGGTGTGCCCTGCACGTCCAATACTGCTTTTAATAATGAAGAGATGTGAAACCTCTGTAACAATTAATTGTCAGTGGCAAAGGGGAATTGACAAGTTTAATGTTTGACAAACTGTCTTTATTGAGAAGGTTGAGGTGCTTAAGAACTTATTGGCAAGATATATTATATCAAGAGGAGGGTTCAAATGCACTATGATTTTATACTCTAATATGCTCCACATTCTTGATCTCCGTTTTCAAAGTCCTAACAGTCGATCCGAACTGTTCAACGTGATCTTCATAATAAAATATGCTTGGAGATCAAATTTTATATATTATATCAATTGTACAACTCATTAACCCCATACCTAAATTGCGTAAGGGAGCATACTTGCTCCAAAGTCTTGTGATTTTCTATGTTCAAAGAGCTTGTTGAACTGTGCAATTTAATTGTAATTATAGATGATTAATTAAACAAGGACATACTGAACATACGTACATAAAATAAATGCCTGTTATTATTTAAGCTATTGAGTATCCAACTCACAATTTCCTTTTCAACTCTTCAGTAACTTCATAAATGAGTATTTGTTTTAAATTGTCGCAAACAGGGACAAACAAACAACAAGAAATGACAATTCAATATAGATTAGTGACTCTTGCTATTTACGAATTAGGTTGATTATTTTATTTATTGTTGAAATTTTATAGACACTTACGTATTTATCTGATTGATTCTTTATTAAACTAACTGAAAAATGTCATCAAATTTGAAATTTAAGAAAATATGATCGGAGTCTTCCTCATCTAAAGAAACATTACAAATTCTCGGATAAAAATGAGATAGAAAGGTGTGCTTTAAGATTGTCCAAAAACTTTTACAATTTCAAAATTACTATTCTCGAAAAGTTTTTTTTTTGTTTGAGGAAACTATTCTCAAAAAGTTAATGAAGGTATAATGTTAGACATCGACTAGATTGTAGATGTCTAATTTGAAAAAATAATTCATATCCGTATTAAGTGATTTATGTGTAAATTAAATCTAAAGTAGTCTATTACTTAATGCATAGAGAAACAACATAACAGAAAAGTATCTCATGTCTCATTGACTATGTATGTGTAACATTTTTTTCTCCTCGCTTTGTTTCTGTACTTGTATATAATTTTCTTAACATGAAACATATTATGAGTAGGGTAAAATTGACATCTATAATTAACATGAAAAATATGTATTTGACCCCATTCTAAATTTACAACTTCAAACTCTGCCTCCCCCTATTTACCAACACGCATCATATACGATATACCCATTGATTTATAACTTGACTTGATATCATATACGATATACCCATTGATTTATAGCAAATGATACTTTATCTAAAAATATAAAAAAAAACAGATTATTTGTAAACAACAACGGACTTTTGTCTCTCTACGAAGAGGCACCGGTTTAGCGCTGTACAAAAAACTCGTGGCCAGTGAGTCGCTTGAACTCAGCTCACTAACGAACTCGCTAATAACTCGTTCGTTAAAAACTCGAGTTACTCTGATTCGAGTTGAGTAACTTGTTTAACTCATGAGTTGAATTCGAGTTGGACTCAGCTTGCTCATTTCAACTCGGACTCGGTTGAGTTCAGTACCTGTGTCTCATACTCTTTGAACAAATGAACAATGTTTCAAGGGATGTTCTTTCTTACTAGTGAACAAAAATAACTATGACATATGTGAAATATTTACAAGAATTTTTGCTAGGACCGCTACTTTTTAAACAAATGAATCTTTTTGAAAATAATTTATTACATAACAAGAGTTGAACATCTTCAAATTTAAAGTGCTAGACTGCTAGTAGGTAATTAGGATCACTGATTACGAGTTGATTCACGAGTCACGAGTCAACTCAAGTTACTCACGAGTTGAGTTCAAGTCACCGAACCAGCTCGGCTCGGACTTTTCAACTCGAGTCAACTTGACTGGCTATTTTCCCGAGTTGAATTCGAGTTACCTCGAACTCAAGCTAACTCGGCTCGTTAGCAGCCCTGCACCGGTTTAAATCTCGTGAAAACATATTATTTGTAAATTATAGATATATTATAATCATCACCCTTATTGACCATAAAACATATCACTAACACGCAAAGCATTAATAAATTTCAATTTTTCTTAATAGACAATGGAGGGCCAAAACGGGGGATCCGACTCTGCTGCTTTTCTTAGAGAAAAGCAGAGTCCTGCTTTTCTTAGAGAAAAACAGAGTCTTGTTTTTCCAATTCCAACCATTCAAATTTTTCATTCACGTATCTCGATAAAGAAACTTTTTTATATACAAATTTCAACGATTTTGAATGATTGAGATCGGAAAAGCAGCAGAGTCCATTCTCAAAACGGGAGGTTTCAGTAATGGGTGCTTGTACCAGTGTAAACACGGAGATTGTATCCCCTAATTGTCGGCTGCTTTTTTTTTTTTTTAACTCAAAAGCTTGAAATAAAGTTGCTCGTCCTCTATACACTAGTTCAAATTGCGTGCGTTATTTAGCTTGAGACGCACCAAGTCACCAACCGGGATTGAGCGTCGAGGCGTAAAATTTGTCCTTTTTTATTTTTCTTTGCGGGTGCGCTATTCATTCCTTATTCCATCCTCATTCCTCTATGCTCTTCTTTCTTACGCTGTTTGTCAACATCATACTGGGGAATAGTATAAATTGTATTTGGTACCTTCTTGCATGGGATATTTTCGAAGAACATTCTAACCACAAATTAAAATTTATGGACATCATTTAATCAGTACCCTTGGGAATCATCAAATAAAAATTTAAATTTTGTAGACATGATCTGTATATACATGTACTGTGTAGAAAAATGTCTAGATATGATTTCTTTTGTTTTCAGACATTATATTTTTTCATACAAACTTGTTTATTTTCAAAGATTTTTAAATTAAACTGAAAAATACTGTCAAAACTAAATGGTTTCATTAATTAAAATGTTATACTGTCAAAACTAAATATACGCAAGGTATAACAATTCATGTTCCTTGATCTATTATAATAATAAGAAATCACAGATGGAACGAATCGATTGAGTTGCCCTTCCAAAGGGACAAACCGTGCTCTCTAACATGTGGCCACACCACATGGTGTGTGCCCTCTAGAATAAAAAGAAAGCCTCTGAGTCTCTGTGTGGTCACTGGTGGCATAGTTCCATTTTTGGTTTTGAAAGATAGCGAGAGAGACTGCGAGAGAGCAGTTGGTCTGGTACAAGAAAGTGGTAAAAGTGTGCATAATTGCTAATCACATGCGGCCTTAACAGTACCTTCTCTGTTGCCTGTTGGGTGATTGGGTCAAACTCAAACAAAGAACTTAATTGCATTTGCTTTTTACTGGATGTAATCTTACAAATCATTACAAATTCGGTTTGTGATCGCCTTCACAAATGTTCCCCTAAATGTGGTCCGGTCTTTTTTGAGTCAACCATGCTTTTCTAATTTCCCCCGTTACGAGTCTTAGAGACTCCCTCACAAAGTCACAAACATTTTTAATTTAAAACCCTTTTAATTCAGTTTTTACTGAAATATGAGGATTCCTCTGCTACACAATGTCACAAATCAACAACCATCGGATCAGTTTTGATAACTGATAAGCGATTATGATTGAATCATATTAATCTCAATTTTGTATTTAAAAACTCACCCCTTGCTTAACTTATTTCTCTCAGGATCCATCCATTTTATTTGATAGGGTCATGTGCCAGCGGCCCTCTGATAGCTCAATCATGGTCCATAAACAATCCGGAATTCGGACCCCATTAAGTGTTGGAATTTCATGTGTATGCCTATATAGTGAGAAATTAAAATTTTCCTATCACCACTTGGCTCAATACACAAAGGACCTCATTTGTATGACAATAGCAAGCAAGATTTTCTCTTAAGCATTTCAACAAACACCTAATGTGCACTAAATAAAATAAACGAATCTCATCTATTTTATTGCTAGAGAGGATGTAGATCTTTTTACCTAAAGAGATTGTCAAATCTCTTGATTAGAGGGAAGTCGATTTCCCTTCTAGATCTCTTGAAAACCACCTCTCTTTTTGGAAGCACCTTCCACCCCTTGGTTCACCTTGAACCTAAACAACGAACTACTACACCTCTTAGATAGATGGATGTGGAGTTCAAGGCTTAGATCCAACCACCTCTTGATATTCAAATTAACAAGTTATTTGATTTCTTAATGGCAAAACCTAACAAGAAGAGATAAGAGAAGAGGGTCAACTTTCGGCCTAGGGTTGAACCACCTAGGTTTCGGCCTTGAGCAAAGGGGGCTGCTTAGGGTAGTTTCTAGGTCGAAATTATCAACGAAGTGTGCTAGCAGAGAGGAAAATAAACAACAAAGTAGGATCTAGCAAAGTAGTACGGTCTATGGTGGAGACACAGTGGATTGAAAATGACCTAAAACAAGTAAAAAATTTTGCATGGGTATAAAATTTTAAGAATCAACTGCAACTGCTGGGTATAAAATTTTTCATTAACAGAGAAGAAGGGAACATCGCCTAGCAGCAACTGCATGGGTATAAAATTTAATTACATGGGGTGAATTATTTGTATGGGCCGCATTTTTTTTTTAACCCATGCAATTTAGTTTCCACACCCATGCTAATTAGTCACAAATAGTGAAATAACTGCTACGCATATTTGCATGGGCCGAAATTTTCTATATCCCATGCAATTGAGTTTGCATACCCATGCTAATTAGTTACAAGCTGTGAAATATCTGCGGCACACATTTGCATAGCTATATTGGTTATCAATTGCATGGGTATATACATCAATTGTATGGGCCGAAATTTTTTGCTCATGCAACTTAGTTAGCGCGCCCATGAAGAAAATATTAATTGCATGGGATTAACTTAAGATGCAATTATTTTTAGTTATTCATGCAAATAATTAAAATTCTAGTAGTGAAATGCTACAACTCCTAATCTCCTATGTATCTAAAATTGAAGATACGTTTTCTCTTTGTCTATATTATTTTATAAATTTTTGTAAAATTTTCTGCTAAATGCTAATTATAATATCTTTTTCTAGAATTTATGAAAAGTTCAGATCATCTAATCAAATAAAATAAAAATCATGTAAAAAAAATCAAATAAAATAAAACGAACCCATTATTAGTACGAATGAAATGAGTCACCAGGGTTTCTATCCGGGTAAACAGCATGTACAGACTGAATTCGTATCATTTGCATTAACTCAAAAGGGAATCTTTTGAGTTAATGTATCTCGACCATCCGATTTATTTGAAGATTCGCGCGGACTAAATCCGCACTAATATCAAAGGACCTCCTATGTTATAGTGAGGAGCTGAATTGACTCCGTTTAAAATTAGACGGTTGAGATTCATTAACTCAAAAGATTCCATTTTGAGTTAATGCAGAGAATACGCATTCGTACAGACTTCCCAATTTTTCATTAACTCAAAACTCCCGGTTCACAGATCTCCGTACTAGACCAAAAACCGTGCTAGACCCGTCCCTAGCAAAGGTCCGAACCGGTTCGAATCCAATCCAGGAGTGGTCCGGTCCGGTTTTGAACCGGCCAATCATTTTGAATACACTAAAGTACTAAACGCTTGCATACCTAAAGTTAAGAAGCTCTAAAATGATAGCAACCTAGCAGGTGGAGGTGGCGAGCGCACACATCCATGATCACATGCATCCATGGCTTCATCTCCATGTAAGCAAGCAAAAGGAGAGAGAAAGCACCGAAATTATCTTCTGACAGACATGAGGCAACACGACAAATCCCTTGTCAGGGAATCTCACTGTGAATGCATTTCATTTGTCATCTCTCTCTCCTCTGTTATTTCGTCATTTCATGCATACACAATTTAAATCAACATTTGCTTATTTTCATGCATTTACAGATACGAGTTGACTTGAGCGGTTGAGCCTCATTTGCAATATTTTCACTGGTGAACTTGAACGAATGTTAAAAATCAATGTAAATACAAATTTTATATGTAAGTAGGCATGATCAAGTAATATATTTCAACCTCTAAAATAATGAAATATGATATATGTTTTATTGTTCAGCAAACGATTTTAGTTTTTAATCGTATAAACTTAACAATTCTTATTAATATGGATTAATCTACGATAACTGAACTTGATAATTTTAAGAATCACAAAAAAAATAATGTTTGTATCTACTTGCTTATGAAATAATGAGTTTGATTACATGTTTTACTATTCATCAAGTGATTAAATTCTATAATGATATAAATTAACAACTCTTGGACTCCTGATGTATACAAAATTATATTCAAATTACATGAAATATTATTTTTGTACTTATTTGTATGTCCAACAATATTTTATAAATTACTTTTAAATTGCCAGCCTAATCTGAGTTGACTTTACTATATATTGTAAAATTTTCAAGCAAAATCATTATGAGGTGATCCTTTCAGTCATGTATAACATTAAAGTCAAATAATAGTTATAAGTAGGTCACTTACATATGTGATATCCCACGATTAAGTCATTAAATCATCTTTTATTTTTTATATATTTGTTAATAAATTTGAAATATAATATCAAAATATAAAATTATATTACAATTTAAAAGGAAATCTCGAATAGAACTAGGGTGTTCTTAAGTTCACCGAATTTCTTGGTAAAACTCTAAAACCTATCGGATTTACTTCAAATGACGAATTCAAACTATCAAAATCATTATACTTTAGAAGTAATGAATTTACATGTAAAATTTGTAAATTTTTTAATTAATTCAGTATAAAATCAAACTAAAAAAAAATTATAAACTAATTTTAAGACGTTTATTTTTTATCAATTTGTGAAATTTATGAATTTTGAATGTAAACACATAACTCTTGAAGTAGATCAGTATCAACAATTTTGATTAGTTGTTTGAAATTAATCTGATAGGTTTTAAAATTAAGCACACAAAGAAATTTAACGAGCTTAAGAATACCGTAGATCTATTAAAAAAACTCGTCATATTAATTATATACGTAGGTGTATAGCTTCCTACAAAACTGATGCAAGCAATATATTATTTATAAATGAAAATGTCGATTCATAGCACAAATTGTTTCCCACTTTGCAAAATAGCGTAAGCCTCACTCAATTTTAAACGGTCAAATAAAAAGAGTATGATATTTGATTGTTCTTTTATAAACATGCATGCACATTTTATAACCTCATCTAAAAAATCTGAATTATTATTTTTGTTTATGTTTTCCCTTGCATATACACATTTTAAATTGTACTCTACAAACTTAAAAAAAAAGACGAGGAGGGAAGGGATGTCTAGATTGTCCGAACAAGTTTACTTGCTTAGAATTAAAATTGTGAATCAAAGCGAAAGATAGAGAAAAAGAGAGAAGGAATACCAGGACATAAAAATAAGAGAGAATGTCACGTATACCTATCAAAAACTTCAAAATGATGTGTCCTCCCTCTAAAATTCATAATATCATATTTATCCTTCTAAATTTAAAAAATTCTTAAAATTTACTCAATTTATTGTCTATTTGATTAAAACACATTTTATGAGTTTTGTAATTGGTTAGATTCCGAGGACAAATTGGTTATTTCTCTACTTATGATGCATACGTAGTGATATTTTGGTATATGCTTGTGTTAGTGTCAGAAATAGAGAAATGACTCATTTGCTCCGAAAATCGACCAATTAGAAAACTGGCATTTTCTAGAAACATACTACTTATTTTTTTCTTAATAAAGGATAAAATGAGTACTTTATAAATTAAAAAAATATATATAAAAAAAAGACAATAAAATACATAAATTTGTGAGTTATTTTAAATTTAGAACTACAATAACTTACAAAAAATAAGTATGAACTTTTATGTCAAAATAAACTATTAGATATAATCTATATCATTTTATTTATGCAAACTTTAAAGATCACAACATTTTTATTTTGTTGTGACTAGTATGAAAAACTTGCAAAATACACTGATAAATAAATTCTAAACGTTAATTTTAAAACTTGTTGATTAATATAAAATCAAATCGAAAAATAATAATTTTTGACGTGAAGAGAAAATAATACAAATGTTTGTTTCCTATTTAAAAGGTAACGTTCATGCTCTTTCCTTGTCTCCTTTATTAACGCAGTCTCAAGCATAGTGACAAATCAAAAGTTCGAATTTGTCAGCGAGGTCAAAAATTCGTGATTCGGGTATAATTCGGGTATAATTCAGGAATGATTCGGTACAACAAGGAAGCAAAAAAAAAACAAAAAAAACCTTAAAAAAAAAAAAATTTGAAAAAAAATTCAAATTTTCTTTTTTCGCGTTTTTATCACGAATAATTCGTCAACTCGTATTTTATTCGCGAATTATACGTTTTTCCGCGTTTTATTCGGAGTTCAGTTCGGTAACGTCAAAAAAACGAATAATACGCGAATTTCTCGCGAGTCTTGTCACTATGGTCTCAAGGCCCAAATGAGAATTGGACGGTGATTGTATAAACCGGATAACAGGGATGAAATGGTCCTTCAATTAACCTCGCAGAGTCACAGATAGAGATAGGTCAGGGGCGCATCATCATTTGACAGTCACATGGACATTTTGACAATTGACATATTCGGATATTCCCCTCTTCTTTCACTAGTTATAAAATTACTTGGGTAACAAACGCTTGTTTCGGACTTCGCGGGTGAAAAAAAAAATTCACTCGTACTTCGGCCGAACCGGCCCTTCATGAAGGTTCTTTTGTGATATTATTCTACACTTGTTACATCCTCTACCCCAAAAAATATTAAATAAACAAATAACAGGTTATTCTACGAGATTAACCTAAAAAACAAATAACAGCAAGGCTTTTCAGCAAAAGATATTTGGAATCATGGGTTGTTTCCTAATAGAAATGGAGAGAATTATATGCTGATTTGACTGTTATAGTATGTCATAGTTCATTTCTATTTTGTTTGCCATGGAGAAGTAGCTAGTTAGGGGTGAAAACGGAACGATAGTGGTTAAATCATATTTATATATTTTTTTTCTTAATATGGATACGGAGCGGATATCAGACGGATTCTAATACGAGTCCGCATCGTCTGCATTAAATCGAAAGAGCATCTTTTGAGTTAATGCATCGGCCGTTTGATTTTAAACGGAGCCAATCTAGTTCCTGTCTATAATTTAGGAGGCCCTTTAATATTAGTGCAGATTTAATCTATACGGATCTTAAAGCGGATCGAGTGGTCCAGATGTATTAACTCAAAATATTCTTTTTTGAGTTAATGCAGAGGATACAAATTCATCCGGATACGGATACAGATCGGATCAGATATTTATTAAAATATATAAAAAATATTAAAATATACTAAAGTTCATAATATTTATCTAATTATAATGGTGAATAACATAACTTTTTCATAATATATATTAAAATATATGATATATATCTAATATTTAAATACAGATAATTGAAATGTAAAATC
This sequence comes from Carex littledalei, assembly GCA_011114355.1. Classification (NCBI taxonomy): domain Eukaryota; kingdom Viridiplantae; phylum Streptophyta; class Magnoliopsida; order Poales; family Cyperaceae; genus Carex; species Carex littledalei. Next base: position 8,248,457 of record CM022095.1, on the reverse strand, counting down.
ATATCAGTATCCATATTAGATATCAGATATTAACATCTAATTTTTCAAAGAGTGAGGCTACGGTACTATGCATAGCACAGTTTTGTCCGTGCTACGGCTCAATATTTGAGTTTTCAAAATTCTAACAGTCGATCCGAACCGTTCAACGTGATTATAAAATGAATATGTACCTGCAAACCAAATTTTACATTTTTTCGAATTTTTTTACTATTTTTTTAGATAGGTAGAAAATCACTTGATCTGAAAATTCTGGACCATCCAAAAACAGTGATTTTCTACCTATCTAAAAAAATAGTAAAAAAATTCAAAAAAAATGTAAAATTTGGTTTGCAAGTACATATTCATTTTATAATCATGTTGAACGGTTTGGATCGACCGTTAGGATTTTGAAAACTCAAATATTGAGCCGTAGCACGGACCAATCCGTACTATGCATAGCACCGTAGCCTCACTCTTTTTCAAATACAGATCTGAGATTATCCATACCATTTTCACCCCTAAGCCTAGCTTAGTATAATTATATTTGTTATCTTTTGTTTATACTTAGGAGGCTGTGTAGATCCTATCTCTTTGTCACCTCGATAGCCGTTCCGACAAAAGATGTCGACTCTCCGTTTCTTTTCTGCTTTAGTGCCACATTTTATACTTCAGTCAATACCAAGAGATTAATACTTTTTAGTTTATTAAACAAAGGATTAACCTTTAGAAGGACAATCTTGAACTTAGTTAATTGAAACAGATAATTAATCGGTTTTTCAGATATACACCCTTTTAAAACACTGGCAATAGTATTTACTTAGTTAACAGCGTTCAGTTCAAGCCTTTTTAATAAGATAATTAGAAAAAGCCTTTCTGAAAGAATATAAGTACATATAAAGCCCTTAAAATATACTGGATTAGCCCATAAGCCCACGACACGAGATTGTTTACTGACCTCGGTTACTGCACAATTGCACATGGACCCCTTTTTCGGAATCTTTTAATTTCGGGATGCTTTTTTTTTTTTCAAACAAAATGAAAACTTTAGGCGCCGTTTTTAAGAGCAACTTTCAATTATTCAAGGGTTAGTTTCCTAAATACTGGAAGCCTTTTCAAATTATCAAACTTTGCAAAGCTAATGTAGAAGTCAATCACCTTTGTGAGAGAATTCTTTCGTCCTTAGTTTAGACCAAAATGTTTGGTTAAAAATTGCCAAAAGCGGCATGTATGCAGGGGCGGATCCACATAGTTTCCGGAAGGGGCAGCTGCCTCCTCTAGATTTTGAATTTTAGTAGAGATCAGAACGTTTCGATCGATTTTGCTTCTCTGAAATTTTTTTTGCTTCCCTCTGGATGTTTGATTTGTAATTCAGGTTAAATTTAGGGTTGAAATTAAAATAATTTTTTTGAATTATGATTGGTAATTAGAATTATAAGTTAGAGCATCGAAAATTACAAGTCAGAGCATTGAAAAGTATAAGTTAAAGCATTATTTTTTATCGAGTACCTAATTAGTTAATGAGTTTAAATTCATTTAGCTATTTAAACCCAATTCGATATTTTTTCGCCCTCCAACAAAAATTCTAGGTCCACCTCTGCATGTATGGACTTCGTAAGTCCGGTCACGACTCATGGCTATAATATTATAATAAATGAACAGTGAGATCCTTATCATTTTGTAATATTCTCTACCAAATTTACTTAGATCCGATCCAATGCTGACTCATTTGAACTTTTTTAAATAAAAAGTTATTCCGGATCATTATATAGTTAACAACTTCATTTATATTTTACTTAGAAATCTGTTTATTGCATTCCTCAACTTAAATCTCGACGCTTATAAGCATAAGGCACATATAATTATATAAAATAAATATATGTTAGTGGTTATAATAACCTAACAAATATAAAATTTTAATCCTTACTTTAAATTCACTGATAAAATGAAAAATGTACATAATAACTTTAGTACATAGTGTAGCTACCGTACTACGAAACCGACGCTCGACTAAACCTTTTAACCATGATTCAAATTTATTTGGAGCCACCACTCGTTACGCAACAGGAATAAAATCTACCTTATTTATTTTTGCTCATGGATGATTGATTTGTGTCTTACCTATGAATGTGAAAGGCGTTAGACACTACACTCATCCGAAAAAATTTGTCTCTATTGATTCTAGTTTTTAAAAATATATTTCAACAGTATAACAAGTTACAAAATCAGATCAACAAACATAAAAGAAAAATTAAAATGGAGTGCAAATCAATTGAAAATTTTCAAATTGTGCGGATCTCCATTCTCATTATAAGAACATCATAACGGTCTCTTCAATGACTTGAATAACTGGTTTTAGAAGTTCAAGGACTCGGTTAATGGAAAAACATATTTGGTCTCTCCCATTTTTTTTTCAAAGCTCAATATATTAAGGCTCCATGAGAGTGTTTATGGAATGATGATTTTTTCTTTCTCTGTTTTTTTTTTTGGAGAAGAAAATCAACATTTTTTTTTCTTTTCTCTCTTTTTGTGCTTTGAACGCTCTAAACAACCATGGAGAAGAAGTGAAGAGGCAAGGGATATTTATAGGGTGGAGTTGATGCCTTTTGGAGTTCAAAATGTGCTAAGCTCGGTGCATACTGGTCTGCTCCCTATTAAAATCTGTTTTGAACAACTTAAACAACATTAGACAAAATATGTAAAAAACCAAAAATACTTAAGTTATAATGATTCTTGACCAGAAACGAAAGACAAATTGTGTCTTCGTGTACTTAAAAGGTTTTACTTAATTTTCTGACCATTTTAAGATGGTATGACCATGTTTATTATAAAAAGGAAGTGGAAATATTGCAGTAAGAATCTTTACCACATGGATGAAGTTTGCTTTTACTTAATTTGCAATATGAAATTTGCTTTTATTTTATTTATAATTTGATAAGAACATTTAACCAGTAGTTTTTCGCTCTTGAAATAATTTTTCCAGGACTGAGGATTTACAAGTGATTATGTTAACAAATATGTTCATTTTTTAGACAAATTAATTCAATCAATTTTCTAAGAATATATGAATGTGAAAAAGCAAGAATCATGCTGAAAATGTACATTCAAATTGAAAAAACATAAGAATCTAGATGAAAAACTTTCTAAGTGTTGTTTTTATCGACCTACAACATATCAAATGTGAGATTTTATACTATTAGCTAGTCTTTATAGTTGTTCGAGTTCGTGCATACAAATTTTCTTGACATTTAAGCTTCTAATTTGATATAAATATGCATAAAACTTGTGAAATAACAGGTTTTGAGGTTTTCTTAACAAACTATCAGAACTTTAGCTTAAAATCATCTCTTTTCAGTTTAAAAACAAATTTTGTGGACCTTGAGATAATTTTCTTTAGCTCAAAATAACTATTTCAATTTGAATAATGGTTTGAATATACTTTTTTTAACACATATTAAATCTTTTAGGATCATTTTTTAACCTCAACAAAGCATATCTCCATTTAAAGCATGCAAATTAGTAAAAAAAACTCTTCTGGTAGAAACTGATTATTGTTATCATGAAAATATTATTTTTCAGAGTTAAAACAAACTCTAAGTGCATTTTTAAGTCGGAGACAAGAAATTTAACTTAAAATACACTATTAGTCTATTACCCATTCATTGATGCAAATTTGAACTTAAATCCAGTATTTCTTACTTAGCCAAATCATTTTAGTATAAGAAAGATGACCACCTTAGACTTAAAACATCATATTTAATCAGAACCTAAAGTATTTCATCTCTTAAGCACAAAATAGGAGGTGTATTTAATCGAGATATATTGCTCTCGGCACAATGACTTTAGGTTTGAAACATATTTTCAATGCAATTTCTAACATAAAATGATTTCTTTTATTAAGCTTAAGTAAATAATATTAACTTGTTGCGTACATATGCAACTCGAGACTAGCTAACAAAAATAACACTGGCTGAAAAATTGAACCGTGAAGCATATAATTTTGTAGAGGCATGAAAATTTATTCTTATTATATTCTTGAATTTAAAACTTGTGTTTTGATGCAAATGTATTATTCATTACCAACATTGTTTTAATTTGAGTGTCCACACGTAGTTATATCTCCTTCTTATATTAAGCACGCCGATGTCTTGATCCGCCAACAGCTGTGATTAAAAGATAAAATTTCAGATTGAATATCTTCAATCAAATAATCTGCCTTTGTCTAATTCTATGCATCTTTTTTATGTTTTTTTACGTGTAGAAGTCCAAATTTATTTAAACACGTACTTGCCACATGCAAATGTTGATTTTTATGGTACTTAAGGCAGCGGAATTTCAAAATTTTTGACAAGAAAAGTACCAAAAGAGATCATCATGTGTGATTGAAATCAAACCAAAATCAATTTCCAAATCATTGAACATCATACCTTTAGTTCTTGTCTCCAAACAAGAAAGGAAGATCCTTGAGATGTAGGGTTGTAGCCTCCACCTCCTTGTTGATGCTAATGGTGGTTGATGCCTTGCAGCGCCTTGGTGGTTGATGTGTGCGTGACCTAGAATGCCTTGCACCAAGATGAGACTCCAAAGTAGAAGTCCTCCACGGTATCCACCAAGAAATTAATCAGAAACCAAATATTCCTCTTGCTAGCGAGTACTAACTTGGTTGCTCCTTAATCCCTATCCTTCAAGAGAACTAGATCTTGATCTTTTAGGGTTTATGGTTTCTCAACACATGAGATATGAAACAAGAGAGAAAGAGAGAGTTCTTGGCAGAACCTTTTCTCTAAAAACGAAATCACACTCAAAAGGAATGAGAGGGAAAGTATATATAGCAAATGAGGAATGTGAATTCAGTTTCCAAAACTAACCCCACGTTCTCCCACGTTTTTTATCATGATCTAATTCGAATTTGGCTTCCCTCCAGAAGACAAAGTTCTATATATTTCTCTTACCTTTCCAGAAAGATATAGAACTCCCAAAACCGACTTCAGATGAGGGAGATATGATCAAAATAAGAAACGTGTGCGGCAGTTTTCAGAACATGGCGGTCCAGAATAACCGCCACGTTCTACCACGTTTTTGACCACGATTTAATTCGATTTTGGCTTTCCTCCAGAGAGGCAAAGTTCTAGATCTTTCTCTTACCTTTCCAGAAAGATGTAGAACACTCAAAACCGACTTTGTATGAGAGAGATATGGTCAAAATAAGAAACACTGCGCAGCAGTTTTCAGAAAACGTGGTAGTTATTAAGAAAACAATTCACAAACATGGGCCACAATTAACAACAGTCATTGGACTTTGTTTATTGGGCCAAGTTCTATTTTTTCTTATTTGAATTAATACAATTAATCTAATTAATTGTAGTATCATATAATTATTCCAAATAATTATATTTCTCATGTTCTGGTCGAGAAACCAATTTATTTATCATGTCATACATGTCAAATAAATTAAGGAGCATTTCTAATTAACTTCTTATTGGTGTGACTCTGTGGGATCTATATCAAATGGCAATGGAATCTGAAACTCCTTTCGATTCCATAAACTACAAGCGGCACCTAGCAATATGCATTGTAGTTACCCAAATAACACAGATGATAAGTACCTTACTGTATCACGATCCCTAAGCAACAATTGCCTCGTGTCAATTCCATGTCTCATGATATCATGAATAGATCCAAGGTAGGAACGTGTCATCCTTGCAAATCTACTCGTTTCTTGATTCCAAAATAATTCAGTAATTATGATTAACTCCTTAATCATATGTGCACATACTTGTATTATTTCATCAAGGGGCCCAGTGATATCATCACTCATTTACATGAGGGACATTGGTATTCTTGATAATTACTATCTCTCCACATGAGAGATACATACTGAGATAGAATCTGTATAACTGTCAGTAACTAACAGCGTTGGATAATACCCACGAATATGTATTCTCATGTGAGAGAAACAATCATCTCATACCTTAGAATTCATGACACAAATAAAACATTAATGACACATAACACAATCCATATAATGTTTTATTTCTGGTCACGTCCAATCACTTGATCTCCATCAAGTATCCATTTGATTAAGTTGACAACACTTGTCACATGATCTGCAGAACATGATCATCACTTAATCCAAATGCTAATCTTATGTTGGTAATTAATGTCCCTTGTTAATTACCAAGACTAGGGACACTTTAGAGTATTTATTAACTCCTGTATAGAGTTCCACAATTCCAGGTCCTCAACCCGAATGATCTATAAGTAATAAAATACTCAAGGAACAAGATGATAAACATATCATCCAATTACATGAACGAAACTTAGAAAACAATCATCCTATGATTGGCTTCTAGATCACAACACTAACAGCAAATTGTATTATCTTTCTGATTGGTCCTGATTTATTTTCATTTTTTAAATGTCAAATAAGAAATTTTTAATTGATTGATAATTGATTGGTCATGTATTCATTTTTTTTCTATTTTTATATCATTTAAAGAATATTATTTGTTATTTAATATATCATTTTTTATGAGATTATTTTATGAAAATATGTCAAAAAAAAAACATATATATTATTTAAGGAATGTTTTCTACATGTATATGTCATTTAATATGTCCTTTAAGAATATTATTTGCTATTTAAGGATGGTTCAAATGCCTCTATTTTTTTGTGCCTCCACCATACCTCCATTTTTAAAACGTTAATTACTCAAAATTTAATTCATAAACTCTAAAATAAAATTGTTAGATGTGATCTATGTTATTTTCTCTATATGTTCATAGAAAATTATCACGTTTCGGTTTTGTTTTTATGTGAATCAATAAGTTGAAAAATCAACGTCTAGTAATTATCCACATTAGTACGTTTTATGATAACCAAAATAAAGTTGAAATGTCATAATTTTTTACATGTGCATAGATAAAATGATATAGATCACATCTATGTTTTTATTTTGACTTTTATGTTTTAAATTTTGAGTTATTAAAGTTTTAAAAATGAAGGCATGATGGAGGTACAAAAAATGGAGGCATTTGAACCATCCTCTTGTTATTTAGTCTAAATTTTTTTTATGAAAATATGTCATTTTGTATGAATTTTTTTTTATTCTCTTATATTATGTTTCTGTTGCAATATATGGGCACGATACTAGTATGTAATATGAGAGATTCCTATGAGAAGGTAGAGCCTCTTCTAAGTTTCCGCCTTATCCATGGAATTTTTTTTTATCCGTAAACAATATATACTTTTAGTATGGATTTTTACGGTATGTAGACTGAGAGCATCTACATTTCAGCAATTCAGATGAGTTTTTAAATAATTGTTAACTATTTTTTAGAAATTAAAGTCTCTAAAATTTCTAACTCTCGCATGGCTGAAATTAATTTTAGAGCTTCTATTAAGTCACGTCAGCAACAAATTAAAAATGATAAATAATTTGAGCCAATCATTTGATCAGCATGGAGTATAAACAGTTTCTTAATAAGAAACTTTACTACATAATTTCTAAATAAAAAACTCTCCCACATCTCTGAAACTGAATTAGAAATTGTCATATCATATTAGAAACTCTAATAATATCAGAGATGTATATGCTCTAATGATCATTAGGAATCTTCACCTTTTACATGATTAGCCGGTATTTTTATTAATACCCTAAAAAAAAACAAATTATCAAATCTGCCCTCACTCCAAAATTATTTTTAAATCTGCCCTAACCGCCCATCCACTGGGCGGTCCAGTTTCCATAGCTGACCGCCCAGCAGCTGGGCAGTCCGCTATCGATTTTTTTTTTTTTTTAAGAGACAATATGAATATCAAGATGATGAATTCTTAACGCTAAAAATTCGGATTTTGTTTTTAAATATTAGTTAGATTACTTCTTTTAAGCATATTTATACTAAAATACGCTAAATTACTTGGAATTATGTTAAATTACGTTGAGTTGCACTAAATTACTTTAAATTACGCTAAATAACAATAACTTCGCTAATTATGCTGAAATATGGTAAATTATGGTAAACTACGCAAAATTACGCTAAAGTAGACCGATTCTGTGCCATCTCTCATGAATTATAAAAAATAGTAAAAAAATTTTGAAAATAGTAAAAATTGGTATTCTACAAGTTCATTATGTAACTAATTTATTGAGCTACTTGGATTGAATAATAGAAATGAAAATCTTAATCGGAAACTTCAACTCAAGTTTTGAGGCTCTTCTCTTTGTTTTTTGGCGATTTTGAATTTCAGAAAACAGCATAGTAGTTATTGATGCATGCGCATTTTCACAAGCTTTCCGAAAAGTGGTCATTTGCTAAAATCGGACACTCGAGCGCCGTTTTATGACCGTTTGAAGTTTCGTCGTCGTTTTTCGCCTTTTTAGTGAAGATATCGTCCCTATTCATATGTAATTTAGCATAATTTACCGTATTTTAGCGTAATTTAATGTAATTTAGTGTAATTTAGCGTAATTAAAGTAATTTAGTGTAACTCAACGTAATTTAACATAATTCCAAGTAATTTAGCGTATTTTAGTATAAATATGCTTAAAAGAAGTAATCTAACTAATATTTAAAAAAAAATCCGAATTTTTAGCGTTAAGAATTCATCATCTTGATATTCATATTGTCTCTTAAAAAAAAAAAAAAATCACTAGCGGACTGCCCAGCTGCTGGGCGGTCAGCTATGGAAACTGGACCGCCCAGCCAGTGGGCGGTCAGCTATGCATAGTGGACCGCCCAGTGGCTGGGCGGTTAGGGCAGATTTAAAAATAATTTTGGAGTGAGGGCAGATTTGATAATTTGTTTTTTTTTAGGGTATTAATAAAAAGGAAGCTGATATGAGTACCCGCAGTTGAGTACCCGCATTATACCCGCACATAAACTATCATAACTGTTTTTGGGAACCGCACCTAAACTGTCATAACTGTTTTGGGGACCTAAACTGTCAAAACTGTAATTTTATTTTACAAGTATTAATAGTAACATTGTGAAGTATTTATACTTATACAAGACAAGTATTTATATCTATACAATGAACTACATATATGATATATGAATTGGGGACCATTACACTGTCAAAACTGGGGACCATTACTTTTACACGTTTTTCAAGGTGGTTTTTTTTTTCTCCGTTCAATCTAACCAATTTTTGGGACGATCTATGAGGAATTTTGCAAATCTAAAACCACGAACGTGTTCTATTTTTTTTTTCTCTTTCAAATGAGATCCATGATGACATACTTTTACACGTTTTTCAAAGTATCAAATATTCAAATATGAAAAGTATTCATACAAAATAGAAAGTATTCATACCTAATATATCAAGTATTTATACCTAATATATCAAGTATTTATACCTAATATATCAAGTATTTATACTTAAGATATCAAGTATTTAAAGAAAAAAACTGGACTCATCTTTTACACGGTTTTTAAGTATTCACATACAAAATGGAAAGTATTTATACCTAAATTATCAAGTATTCATATATAATTCATCAAGTATTTATACTTAAGATATCAAGTATTTAAAGAAAAAAAACTGGACTCATCTTTTACACGTTTTTCAAGTATTCACATACAAAATGGAAAGTATTTATACCTAAATTATCAAGTATTCATATATAATTCATCAAGTATTCATACCTAAGATATCAAGTATTTAAAAAAAAACTGGACACAATACCTACTCATCTTTTACACGTTTTTCAAGGTGGTTTTTTTTTTCTTCGTTCAATCTAACCAATTTTTGGGACGATCTATGAGGAATTTTGCAAATATAAAACCACGAACGTGTTCTATTTTTTTTTTCTCTTTCAAATAAGATCCATGATGACATACTTTTACACGTTTTTCAAAGTATCAAATATTCAAATATGAAAAGTATTCATACAAAATAGAAAGTATTCATACCTAATATATCAAGTATTTATACCTAATATATAAAGTATTTATACTTAAGATATATAATTCATCAAGTATTTATACTTAAGATATCAAGTATTTACCGAAAAAAACTGGACTCATCTTTTACACGTTTTTCAAGGTGATTTAATGATTGACAAAGTTAGTTGGGAAAGGAATCAAGTGCGGGTATAATGCGGGTACTCAACTGCGGGTACCAAAATCTTTATTCTAATAAAAATGCCGGCATGGTTAGTAACGTCCAATATAATGCATGCTTTGAATTAAATGGAAGTAGAATAAGCAGCGGATATCAAATACGTGACAGAATTTTTTGTTTTATTTAACTTTGTAATGGTATCTTTTTTTTTTTAGGAAAGTTGAGAGTCGTTTGAAGCAAATATTCGTGCATAATCATTCAATTATTTTTACGAAAAAGACAAAAATAATTTTCTACCTTTAAATATTCATAAAGAATATCATATAATTTGTTGATTTTAGAATATTGTATTTGGATAAAGATATGTTTCAGAGGGATATTTTGAAAGTAGGTACAAGGTTGTGTTTAACATTTTCTGAATCTACAAATCAAAACTGTTAAAATTATAAAATACGCCTCCAGGGTGTGATTTAGACGCAGAGAATGATCTCTCTTGCAATATCGGATGTTTTCAGTTAATAAATATAAAATATTTATTATATTTTTTTATGGTTGACGGCAATTGCCGGTAGAGAAGGAAATTAGTCACGTCATAGAACGTCACATGTGTTGATCACGTGACGTGACCGCATTCGAGCGAAAATTATACGTCACGTCACGTCACGTTATGAAATATACAGTATCCAGTTTTTTCTAGTTAATTTTCAACTTGTTTTGGTATGCATAGAGTATCAAGGTTTCTCTTTTAGTATAGGTTCAGTAATACTGATACTCATGTAATACTGGTTTTTATTTTCTCTAGTTTAATCCAATGAATATTTGTAATTTGAATTTTCTCTAGTCTAGTTTACAACATTATTTACTTATTTTAAAAAATTTAGAATTTTTAGAATTTTGCATATTTTTAATTTTTTTTCTAAATTTTCAACAATTTAAATTAAAATAAAATAAAAATTGACGTGACTAATTTACGTTGCGTGATGTAACCGTCCGCCACCATTTTGATCACATCACATGAAAAAAAATTGGTCACATCACGTCACGTCACGTGACCAAATCACGACGTGTCACGGTCAATAAATATATTTATTAATTTAGAAAATCGGAATTTAAAATCTCGATTCTAATTAATTTCATCATTGACGAGAAAAAATAAAGTTTCACTAAAATTGTACAATTAATAGTCTGGCCCTAAGAAAAGTCGGAATTTTTTAATTCATCCCAAAACTTTCTCATTTTATAAGAAAAACAGATAGTTGGGCTTAAAAAAACAGCTCTTTTAAATCAACGGTCTTGAAAAGGCGGAATTTTAAAACAGTGGCTTTTAAAGGTCGGACTTTTGAATAGCTAAAGTTAAATTTATTCTATTTTATTTTTTCAAACCAAAAATTTGTACGAATAGAAATTTACAGTTTCAATCTTCTTAAATATCGAATTTCCTTTCATATGTCATTTAAAATTTATCAAATAAAAATTATAGTCCTGCGATCTGCTTTAAAAGCTCACGTCTTCATATTGTTTCATTTGTAATAAGGAATATATACAATATAACTATCATATGAATATCAATAATAATTCAATATGAGGTACTTATTTTGATCCGATTGATTGGGGTAAAATATCGGAATAGCATATAGCGGCCAAGTTTTGAACGCTGCACTAGAGTCTAGACATCAATTAATAATAAGGCTAAGCTAAGATTTTTTTAACATACAACCCGCACTTTAAAAATGCGTCTCAATTACCAAGTTCTGTGATTCTGTCGATTTCCATATTCCAGCAAACCAGAAGAAATTGTTTTGTGTTCACTCGGAAACCGAAACGCCCTCTTTTGTTTCTTCTCGTACATTTACCGCGTCCGCACCGCACTGTTCTCCAATACGAAACACCACAGTCAAAAGTCAAAAACCATTTATTATCTCACTCACCAAACCTTCCTTAACTCCTGCATTAAATACACAGCAGCACTAAGCCACTAACCACTCGGAGAGATAGCCATAGTGTGAGAGAGAGAGAGCGCAGTAACCAATGGCAGGAAGACACCCTCTCCTCTTCCTATCCATCTTCCTTCTACTCTCCTACAATGCACGAGCCGCCACTCTCGCCTTGGTCAATAGATGCGCCGAGACGGTCTGGCCCGGGATCCAGCCCGGTGCGGGGCACGATATCCTAGCCCGCGGCGGGCTGGAGCTGCGTCCGGGCCAGGCCACCTCTCTCAGGCTGCCCCCGCAGTGGTCGGGCAGGGTGTGGGGCCGCCAGGGCTGTCAGTTCAACCCTGCCACCTCCACTGGTAAGTGTGCCACTGGCGACTGTGGCGGCCAGCTGTATTGCAACGGCATCGGTGGGGTCCCACCTGCCACTCTGGCTGAGATCACGCTCTCCCAGTCGGCAACAACACAGGATTTCTATGACGTGTCTCTTGTTGATGGGTATGTTGCGTTGTGGCTTAGAGATTTAATATAAGGGAAAATGTGTTGTGTTATTTAGTATATACGAATCATTATTCTTTCCAAAATAAAGCGACAAAGGTTTAGGATAACGGTAACGTTTTTTTTTTCTTTCTGTAAAAGTTGTAGCGGATAACTTGTGCACAGAGATTTTTATTTATTTTTTTCTCAAAAGAAAAACAAAGTTCTCTAACTCATCAACACCTTTTAACAGAGTATATCATTAATTCATTATTATTGTTTTCAAAAACTTTGCTCCGTGTTGCTGTGTGCCTTTGATTTGATCCTCTTAATTTGCTTGAGAAGTCAAGTGAGAACTATGGCAAATAATAATATTGTACTTTTTGGTGAAGTGAGTGCAAAAGTGTTTTGGTCTATTCTCTCCAGTGTATATATGTGTGTGGGATTACATGACATAGATCTAATTTTTCATGTTATTTGTAGGTATAATCTGCCAATATCTATGACACCATTTCACTCTACTGCGAAATGTGCCACTGCTGGGTGCGTGAGCGATTTGAACAAGATGTGTCCTGCCGGGATGGCTGTTAGGGATGGTGCAGCTGGTAACAGGTAGAGATTTTAATTTCTTTCTGTTTTATTTATATACACAGTTTATGTTCAAAGGATTCAATGGGTATAGATGTTAAAAAGAATAGTAATGGAAAGGGTTTAACGTGGTAAGAGTCTTTCTTGTGCTATAAATTTTTTTTCAAGTTCAAAGGTGCCCTTTTTAAGTACTTCTTTACAAATGTACCTTGCACAACATTGCTTCATTCTTTTCTAATAAGATGATAACAACACTAACATATATGTGTCTCGTTGTAAGAGAATAGGACACATAACTTGGATTATAATTGTATGGAATTAGATCGGCCTGCCTACCTCTTTTTGGTCTTTATAAAAACATTGGTCAAAGAAGGCATTTCATTTCGATTTACAAAATTAGCAAACTTCTTTCTAGGAATCTCTTGCAATTAGAACCCCAATATTTGACCGATTTCCACAATTCAAAACACAGATTTTTTTTTTTTCATAAATTGTCCGTCCAAAGTAAGAAAATAAATACACAGATCTCCTCTTTCAACTTCATTATTTTTTAATGCTTTTCTGATCTGCACCTCTCTTAAAAACAACCAGAGTGGTGGCATGCAAGAGTGCTTGCGCAGCTTTTGGCGCACAGCAATACTGTTGCACAGGGAGCTTTGGAGGCCCGCAACAATGCAAGCCGACATCGTACTCCCGGCTATTCAAGAGTGCTTGCCCGAGGGCATATTCGTACGCGTATGACGACCCCTCTTCCATTCTGACATGCTCAAGCGGGGCAAGCTACATTGTTACATTTTGCCCTCATAGCCACTAAATTAATAGAAGCATCTATACTTTGTGTTGCTTTAGTTATAAATTTAGTATTTATTAATGATAGCTACATACTTTGTATTTGTTGGATTCACCTCCAGCGTGTGTAATGCGACTTGTTCTGGATTTCATGGATGTGTGTTTCTAATCTGGTCTACTGCTTGTAGGCCATTATAATTGCTCCTGTTTTATTAGTAATTTCTGCTCGTTGATTGCTATAACTGCACCCTTCAAACAAGGCAATGCCCTTTCGAACTTTGGGTAACCAATAGTTGTAGAACTTTTTTTCTAACTAACTGTGCTACCTCTCCTCTCTCCAATAAAATATCCCTTAAATCCAAGGAGAGCAGTGGGAGCACTGGACTGCGTGTTGTGCTGTAGAGTTGGACCGATCCAATGAATATCTATCTGGGCTCGGCTGAGAATGAAAATTATTATATGGTATTAGGTAGATTTAAACCTTTTATTTTAGATGGACAGATCGGATTGAGTTCAACTATTTTATTAAAACCTATTAGAAGAAACATATGAAATTTGAAGTGCCACTTATAATAAACAAGAAAATATAAATCAATGAGTTCCTGTTTTTGTAATGTGCTTCTTTTGATACAGTTTTGTTTCCCCTATGTTCTATAAATTAATATATACCGTCTTTATTAGATCCTAAATTTGATGGTCATTGATGGTCACATGTAGTGGAAAAAACGTGCCGTGCCATGCTGTGACTAACACACCGTGACTTTGGTCTCGTGCCGTGCCGTGACCAAGTTAATTTTTCACGTGCCGTGCCGTGACCAAAATGTCAAGAAGTGGTTATGGCACGGTCACGCCACGTAAGTCATGCCGTGCTTAAACGTGCCGTGACCATACGTGACTCGCGTGACCATTTAATTATAATTTAGGTTAGTTTATTCAAGATTCACCATTAAATTAATATTTAATAGTCCTAATTACACGTGACTCGCGTGATTACGTGTTGTGCCGTGCCGTGACTAAATCTTTCACGTTCCGTGCTGTAACTGTGCCGTGCTGTATGCGAATGGTCATGGCACGTAACTGACACGCATGCCGTTCCGTGCTGTAACTGTGCCGTTCCGTGACGGAGTCGGCTCCACTGTGCCATTTTTCCAACTCTAGTCACATGCGACCAAATCTTGTCTATGGTTATTAATTTTTTTTTTTTGACAACCAAATATTGTCTATTATGTGAAGTGTACGAAGTGTGCATGCAAAAAGGCTCAGGTAAAGCCTATATTCTATTGCGCTGTCCCTGTTCATTCCTGTATTGCATATTGCTGTGCTTAATCATGTTTATCAAGAACAGTCGAAATGCTAGCAAGATTGCTAATGATCTAATCTTAGATTTTATATAAGCACGCTATCAAAATTCACATAATCCATTCCTATGTTTATTTATGAAAGAAACTACTCTGTACACATTTATGTTAATAACTACAACTTGAGCAAGTGGGGTCTAGCACATGAGCAACATCACCAACTTTCCAAACATTCATTCATTGGATCCCTAACTAGCAACCAGGGTTGTTTAAAGGTACCCACCCTTTATGACACGCTCCACTGATGGCTGCCAAAACCCTTTTTTGTTCTCCTTTTCCTTTCTCTCTTGGACTTGGTTGAAAGGCAATGGTGCCAAAAATGCTTATTTATTTAGTGTTTTGGTACAACTTTTTTTTATTTTATTATTATAGCCCGTAGGCAATGTTTTGGTACAACTTGATCAGGGTCCATCAACCTCCCCATGTGAGCTAGCAGTGATAAAAGAAAAGGGAAAGCAGATCTTGCCCTCATGCCTGCTTTTCAAGGCTAGTCAATATGTCCTGAGAAATTTGTCAGCTTTCTCACAAAGGAATACAGTAATAATAAGAGGGGCAAAGCTTCTGCTTCTCCATCTTTAACTCTTTAGTGGATCAATACACTAAACAATTTATCACGCTTCTGATTTGACTTGTGTAATTTGAACTTATGGTCCGGTTCAAAGTGGAATTCAGATCCTGCAATACCTGACTGAGTACAATGAGATCTGAGTCGTTAGTTTTTAACTTGTGCGAATCTCAAAACAGACTCCCTATATCTCTAATAGACACTGAATTTCTCTTGACCGGCTGGGAGTATTGTAAAAGAGTTTGGTACTCCCTATGGTTGAACCCTTCCACCTCTCCTCTTCTACCCATTTCTAAGTTTCAAATAATTGAAATTGAAATTTGTAATGCTTTTATATGTTTATTCTATTGTCTTTATATTAAATTAAGAGGGCTTATAAGGAGCCTTATTTCATTATTCAAGGCATTTGCAATTGAGAATTTCGACCTTATTCCGTACATTTCAAAACTTCTAGGTACGTTTGGATGGGAGTTAAAATAGTTAGAATAGTGAAATTTGAGAATAGTAAATGAAAATAGAGAAAAAATAGTTATTTTCATATTAGTGTGAAAATGGTGTTATTCGGATTAGTAAAAATATTGTTTGGATTGTACATGTGAAATAGTGAATCGTTGTAACCAATAAAGAATAGTGTTAACAAGGTGCTAATTAAGAGGAAAGATAGGCAAGTGGGATCTCAAACGAATTGTCACGGCATAAAGATAGCGGAAGTGGTGTCAAATTTGTCATTTCAGGACAGTGTTGGCGAAAATTCGAAAAGGAAACATTTTTTTTCTCTCTTCACACTTCCAAATAGTAGCTATTTCAACATTTACAAAGAATAGATAATAACAACTATTCTAGCTATTCCGAATAGCAAAAATGTTGTTTGGATACACATTGCTATCCGAATAACTATTATTCTAAAATAGCCTCTATTCTTGTGTTATCCAAACATAGCCTTGTGGGTTAGTAGAATAGAGCTATTCTTGAACTAACCCAATTTACTAATTTGTATTTGGATTACCAAGATTTGAGAATAGTGGAGCTAACTCAGAGTTAGCTCTATTTTTTGAATGATCCAAATGCAACCCTAACGGTCCATGCATCTCCTGATCCATATCATATGAATTAGAATTAAATCACCAAAGCTCTAAAATCTCGTTATGAATTAGAAACAAAACCAGATATACCACACAATTGGCCCATTAATAAGAGGCTTCTTTTCATTTAAATTGGGCCAAGCCCAAAATTTTCACTTGTTAGATCAGCCAACAAAAACAAACCCCTAGCGGGCCCTAAAAGTTCCCAAAAGCAGTTACTGACAAATTGGAGCTAAAATTATGAGTCTCTGAGGCTAAAACATAGGTCAGTCATATACTAAACATGTCAATAGAGCCTCAGAAGATAGTTCTACAACTATAAATATACACGCATTTTAATTTGCAAAAAAGAATGTTAAATATCGATGATAGAGGGAAGGGAGAAAAGAAGAAAGAAAGGGAAAAGGCAAAACAAAAACAAAAAAATTATAATAATAAAGTAAGGGGAAGAAGGCCCTACTGCCTCTTACCCTGTCAACTCTTCTAACACTAAATTATTCAACTCAAGAGCCTGCTCTTTTATTCTCTGCTAAATACCTCTCAGCTATTGCTGCATGAAAGGCCGCACCAACCGGCAACACATCTTCATCAATCATGAAATAAGGCGAGTGACCCAGGTGCACCGAGCCTACATTCTCGTTCTTCACACCAATGTAGTAGAACGCAGATGGTATAACTTGCGAGTAAAAGGTAAAATCCTCTGAGCCCATGACTGGAGGAGCTTCGTTGTAATTTCCTGGACCCAACAAATCAACTGCCACATTTTTCACTTGCTCGTACATAAACTTGTCGTTTGCAGTTGGGGGGTAAAAACTTTCGTCTTCAAAGAAATCTACTGATGCCTCGCAGCCATAAACCTTAGATTGTGTCACTATAACCTAAAAAGTAAAAATGATAATACAATTCTTCATTATTAAAAGAAGTATGCTGACACTAATTGGATCTCGTATATTGTACTACTAAGCCATCAGATTGTACCAGTCTTTGGTATGTCCATACAAGTATATCAGATCTTAATTTTTCACTTTCATTTCTAACAACTTTTTTCCTATATCCGAATGAAACTAAAACCAAACAACAACACCAAGCTTTAATGGACAGAATTGAAAAAAATCTAGCCGAGTCAAAGGTAACCCAAGGGATATTAAATATGATAAATGTTTGGAATTGTAAATTACAAATGCCATGACATGTTGGACATAACTGCGATATACTTTTTTTTCTAAAAATAAGATACCCTTATTTTTGTTGTACGTTTAATATGAAACCTTGGTACACCTTGGGACAAAACCCAATAGAGGCTGAGAAAACTTTTAATGCTAAATTTCGAACTGTACCAGTTGGTCCTGTACATAGGCACCTATTGGCTACTGATTGGTTATTTGTTCCAACTTCAAAGTCATTATGCCATTTTATTTTTTTATATCATGTTATTTCAGTTTTAACTTGGTTGACATGCATGTATATTTGTCATATTTCTACCTCTTCTATTCTCTGACGGAGCTGGTAAAAGCTGTTGTTAGAAAATGCCCTAAAAGTGCCACCAAGTATGACCGACTCTGGAATCATGCCATGAAGATCTGTTGCATTAACCATTCCAACTGAGACTACCTGGAAGAAATTTTAAAATAAAACTTGAAATAAACAAATGACAATAAAGGCAAGAAGAGAAACTAGAGCAAGACAGGTAGATTGGCGATACATATTTGTCAGTAACAAGGGGACCTTTTATTCAACAAAATGAGGTACATGTACATCTATATTGCAGTAAAGTCTTTGCATTGAAAATGAGAGCCAAGTCAATAAGAGAAAAGAGAAAAACCAGTGTATGATATCAAAGACATTGGAATGAAAAAAAAAAAACAGAAGTAAACTTAAATGACAAAAATAACCAATAATAAATAACACATTTAATTTCCAAAAACGACAAACAAAATAAACCATTGAGAACAGCCTCATGGAAAGAAACTCTTTCTTGGAAAGATGAACAACGATGGACGACATTTGGTAAAGTTTTTAGGGTTTATTTATGCTAGCCATTGCTACATAACGTTTTTTCTGGTCTGGTCAGTGAAAATATTTTTCTTATTAAACACGTAACAAAAGGTACCTGCTGCAATTAACTACCAGTAAAGGGTAGATTATAAATAAAATATACTAGTGAAAAGGCACCTGAGAATCCAAGGGGTCAGCTTCACGAGAGACAAGGTTCTGCAAACTGATAACAACTGTAGAGGCAGCCAAAATGGTTCCCACCTTTCTCAGGTCTGGATTTGCTACCTGGATTACGGCTTTGAAGAAACCACACCCAGCAAGCAAAGGGCCCGGTCTTGACCCGATAACAGAGCTCTGTTCCTGGCTGGATACATGAGCAGCAAAAATAGCCTCTACTCCTTTTAAAGCACCATCTTCTATCATTCTTTTTGCACCTATTCCCGCTTCTTCCGCTGGCTGGAATAGCAGCTTAACTGTTCCCTAAATTACATATGTAAAATAAACATAGGTACTGCAATCCATTGATCTATCCAGTATTATAGTTTCTCTTGTTTTTACTCTTTGAAAAGAACATCCTGGAATGCATTTTCTAAATATACAATGATGTTAAAAGCTCGAGGGCTTGTTCATCTGAAATTTCTTGTATTGTTAACAAATAAGTGCATTTCCCTGATAATACTGAAGAGTAGAACTAAGGTGTTCTTAAGCTCACCAAGTCCCTTTATGAGCTTAACTCAAAAACCTATCGGATTGACTTCAAACGACGCATCTAAACCGTTGAAACCGATCTACTTCATAAGTGATGCGTTTACATGTCAAATTTCTAAATTTTTGAACTAATTTAGTATGAAGTCAAGCGGTCAAAAAAAGATGATTTATAAGTTCATTTTAATGAGTTCATTTTTATTTTTTGACCGCTTGACTTTATACTAAACTAGTTCTAAAAATTATAAATTTGACATGTAAATGCATCACTCGTGAAGTAGAACGGTTTCAACGGTTTAGATGTGTCGTTTGAAATCAATCCGATAGGTTTTTGAGTTAAGCTCACAAAGGGGCTTGGTGAGCTTAAGAACACCTTAGTTCTACTCCTGTAAATTTTTAGCAAATATGGATAAATGATCAACATTTCAGAAAAAAAAAAAACCTTTCTTATGCATTGAATTGGACAGTGCTTCTCATCAGAAAACTTGAGCAAGCATAACTGGGGCTAAACCATATCAGACAAGTTGGGTACAACTTGCTATTTACTCTGCAAACAAACCCAGAATATGGCGAACAGCATAAATTAGAAAAAAAACCTTTAATAAATGTTCGCGAGCTTTTAGTATTCTAGCCGCACCAAGAAGCATAGCTACATGTGCATCGTGTCCACAAGCATGCATCTTACCTTCAACCTTACTTTTATATTTCCATTCGACCAATTCCTAAATTAGAAAATGCAGAAGAGAAATATCAGCATGTTTTTTTGACAAAGAGAAATATCAGCATGTTACTAAAATAGAAAATGAAAAAAGGAAATAAGCATGTGTTAAATGAGGATGTCTACAACAGAAGGCAAGACGTCCTTTATCTAGGAATCTGACAAAGGAATCTGATAAAGGAACTGAAGCAATCTGACACGAAAGACACAACTTGTCTGATGCATTGCAAACTGTGCAACTTAGAATGTTTTACACATGCAAGATAAGCTTCTCTTTTCCTGTTTAAAAGTACCTGAGACATACGGGTCTGTCCCAAAATCCATTTAATGGCACTACTTTAGAACAATTAATTAGCATGAAGAACCGCTTCATCTGATGTGTTGAAAACTGTGCAACTAAATTTAAAAAATGCCAGAGCACTTTAATGTATGTAGTTTATTTTCTTTTTTTTAACAACAATATATGTAGGTTCATTTGGTACATGTTGGGCGTCATAACAGGCAGTTAAAGAACAATAGGAAAAAAACAAAAAGCGAGAACAGAAGAAAGTTGCAAAGTATGCAAAAATCCAAAAAAGATGAAGAGATCACTTACAGTTGGTATTCTGTTACCTTTCAGAAAACAACCAATACTCAATGGACCACCACTAAACAGTTTCATACCAAATTACAGCAGCTGGCAGGAACTTGATACCAAAATAACCATGCAAGAATCGAACAAATATCTAGATACTATTATTAGATATTGCACACTAAAAACACGTGCCGGTAAACATATGCTTCTGAAAAATGCTAAACAACAGTGATTGCATGTAGCTATCATCCAAAAAGTACAACAAGAGATAAGAAAAGAATGCAGCATATTAACTAACTTCAATACCACAATTGTAAACGGCACCCTTTTTGAAATGTGGGAAGGCTAATTGAAATGGTAGGAAGTTCTTTTACTCATTTTTTCTTTTTTTGTAAATTCTGGTCATATAAGGAATTGGTCAGTCCCTGTTCCTAGACTTTTATCATCTCAAGCAATTGATGAGCTCAGTCATATCCTAGTCAAATGAAGACAAGAGAAGTTGGCATGGTATACTGCTGACTTTTCAGAAAATATAAGCAGAATGGAAAACATTTACTATGGATAATCTAAAAAAAAAAATACCACAATTTCTAATCTGCATAGTTATCTACTATATCTTTACTTTTGTTTCTTCTTTTGACCCGGCTATTTGACAAAATTGTGGCCCCTGGCAAAATTAGAAAGCTTATGTGCGGTTTATTCTTCAGTAAATTGTACAAAGGAAATTACAAAAGAGAAGTGTCCTGCGTGCCCTCAACTACGGTCCATGGATATATACTAAAAAAAGTTTGAGTTTTAGTGAATACACTTTTTTTCTTTTTCCTCTCTCAAGGTAAATTAAATTTGAAACTTGAAAACAAATTGCACAAGGAGTGCTATGTGCTTATATTACCTGAATTGGGAGGGCATCCATGTCAGCTCGCAGTGCTACAATTGGGGGCCTACCAGTCCCGATTGTTGCTACAACCCCCGTCCGAGCTAACGGGTATCTATACCCGACTCCAATTTCATCAAGCCGGTCCCGCACCAACCGGCTTGTCTTAATCTCTTCATATGCCAATTCTGGATATTCATGTATGGATCGTCTAGCCGCTTTAACCCATTTCACGGCCTCTTCACTCTTTGCCGTCTGTAGAATCTCCTCTTTCCATCCATTTTTGGTAACGCTGCTTGTAGTGGTGATACAAGTTGTGTTAACTTTGTAAGGAGGTGGAGGAAATGGGGATAAGAGAGGTTGGCTGAGAGGAATATCTTCATCGAAGTGTGATAGAGAGGTGGAATAAGAGCAAGAAGAAAGGAGGAGAGCGAGCGGGAGGAGAAGCGCTATAGACATAATAAGAGGTTATTGGGTCTGTGAGAGACGCAGAGAGAGAGAGAGAAGTGAGAAGTTTATTTTAAAAAAAATAAGAAGTGAGAAGAAAAAGGAGAATTGGATTGTAGGTTTGTAGGGGTATTAAGGAGAAAGGAGCATGGAAGGGGACATGGAGGGAAGAAAAGGTAATAGTGTATCTGTGTATGCATTCTGTGCACCCGGTTTAAATACTTCAATTATGATGATGTGATATCACAAGTTCAACCTTTCATTAACACAAAATTTATTAACTTTATGGTGGCTTGTATTCTTTATCTTTATTTTCAAAGGAGAAATAATATATTCAAATGTTGAATGTTGTTGAGCATTATCTTCGTATTAAACTAGATCATATGAAATGTACAGATCAAATTTTATATTTAAAAAAATATTATTTTTTAAATTGATACAAAAATTATTGTTTTTTTAACATTAATTTTGTACAAATCTAAAATAATAATAAAACATTTAAACATATATATATATATATATAAAATGTGTTATATTTTAATATGAAGATCATATTAAACAGTTTGAATCAATTATTTGAACTTTAAAAACGAAGAAGATAATGCAAGATATAGTAAAAAAAGAAGGTTTAGTATTTAGGCTTGAAGGCGCGAAGTTTCCTTAAAAAAGGAACACGATACTAAAAATTTGCAATAATAAACAAAAATGCATTGGACCTATTCGGAAAGGAATATTTCCATCAGTAATATTGGAAAAATAGTTTCATGGGAATTATATTTTTATGTTGGTTTTGGACAATCTAAATCTCATTTTCTTTTGAATTTCAATTCCAAACTAATATGTACGGTATGGAAAGGATTAAAGGGCAATCCGATAGATATCATATCAAATTTGGTTCAGTGTCCGATTAAAACTGTTTGATATACATTAATATTCGTATATATGTAATTTGCACAGATCTTAGAGCTTTTTGGGTGAATCTTGATGCTACTTGAACGACTCTAACCATGACTACAACCGTACATCTGATCGAATTTGGTCCGATGTCTATAAAAAAACCTCTAATTTCCTGTAAAAATAATAGACTCAAATCGTTCTTTTTTTTTAGAGCGTTTAAGTTCCCTAGAATCTCACCTTTCTCTCACTCTCTTTGATATATAAAGAAAGACGTGAGAGGGCAAAAGTTGAGCTCGGAGGAAAAAATAAAGTTGAGTCTCAAGGAAACTTTCGAATATAAAAGAAATTATAATTTGTAATCATGATTGGATAAAGCAAATAGAGATTCTCAAATTCTTAGATCTCTCGCTCCACTGTGAAAATATACCTAATATAGGGATGAAAACGGATCGGATAGTGATAAACCCATATCCGTTTTTTTTTCTCCGGACAGATTAGATATTAGACGGATACATACGGATGTAGATCAGATACTGAATATCCGTAGATATAAACATAAATATTTTCATAATATTTATTAAACTATATAGTATATATCTACTATTCAGATACGGATAATTAAAATTCAAAATCACATATATGTACCATTATCAACATAAATATTCGGATATTCGGATATTCTAATTTTCGAATACATGCATATTCGGATTCAGTCGGATAATATCTGATCCGTTTTCACCCCCTCCTAATAGCGTTACTCTTTTTTGTGTTAATTGTATCTTTGTTGTTTTGTACTTAATTAATTTAGTTCCAATATTCCTTATCATGTGCACTCGATAGGTTGCAATTGGATGGGCCCCCCCCCCCCCCTGAGCTTTTTTGTTTAGCTTTGTTTGATCAGAATTGTTTGAATTTTTGTTGGACTTTTTGCAGAGAGTTTCTACTACCGAGCTCCATATATACAATCAAATGTTATTTTGAAAACAATATATTATTATGAAAGGAATATAGTGTTCCATAAATACATACATTGATGTGTCAATGCATATTGATTTTCTAAAAAAAAAAAAATATGTGTAGATATATTAATCTAAATTGATGCATAGTATTAATACACTGAAGATAAATTGATATTAGTGTAATTTTTTTACAAGTTTTTAGTTGTAAAAAAAACAACTTTCTATAAATTCCCCACAAGTACTTACGGAAACATCTTTTCCAAAAAATATTCATGTGGTTTTCCATTTTGAAAATCTCCAAACTAAATGTAAGGAATCTACAGCCATAAAATTCAATTCTCAAAAGAAATGATATTGTTGAAGGACCTTTAGTCTATGAGATAGGTGTAGGTCCGATGCCCATCGGACCTAGTTTGGTTCCGATGGGCAGATCTACCGTAGGATAACGGAGTAATTTGTGCGCACGAAATTTGAAACATACACGCACGGGGTTTAAAACATTTCGCACGAATCTAAAAGAAAATCGATGGTGATTAAACCCGTCGAACCGAGGTAGGTCCGATGCCCATCGGACCTACTCTCAAGTCTTAGTCTATAGTATATTATCATAAGGTCAGTGCTACGACTTTTAATCTTAATTTCGAAATTCAAATTATTGATTTAAACTGTTTAATCCGATCTACATGTCAAGTTATATGACCGAAATTTTTAATTTTAACATTTTAAAGAATTAAATTAATAAAATAACCACCGTTTTTGGTCAATTCCATATTTAACACGGCCGCAGAACACCGGAGCGGACCCATTTGGGGGAGGCCGCAGAATGCCGGAGCGGACCCCCATATGGGGCCGCAGAATACCGGAGCGGACCCGGGTCCGCACTATGCCGGAGCGGACCCTGGTCTTCATATCCCGAAAATGACAGCAACATTTCATTCCACACTCTCACACCTTCTCTCTCCTGAGTTAGCTCTGATCTGTAAGTTTTTTCTCTCTTCTTTTAAATTTTTTATTTTTATTTCAGTAGATTAATAATTTAATTAGAATAATTAATTTAGCAATAATTAAATTAGAATAATTAATTAGAATAATTAATTTAGTTAATTTTTAATTGTAGGTTTCTTCTGTATTGAATTGGAAAAATGGCTCTTATGGTATCCATCTACACTGGTGGGGATGTATTAACAGGTCCTAATGGGGTTTACTACAGTATTGGACCCGTTACTGTGATCCCGGTATTGCCAGGTACGGATTATTTGGGACTTAAATCAAGTATATGTGGGAATTTGGGGTTGGATCAGGGTCAGTATGACCTTAAAATTGATGCCAAAATTAGCATGCCGACTAGTTCGGCACAAACCTGGTTCCAACTATTTCCAATTCAGAATGAGGGAGTCTGGCAGGTATTGTATAACCAAACCATGAGTTTTTCTGGGGGTGCATACAAGATAATTGACCTATATGTGGAGGTTACCAGAGCCCGGCGTTCGAACCCAGTTCAGAGGTTAATCCGGGGTCGTAGTCGGGGTAACTCATCCGGCTCTAGTCCATCCCCTGTCCAAATTGACCAACCGTCCAGTAGTCGGGCCCCAGTTCAGAGGGACCGACCCTCCCGTCGGGCCCCATCCCAGACTGACCACCCTTCATCTAGTCGGACCGCTCATTGGGGTCAAAATTGTAATCCGGATGAATCTGATGAAGAAGTGGATCCGGAAATACTAGAGGCAGAGGAAAATTGGGGTCATGTTGATCCTGAGGGTATGAGCGATTATTCTGACCAGGAAGATACCGGGCCTGTGCTCGGACTATCAAGGAAATTCAAGATGGATAGCGGGTTTCAGATAATGGATCGCGGGGTTCAGCACCCGATTCATGCTTTCAACGACACATCAGGGTTTATGGAAGCCAATTCGGGTTTGTTTGGAAGTAGAGCAGATTTTGAGAATGAATTGTCCGAGGGACAAACATATGACTCAAAGGAGGACATGAAGAGCGCAATTGCCAGGTTTCACATCCTTTGCAACAAAGAGTTAATACCTACGCACAGTGACCGCACAAGAATGAGGTTCAAGTGCAAGGACAGTTACTGTGGGTGGTACATACTCGCAAGGGCCACCGGTTATGGAACACAATGGCGTGTCTCCAAATGCCCAACACAACATTCATGCCATGCGGATGCGACAAGAACAGATCACGCCCAGTTGTCAGCTGCTATGGTTGCCGAGTGTATATCCGCTCACATGAGGAACGATGTCGACTTGAGTATTCAGGCTGTCCGAATTGCTGTTGCTGAAAAGTACAACGGTCAGATACCGGCGTACAACAAACTATGGCGTGGCCGTG
This sequence comes from Carex littledalei, assembly GCA_011114355.1. Taxonomy (NCBI): domain Eukaryota; kingdom Viridiplantae; phylum Streptophyta; class Magnoliopsida; order Poales; family Cyperaceae; genus Carex; species Carex littledalei. The sequence goes on along the minus strand of CM022095.1, from coordinate 8,222,113 downwards.
AGTTGGCAATAGCCCGTCAATTTGGCAGTTGGGAGGGGTCATACGCTCTTGTAGTTCCATTGTTGGAGGCAATGAAAAGAAGCAACCCAGGTACTACATTGTTCATTCAATTTTTACGTTATTTCATTATCAATCAAAAATTGAACTTATTTTTTAAATTTATTGACAGAAACATTGTTTGAGGTGACCTCATATCCCACTGGTGAACCTGGACCATGGAGGTATTTTCATAGGGCGGCTTGGGCATTTGGACCGTGCATAGCTGCTTTTCAACATATCAGACCGGTCATCACAGTTGATGCATGTTTCCTGTCAGGCCGGTATAAAGGTAACTAATTTGGTTGTTTTCACTTTATTTATTTTAGTTGATTTCGGCTCTTACAAAATGGGTTTTAACCATAGGCAAGCTGTTGATTGCAACCGGGTACGATGCTGAAAATCAGCTCCTCCCGTTGGCTTTTTCACTGGTAGAATCAGAGAGTTATGACGATTGTGCGTGGTTCATGAAATGGTTGAGGATCAATGTAATCCGCTCCAGATTCATGTGTGTCATCACTGATAGGGGAAAGGGTATCAAGAAGGTGTTCAGACAAGATGATATGGGGTGGAACGAGGAGGATGAGGATCAATGTGTTCACCGTCTTTGTGCTACTCACATAGCCGAGAACATGAAGAAGAACGGTTGCAGTGATAAGGCAATCCGTTTTTTTAGAATATGTGTGGCTAAGAGGAAGATGAGGAGGTACGAGCAAGGAATGCAAGCAATGGGGCAGGCATGTGACATTGCCCTCAATTGGCTGGACGGGGTGGGTAAATATTTAGATCAAGATGAGAACGAGTGCCCTAAACCATGGAAGATATTCCAAGCACTGGACGGTGGTTACCGTTGGGGCATCATGACTACAAACGGGTCTGAGTCGCTTAATAAGGTCTTCAAGTCCTCTCGTAGGCTACCGGTTGCAGCAATAATTGAAGACACATTTTACAAATGTATGACATGGTTTGCGCAAAGGAGGGCCAAAGCGGAATGGGAAGTCAGTCAAGGTCAGCAATTCTCGTGTCGTGTGCATAAGGTACTTTTATTTGTAGTTATTTCTTCATAATTTTTAATGAAGTTTGTTAAAAAAAATATCTGACTTCTTCATTATTTTTTAATTTTTCGTAGGTGATCAACAAACGGTTCGAGAGGTCCGATAAAATGAAGACGCTGGGGGGCTTTGGAAACAACAACGAGTTCGAGGTAACCGCCACACAGGAGAGAGTTCACGCTTTCATACCTGACGATTCTGGTCGGTTTACCAAGGCCAATTACAAATACACGGTGATAATCGGGGATGATCACACGGTAACTTGCACGTGCCAGAAGCCTCAATTGGAGAGAATACCGTGCTCTCATGTTCTGTCCGTGTGTCGTCTCCGAGGCATCGACCCTGGCGTATTTGTAAGTCACTATTATCACATCCCTACACTGATCAACACATGGAGCGCACAATGGCATGTTTATGGAAATCAGTCGGAATGGCCTCCACACGATGGCCCGGTCCTTGTTCCAGAGAAAAAAAATATTGCTGTGGGCAGAAGACAGCACGACAGAATTCCGATGTGGATGGATGTTCTGCATAATAGGAGAAGAGGACACCAAGCCGGCCGAGATACGCAAGAAAGACAAAACAGAGCTGCTCGGGCTGCACGAGATTGAGAGTTAATGTTGTTTTTCTAATTGTACTTGTAAAACTATTGTTTATTTTCGGTTAATTAGACGTATTTGTAATTTCCGATAACATTCGCATGTTTTATTGTATGCTTTTTTATATGGCCCCTTGTTCTATTTTAATGTTTCTTTTGATCAAACAAACGACGAACAACAATTTCAGATTAAACGACATTTCAAATATAAGTAATTATACACAACTTCACAAACGTTACATTTTTTATAAAAATTTCCAAAACAAAACCATAATCAAATTCAGAATCAGAAAAAAAAAAAAAGACCAGGGTCCGCTCCGGCATAGTGCGGACCCGGGTCCGCTCCGGTATTCTGCGGCCCCATATGGGGGTCCGCTCCGGCATTCTGCGGCCTCCCCCAAATGGGTCCGCTCCGGTGTTCTGCGGCCGTGTTAAATATGGAATTGACCAAAAACGGTGGTTATTTTATTAATTTAATTCTTTAAAATGTTAAAATTAAAAATTTCGGGTTATATGAACCTAGATATCTGTGCATCTTTCAGAATCTTTAACCATTTTATGTATATGTTAAAAAAAAATGCCATTGCAAGGTCTATAGTTTTTAAATAGCCAGCAATAATATGGATATTCTCTAGCTACGTGAAATTTGCTTTTGGAAAATGGAAAAAGACACCGTATATTGGTGATTTCATTCCAAACATTCCTTTTTATAGAAGGATGTGCAAATTACATGATAATAAGACAAAAAAAATATATTTAATGTGAAAATTTTGTTTATATGAACTGAACCCTGCGTGTGATATAACTTTGGGTTCAGATCATCCTACGATGCTTTGGGAAGTAATATGGTGTTTTACTTTTCGCTCATATTTTCATTTTCAAAGTTCAAAAGTTGATCTGAATTTCTCAACATGATCTTTATATTGATATGTGCTTGGAGACCAAATTTTATAATTTTTGGAAATTTTTTACTATTTTTTTAGAATTTTTGAAAATAAGTGTTTTTGTGAATTTTTTTATTTAATGAAAAGCTGCGATTTTCATTAAACATATATATATATATAGAGATTGGCTAATGTAATAACGTTAGAACTTCGGCCCGAAGTTCTAACGGGTCATTTTTGCAATTTCAAAATCCAAACAACCCATCCGAACCGTTCAACATGTTCTCTATATTGAAATGTGCTTGGAGACCAAATTTTACATTTTTTGGAATTTTTTTGCTATTTATTAAGCCACTTTGAAAATTCTGATCCGGTGGTCCAGAAAATTTGGCTGTTTTTTACTGTTCACCGTTGGATCAGAAACTTTCAAAGTGGCTTAATAAATAGCAAAAAAATTCCAAAAAATGTAAAATTTGGTCTCCAAGCACATTTCAATATAGCGAACATGTTGAACGGTTCGGATGGGTTGTTTGAATTTTGAAATTGCAAAAACGACCCGTTAGAACTTCGGCCGAAGTTCTAACGTTATTACATTAGCCAATCTCTATATATATATATATATATATATATATATATATATATAGGGTCCGGCTAATTTGCTGCCGGCAGCATTCTGGACAGCTGCTGCCGGGGGCATTTCGGCCATTTCTGGTGTTCAAACAACAAATTTTTTTATATAGATATTCAATCTATATTAAAATCTACTTGGAGACCAAATTTTACATTTTTTGGAATTTTTTTACTATTTATTAAGCCACTTTGAAAATGGCTGATCCGGGTGAACAGTAAAAACAGTGCAACAAAATTCTGGACCATGTGATCTGGAATTTTCAAAGTGGCTTAATAAATAGTAAAAAAATTCCAAAAAATGTAAAATTTGGTCTCCAAGTAGATTTTAATATTTAGAACACGTTGAACGGTTCGGATCGGCTGTTTGAACACCAGAAATGACCGAAATGCCCCCGGCAGCAGCTGGCCAGAATGCTGCCGGCAGCAAATTAGCCGGACCCTATATATATATATATATATATATATATATATATATAGAGATGAGCTATGCTACTACATGGAGTAAAACGCGTTTGTACTTCACGCCGTATTTTTATTTTGAAAGTCCAAACGACCGATCCGAACCGCTCATCATGATCTCCATATTGAAATGTGCTTGGGGACCAAATTTTACATTTTTTTAGAATTTTTTTACTATTTATTAAGCCACATTGAAAATCTGAAAATCCGGGTGAACAGTGAAAAACAGTAAAAAATTCTGGACTGCCGGATCAGTGATTTTCAAAGTGGCTTAATAAATAGTAAAAAAATTCTAAAAAATGTAAAATTTGGTCTCCAAGCACATTTCAATATGGAGATCATGTTGAGCGGTTCGGATCGGTCGTTTGGATTTTCAAAATAAAAATATAGCGGCGTGGAGCACCAACGCGTTTTACTCCATGTAGTAGCATAGCTCAATTCTATATATATATATATACAGATGAGCTATGCTACTACATGGAGTAAAACGCGTTTGTACTTCACGCCGTATTTTTATTTTGAAAGTCCAAACGACCGATCCGAACCGCTCAACATGATCTCCATATTGAAATGTGCTTGGAGACCAAATTTTACATTTTTTAGAATTTTTTTACTATTTATTAAGCCACTTTGAAAATCTGAAAATCCGGGTGAACAGTAAAAAACAGTAAAAAATTCTGGACTGCCGGATCAGTGATTTTCAAAGTGGCTTAATAAATAGTAAAAAAATTCTAAAAAATGTAAAATTTGGTCTCCAAGCACATTTCAATATGGAGATCATGTTGAGCGGTTCGGATCGGTCGTTTGGATTTTCAAAATAAAAATATAGCCCCGTGGAGCACCAACGCGTTTTACTCCATGGAGTAGCATAGCTCATCTCTATATATATATATAGAGGCTGGCTACTATGCTTCCATAAGCATATGCCCACATATGCTTATAACTCATTTTTGTGTTTCCAATGCTCAAATGGTCGATCCGAACCGTGGGCATATTCTCCATATTAATATGTGCTTGGAGACCAAATTTTACATTTTTCTGAATTTTTTTACTATTTATTAAGCCACTTTGAAATTGCTGATCCGGGTGAACAGTAAAAACAGTGCAACAAAATTCTGGACCATATGATCAGCAATTTTCAAAGTGGTTTAATAAATAGTAAAAAAATTCAGAAAAATGTAAAATTTGGTCTTCAAGCACATATTAATATGGAGAATAAGATGAACGGTTCGGATCGACCATTTGAACATTGGAAACGCAAAAATGAGTTATAAGCATATGTGGGCATATGCTTATGGAAGCATAGTAGCCAGCCTCTATATATATATATATATATATATATATATATGAGGAGGGTTCAAATGCACCATGATTTTTGTGCTCCAATATGTTCCACATCCTTTATCTCCATTTTCAAAGTCTGAATAGTCGATCCGAACCACTCAACATGATATTCATAATAAAATATGCTTGGAGACCAAATTTTATATTTTTTGGAATTTTTTTACTATTTTTTTAGATAGGTACAAAATCACTATTTTAAGGAGATTCTTGACCATCCGATAAAGTGATATTGTACCAAAGTAAAAAAAATAGTAAAAAAATTCTAAAAAATATAAAATTTGGTCTCCAAGAATATTTTATTATGAAGATCATGGTGAGCGGTTCGGAGACTGTTCAGACTTTGAAAACAGAGATAAAGAATATGGAGCATATTGGAGCACAAAATCATTGTGCATTTGAACCCTCCTCTCTCTCTATATATATGTGTGTGTGTGTGTGTGTGTGTGTGTGTTTATTAGAGTCTAGCCTCCGTATATATATTATCCATCCATTTATATTAAATACCAACAAATAATATAAAACCATGCAAGCTAATATGAATAGATAATTAATATAAACAGAAACAGCTAATTTGTATCATATATATAATTAACTTGCAAGTTGTATTCAAATCATACAAGAGTAGTTACAAAATTAAGGACCCCCTAGATATCACTGATAACAAAATCCATCATGGGGTTGCTTTTCCTAAACAGACACAGATTAATCATCATCACTGATAACAAAATCCAAAATGGGGTTGCTTTTCCTAAACAGACACAGATTAATTAATCATCATCAGAAGGTGAATAATCCCTGCCCTCAGGTGCTGCAATGTTCGATTTTGTCAGTAACATATATATGAGTGAAAGAGATGTTACTATTTAATTTATGTAATGCTCATAAGGTTGTACCATGCAAGGTGCTGATATGGCCGAATGACATATCCTCTACTTCATCCACGTCAATCAATTCAAGGGTTGAGGCTGTAAATAACAAAAGAAATTGGCTCAGAAAACCCTAAGTCCTAAACTCATTTGATTCCTAAACCCTAGATAAACCCTAACAAAAGACACTGGCTCAGAAAATAACCTAACCCCTAAAAGAACCAAAAAACCTAAACCTAATACATTACTCTTGGTTATGAACTTATGATAACAATGAGTAGTCACGATCGATCTCAGTATTCTCTAGTAAATTAGTGATATTTTACTCTTGGTTATGAACTTTTTCTGTTAAAAAATTATAACACAAAAAATTCAGGAGCCAGTTAATCCTTATTAGTTAATTATATATTATTGAGTTGGTATTATGTATGTTATTAAATAATTATTTCATTATAATTGCACAATATAGCTCCAAACTTAATTACACAATACATCACAATCAATTAATTGAATACATCATGAGAGTGTGGTTAATTTATACCAAAATCTAGGTTCCAAGTATTTACAGCGTTGCCCCTGAGAACATCGCCATTGGTTCAAAAAGGAACACAGTTGGTATTGATCAATCCAAAACTGACGGCCCAATTGACATCACGGATGGTAAAGATCATCACCTCTACGCCATCGGTGTTGTAACATATCCAATATCACAGAGACACTCAAAACCAACGGTAGAATATTAAAAAAGAATATTAAAAAGTTCAAAGTATTTACAGCGCTGCCACTGGTTACATACACTATCCGTACAGAAGGACACTCGATAGTAAAGGGGCGATAGTAAATGTGTTTTTTGTAGTAGTGCAAATAGACTGGAGATCAAAAAGTTACTAATGAGACACCTTAATCTCGTGTGTAAATTTGCAATTTGCTTACGAGACAACCGGGAACGCTGATGTTGGAGCCGTCCGTATAGAATAGACATTTTTAATTTGCCACACAAAATGCTTGTTTTATTTTGTCTATACTAAAACAACCATCTTGTGTGGCAAGTTCTAAACGACCCAAAATAAACAGGTTTATTTGATTTTTAATTAATAATTCTTCGTACAACCGTGAAATTTCCACGCTAGACAGGAGAATAGACATTTTTTATCTTATTTAAAGTAAAAGATTAAAAAAATAGGAATTTCTGTTCAAACTCACAAATTATCAATATTTTAAAATGCGGTTTTGTTCATGCATGCGAGAGACCACTGCATACCGTATATGCGAATTTGTATGCGAAAGTACATATGCGGTTTTACTATGCATTGTTAAAGTAATATAAATAAAATAAAAATAACTTATATTACAAGAGCTGTCTAGCCTAATGGTTTGTTTTTTATTACCATATTCTATAGATCATGGGTTCTGATCTCTTCTAATGCAAAATAATTTCTGGGCTTTTTTAAAATCAGCATGGACTGCATGCACAAGATTTGCATACTTATATACGGTTCATGTGGCCGCATTTAAAAACACTGCAAATTATAATAGCATCGTGAGTACATTTGAATTTGTTTTTAGCTTTTTTTAGATGAAAAGAGAGGTTTAACTTTGTAACTTTCATTTAATGTCTATAAAGAATCCTCATTTAATTTTGTATTCACGACCTCCAACATAAAAGGTTGGTTATTGAATTTTCTTTAGTCATCGCTTAGAATTCTAAATTAGAATTTTCTCTTAGTCTTTGTAGTTGTTACTATGATTTAACATCTATTGCTACTCGAAAAGATATTTAGATTATGTGAATTATTTTGTACACGATTTTAATTGGAAAGACATAAATTAGAAAGAGAATCGTATCTAAAACGCAATTGGAAGCAAAGAGCTTTTATTAACTTTTATATCTATTATTTTAAATTATTTTTTGTAAAAATAAAACATACATTTCTTTGTAAAAAGGCGACATCATCTATTTAAGAAAATTTTATACAAAGTTGAACATTATTTAACTTAAAATGAATGGTACAATAGTACCAATAGACTGGTGACCATAAAGCTGTGGTTTTGTTAATTCCCCACGTGGTTAATATACACTTTAAAATTTGAAAGAATTAAATAAGGCTAACTGTGACGCTAGGAATATAATTTTTCTTATTAATTAATTGTTTGTGCATGCACAATAGATAGGCAATAGCAAATTAGCAATGATAGGTTTCTTCCTTATCTGTTATTATTCTAAAATCTAAAATAACATGCTACTTTTATTTTGCAAATTAGACATTGTAATTTAAAATAAATGCATCGGATTAAAATCATCTATTAAGAGTGATCCGAATACCATCATTTTTGTTAAATGAGCTGCCAACGATTTTTGACTTTATCTAATGTTGGCCCTGAATTTCCTACAGAATTTATTATTCAAGTTCTTGCACAATTACCATTTACCCAGTCGATGCCTCAGTATGGCAACTATTACTATTCAAATCATCATATGGACCGAGTCAAAAATGCCGCCTAAATCGTCATTGGCATGATTCATACCTTAAACTAGTTTATTTGATTTTCAAGCGAGAGTCAACATCCTTTGATAATGAACTTAATTTACATTAATAATATTCTTAAACAAATTTGAAGATGATGCATTCACTTAATATCTTCAAAATTATTGCTTAAATTTAATTTTAAAAAAAAACTAAAAAACGTAGATATATTCCTCATTATTAAAACAAGACATGTATCAAATTTGGACCAATTAACTAGAAATGCGTTTAACTTTTCATCAAATAATTTTAAATTTTAACGGTTGAATTTAAGTGACTTTATAAATGACCAATCAAATTTCAAATTTATTCAATTTATGCAGACCAACACATCTAGAATACTAATATTTTAGTTTGAACAAGAATTTTTAAGAAATCAAATGAATGGATCATAATATTTTCGTACACCAATAGTCGTTAAATTCAGATTATTGAAAAGTTTTTCTGATGCATGAAACAATACGGATATTGTTAATAATGTTGAATTTAAAATTAAATTTTATTTATAATGATCATCCAAATTATCAAATTAAATAGTTATCAATGGGTAATATTTCTTTTGTTAGTTCACTTAATGTGTAAATTTCGCTGGAGGTCACTAAACTTTGTTATCTGTCACGAATTGGTCACTCAAGTTTGATTTGTCTCTTTTTAGTCACTCAACTTCGTCATTTGTTCCAATAAGTCACTCTATATTTTTCCGTCCAAAATGCTAACGGAATATGCTTATTAGGTTTAAATTAAATATAAAAAATATTGGATTTTTTCCCCAAAATATATAAATTACGAGTGAATATATTATTTATATTATTAAAACAAATCAAAAACAATTTTTTAATTAACTAATTTATATAACTAATTAAGATTTTTTTTTTCTTTTGGACATACGTGATACATATAGGTCTGAATCATTGAACTCATACTTAGTAATATTAGAATAACTTGTCGATTCCTTAACGGCTTTGAGATTCAGATCTGCAAGATCCAAATGCAATCTAAAAAATAAGGTTGATATTTGACAAGATATTAGGTATATTTTTGTGATCTATGCGATCCGTTCGGATTTTTAATCGGATTATCGAATTATAGATATCCATTAATATGCTGTCCCTACATCACCCAGAGGAGGGTGAATATGAGGCATTTTAAAATTTTAAACTCTATTCGATTGAATATTCAAATATAAAAATAAATCTCGTGTACAATTAAGTAGTTCTTGGCAGAATTAAGAAACTTAAAGAATATCAAGTGCATGTAAAAGTAAATAGAAGAGTTAAAAGACACTTGACACAATATATATTTACAGAGTTTAGCTTAATATGTCTACATATCCGAGACTCCGGGACCTTCGAGATGGCGCACCTTTCTTTATCCAATGAGAAAAGAGTACAAGGTGAAACATGTGAGCCCTTACAAACTCCGAATAGTCACATTTTATCCAAAGAAGCAAGCACTAAAGGCTCTAATGTTTGAACACTCAAGATATCTTACACAAATTACTCTAATCCTAATCTAGATTGAGATTTGGTGGAGTAGATTTGAGGTTGTTGAAAAAATATTGAAGTTTTAAGTACAACCAACAATGGTGGCTTTTATTCAATAGAGAAAGACGAACTTTTGAAGTGTATGACGACTGGGAACCTCCCAGAAAACCTAATATTTGTTTCTATTTATAGGGAGGGAAACAAATCTAGGTTTTTGGTGACAACCGTTGTGACGGTTGAATGTAACGGTTGTTTCTGATTTTTAGGTTTGAAAAAATCTAGGTATTTGAGGTCAACCGTTGTGACAAACCGTTACAACATTTATAAGCGTTGTGGAATTTCAACAATCTTCAAACTGGTGTATCTCAGCGATCGAGTATCCGATTTCAGCATATGATCACTTTTGGAAAGCTTGTGAGGAGAAGATATTGATTTTGAATCCTTAGCATTCATAAGAACAATGGTGCAGTCAAATATCTCAAAGACAAAGGGAAGAGCCTCAACAGTAGTCATGTTGCAATTCTAAATCTTCTAAACCTGCAAATATCTCAATTCAAGAAAATTGTTAAATTCAATAATTATATGTTTTGCAAATTAGTCAAATAAAATATTAGAGTATTGCTTATAAGAACAATTTCATAGACCATAGTCAGATATATTCCAACTGTCACCGACATGTGGTCCCTACTGATATTTAAGAGAATATAATAGATTTACTTCTTAATTGTACTCCACTTTTCTTTTATAATAAGCACAATACAAACACTTTTCTTCCAAGAAGGGTCCAATTTATGCCTTGGTAGAGGTGGATTTAGCCATATACATCCTCTTCTAAGAAGGGTCCAATTTATATTGAACTCCACAATATAATTCAGCCCAATATATGTTTCTGCACAACTAAATCATTTGATGAAAACACTTCTCTTCATTCTTTTTTTGGTGTAGATGATTAGGCTTTCATACAAAACAAAATAATAACTGTAATTTAATAGCGGAACACAAAAACTAGAAGATAGAATAGATAAAACTGTAAATGTGTATCGTAACAATTTGCCATAATCATGGACTAAATTAAACTGTAAATGTGTATCTCATGGATACATGATACAAGAGTTTTGTATTTTATTAAATTTTCATAATACAAATTAGTTGTATTTATTATTATTATTTTTCTTTATTTTTTCTTGTTTGAAAAATATTTTATCAAAAGCATAGATCGGATGTCAATGGTATTTTTTTATTCATTTATCCGGTCCGTACCGTATTCGAAAAGACGGGTAAGGATAGAGATTTTTTTTCGTTATCATAACAAGTATGCATATGAAAATACCTCCACCGACTCGTATGTTGACACCCGTAATTGAAATTGCAAGAGAGCAACATAGGATTGTAACAAAGCAGAAGATCAAACCCAAAATATAAAAGAAACAGAATCATTGATAAATATTTCATTCAACTTAACCGAAATTTCTTTTTGGCAAGAAATAAAGTTCATGAACTCATCTTTTAGAAAAGATACTAAATTTTGAACATGTAATATTTCACACAAAAAACAATACCTTAGTCATTGAATTAGCTAGATTTGATTCTCAACATAACTGAAGTTTAGTATGAATAAAATGTCCATTGTTAATCTATAAATGATAGTCATTACTTGCTGGAGTTACCTTGCAATTTAGCATAGACAAATGATAAAGCGGCACATAATTTTGATTTTATTTTTTATTTTTACAAAAATGATGCATGATTAATATAGTGGTCGAACCTTTTTAACAGATAATTTTTATTAACATAAAATTATTTAACCATAACAATCGATCAGATGTGTAAATATTAAAAATAAAATTGTAAACATATTTTTTGTAAATTAGAGATGAGCTGAATATTAATTCGACGTAATTTCAAAGTCGAATGATCATTAAAATTCCAAATGACAGTCATCAGTCATCACAACAAAATAACAATATCTTTCTTTCCCGGATATGATCCGTGGCCTCCACGTCTGCTCTATGGATGAGATATTAATCATGATCTCGGTGCACCACCGCACAAGAATTTTTCTGTGTCGTAGAGTCGTAGACCCTTCTACAGGAAGTAGTGCTATGGATTGGGGACCACCTTTTAAATATTTCAATGGTTCTGATGTGGTACACCACGTTCAAGCGGAGCTCTGTCCGATAAAAAGTCTCGTTCACGCGCCGCCACAAAAATGTATACGAGAGAAATCCTAAACCCCGTCACTCTCTCTGCCATGGCTTCCTCCATCATTCTCTCCTCGCCCAAACCCTTATCCATCAACCCCACTACCTCTCGCTCGCAGCGCCTCTCCATCGCTTTCTCTATCAATCCCGCTAGAAACCCAACCCTCAAGCCTCTCACCTTCTCTCTCTCCACCACCAGTCCAGTCAAACCCCACTTCAGTTCAATAATCTGTTCTGCCAAATCACGCGCCCGACCCGAGTACATACCCAACCGCATACCCGACCCCAACTATGTGCGAGTGTTTGACACGACCTTGCGAGATGGTGAACAGTCGCCTGGTGCCACCATGACCAGTGCTGAGAAATTGGTTATTGCACGGCAGCTTTCGAGACTGGGGGTTGACATAATTGAGGCCGGGTTCCCAGCTTCATCGCCTGATGATCTAGATGCGGTTCGGTCAATTGCTATTGATGTTGGTAATAGAATGTCTTAATTGGAAATGTGACCCAAAGAGAAGAGATGTAAATCAAAGAAAATATAATTTTTCTTCATTAGTTTGATGAGAAGCAAAATAATTATAGAGGAGAAATTAAACAAAAGAATAATGGTGCTAATTTATTGAGCATGAAATCCAATCAATAAGTAATTGAATCACGGATAGAAACATGGTCGGGAATTAACTCTAATTTTGGAATGAAAATGATGAAATGCCAGCCAAAAACAAGCACCAAAAGCTGTTACATTTGATATACACTGGTCTGTTGTTGTAAATTTGTGGGACCGAATATGACTAAAACTATGCAAAAATACGAGACTGTTATCTGGTATACTGTATGTGCTAGTTGCATACCGAGCCACAACAGTTATGGCTGATCCAGTTTAACAGCACTTGTGCAAGTCAGGAGAAATAAAAAATAAATGTAGGACTATTAAATATAGGAGTATCATGTACCTGCATGATCTCTTTCTTAACCTTTGTTATTCTATCAGTACCAGAGAGGCCTATTTTATTTAACCTTATTTCTTTGAAAGGAAGAATGTTCTTGAATAAACAACCAAATAAATTTCCTTCCATACCGAACAATTAGTGAACAATACATGAACATCTGTTATGCGACAGGTAACAACCCAGTGGGATATGATGGTCACATTCCCGTCATTTGTGGACTCTCCCGGTGCAATAAGCGAGACATAGATGCTGCTTGGGAGGCTGTGAAGCACGCCAAAAGGCCTAGGATCCACACTTTTATTGCTACCAGTGAGATCCACATGCAGCACAAGCTGCGCAAGACGAAGGAGGAGGTGGTAGCAATTGCCAGAGAGATGGTTGCTTATGCACGCAGTTTGGGATGCCCTGACGTTGAGTTCAGCCCAGAAGATGCTGGCAGGTAATTACAATTGATAGGAGTACTTTTTAGGTTTTCTGTCCAATTGTATAAATCAAGGTCAAGTTGAGCGAAGAGCTCTAGTTTTTACTCGACCGTTTTGCATAACTGAACAAAAATTGCCTCATAGTTAGTTTATATTAAAAAACCACTAGCTATGATCTCAGAATGCTTAATTAAGCCTTGTGTATTCATGCTGAACTTCTGTATTCAAAGTAGGAAATTCATTTTCTGAAGTAAATTTTTTTTATTTTTCAAATATCAGATATCCTATAGTGTTTACTTCGTGAAAATTATTTCTCATTTTAAATTGCCCAGAAATTAAGTCGCCTTTACAAAGCCTAATACAGGTCTGATCGTGAGTTTTTGTTCCATATTCTGGAGGAGGTAATAAAGGCCGGTGCAACCACACTCAACATTCCTGATACTGTTGGTTATAATCTTCCTGGTGAATTCGCCAATCTAATTGCAGACATTAAAAAGAATACTAAAGGAATAGAAAACGCCATTATATCTACACACTGTCAGAACGACCTTGGTCTTGCAACTGCCAATACACTTGGGGTACAAGCATTTAACAACTTCTCCAAGAATTTCAAGTACAATTACAAAAAATAAGGAAAACCTTACATTTGTTTTAAATTTAATTTAGGGTGTGTCTGCCGGTGCCCGCCAAGTAGAAGTGACCATCAATGGAATAGGAGAAAGAGCTGGGAATGCTTCTCTGGAGGAGGTAAAAGCATACTTAATTGAATTATTCTTTCTTTCTAGCCCTCTATGTTGGAATCTTACCGCTCTTAGTGAGTAGATTTATGATTGCATCTCTGGTGCAGTGTGCTATGGTGCCAAAACTCTATAGCTTATTTTGATCTCACCTGTACTCAACTTTTCTTTTCCCATTGTCCTCGACTTTTAGGTGGTCCTTACAATAAAATGCCGTCAGAATGAAATGGGAGGGGTATATACTGGAATCAACACTCAGCAGATCATGATGAGCAGCAAGATGGTATAATTACATGAATTATTACTAAGTAATGCATTTTTCCTTTGTCTGCTTCTCCATGTGTACCTGGGTTTGTTGTTTTAACATCAAAATTACGTTTAGGTACAAGAACATAGTGGATTAATTGTACAGCCACACAAAGCTATTGTAGGAGCTAATGCATTTGCTCATGAAAGTGGTATTCATCAGGTAAGAACAATTTTTCTCCTCTTTTCTTTTCAAATCACAAGACTCTACAGTGCATTTGGCTTTTTCTGGATAGAAGAAGTCATTTTTTTATTCTTAATTTGTGATCCTATATTAAGACTTGTGAGAATTTGCTTAACAATAATGAGGTAACATGTGCATTTTCTAGTTCATCATATTTTGAGGCCTTTGCATCAATTGTTCTTACTTTTATACAGGATGGGATGCTTAAATACAAGGGAACTTATGAAATTATATCGCCTGAAGATATTGGTTTATTCCGTTCTAATGAGTATGGTATTGTTTTAGGAAAACTAAGGTAAGATCATCTTTCCTTTGTTTTTCCTTTTGGGGCTACTTAACCCAATCTATGGTTGTGTAATAGTATATCATGCGATATTAATGATAGGGAATTAGGAATTACATGTTAGACTGGACAATTCATCAAATGTTATGCCCAATATGGCTAATGTATAACTTCTAATACCCCCCCCCCCCCCTCTTTTATTTTTCTCTGCACATTACATTCTTGGTAAAAACTGTTGGTATCAAGCAAAGCTGCATGGTAAGGTAACTAATATATGGTCTTCAACTTTCCAGTGGCCGCCATGCTGTGAAGAATAAGCTAATTGAGGTAATGTACGTCTTGCCCATCTTTCATCGTTCAAGTCTTTTATGATAGATGCCCAGTGAAGTGTCTTAATTAACCTGTTATATTCAGCTCGGTTATGACATCAGTGAGAAGGAATTTGAAGACTTTTTTAAGCGCTACAAGGAGGTTGCTGAGAAGAAAAAAGTGAGCTGCAGTTTGTAATTGTTTATTTGAATTTCTAGCCCAATTTTGTATGTGTTTTGTGATGTGAATTTTTTCTTAATTATGGTTGCAGCGAGTAACTGATGAGGACATAGAAGCCCTTCTCTCAGATGAGATATTTCAACCTAAAGTTATTTGGTCCCTTGGTGAAATACAGGTACCACTTTTCAGGACATGCGAATTGCACTTTTGTTTAGCTTAATCTGGAGGGCAAGGCAGTTCTTTCTTCTTGAGAAATATGCCAATGAGCCTTTTTTTTTGTTTCAGGTTACATGTGGGACCCTTGGCCTCTCTACAGCTACAGTAAAATTAATAGCATTAGATGGAGAGGAAAAAATAGCATGCTCTGTAGGTACAGGACCTGTTGATGCTGCTTACAAGGCCATTGATAGCATTATCCAGGTTTCTTTTCTTATATTAAGTATATTAGTTTTATTCCACTAATCAAAGAAGGCTAGCTCGCCGAACTAGCCATACCACTTGCACTGTGCTTTTATCATCTTGGGTGAAGGTTAATTGACCTGTTCTCTTTATTTTAAGTTCTGGTTAAAAGGAAGATAGAAGATCCAATTTGGGTGACTATGTTTGGCAATTGCTGACTAAAGGGTTGGCTCAAACGGGTTGAACATTGTGGACCTACCTGTCAGATTAGTGGTTGAGTGAGATTTCTGTAAAACCTCAACAACCCCAATCCCAATATGACATGGATAATAACATGGTCTGAAAGACAATGCACTAAAACAAATTAGGAGCAGAAGTTCTGGCACCATACTGTCAGGTATTCCCTGTTATATGGCTGTACTAGACTGATTTTTGACATTTAATTGGAAGAGCACTTCAATTTCTCCTTTTGTTATATATAATTGCAAGAGTGCTGTGAAAGCATCATATATTATATTATGCTTGTGTGATTGTTAAATTTAGGTCCCAACTGTGTTGACCGAATACAGCATGAACTCGGTTACACAAGGCATTGATGCAATTGCAACTACCCGTGTGGTAATTGGTGGAGACTCGAGCATCACCCCTAAACATACATTAGATGGAGTGACCTTCAATCGCACTTTCAGGTCCTTTTTCCTATTTATTGATGATTTCTTATAAAACCCTCCTACTGTTTTTATGTACTTGTCAAATAAATACGCATAATATTGGTAACTTTCCAGATGAACGAGATATCCATAGGAGTATTTCTACTTAGTTTTCAGGTACCTGTGTGGGACAAATTTTTTCTTTTGCGACTTGCTGTGCAAAAGCCAATCCTCTATTCAATTGATCTGCTATAATAGTTGCAAAACTTGGGCATACGAGACAACAAGGGGATGGGATTAGAAAAAAATGTTAACTTTGAATTACATTGCTGAAATATTGCTTATAATTATGGGGAATAGGTCCTTCTGACATTCAGTATATTATATTATTATTATTTTTAAATCGAATGGGAGTCTTTGTTTATTTTTATTTTTATTTTTATATAGCAAAAGATGATAATTACAACCGAAACAGAGGTTTAAAATGACTCCTCTGACCCCACGCAGGAAGGTGCATGATCTAGTCATGCGTTTAACTCCTCCCTGATGACAGTATTATCCCTAAACCTAATAACCCCAGGATACTGGTACACAGACCAGATTACTCAAAAACATTGGTATAATGATCCAACAGTTTACACCATCAACAAAAACCATGAAATGCTAACACAACATCCAAATTAGCAAGACTATACCTTATTTTAGCCTACTACTGTTGCTAAAAACTAGTGCTAAGCCATATGATCTTCAGCTGTACCCCCCTCCTGAGCTGGATTGTTAGCTTCAACCATTTGAGTATCACCTTGGTCACATTCCTGTTGAGGAATACACTCCAAGCTTTAGGGCATCCCAACTTGAACAATCAGCTCCAACTTCATCTTTCACATTCCCTATCCAATATTGTACAAGAGAGATAGTAAGTAAATTAAATTGCGAGATTGGACTGGTTTACCCGAAAAACACAACTCATTCCTGTGTTTCCACCCAACAAGTGGCACAGATAACCAATAAGAATGCAACTTTTTGTGTTGAATGGAAAGTCAAGGCAGTAGATGATCTAACCAAAACCAAATTTTCCTCACTAGTGTACATTGAACAAATAGATGATCTACACGACTACACTTTCTTCATTCTCACAAAAATGACATATGGTAATACCTACCCATCGTTTTTTAGCTAAATTGTTTTTAGTTAAAATCTTTTTCCTTTCCAAGAGCCACATAAAAACCCTAATTTTGGGAGGTAAGGGCATTTTCCACCACAACATATTTTGACCTTTTCACCCCCCTGAAATTCAGAAATTTATACATGGATCTAACTAAAAACTGATTTCCAATCCCATCTCAAGGACATGGAACTAAGAATTTCAAGTATTTGCACCGATTCCTGGACAAGTATCCCCGTAAGGGTTCTACGAAAAGTAACACAGTCCCCTTGGGAGGGAGTCTTTGTTTATTTATATTTTATATATGCTCTTTTTCATTGTGAATTTTCAAGGTTGAAGCATCAAAAGCAATTGTCTAAATTGTTGGTTCTATGGACTTTCTACTAGCCGATGTTTGTGTTGTTATATGACCGTTCTATAGTTAAAATTTGAGGTCTCAAATGATAATTTCAAAAACATTGATCATAATTATGCTGATGCTTCAAATTTTACGTTTTGACTAGCTGACTGACAACAAGAAAAACGAAACATATAAGTTTAGTTATTTTATTCAGACTTAAATTTGCATACATCAACTGAATTCAGAGGGTTGGCACTTGTTGACTCATCCTCACAAACCTGATATGGTTTAATGCAGTGGGTCTCTATCAGGGTTTTTTTTTTTTTTAACCCTGTTGGCATGTCTGAATGGTCTTGTCTAGTCAGACTCTGCCAGTGAAGTATTCTTTTACTAAAAATTCCTTTAGTTTGACCTGACTCAATAGGATAAATACATTAGGTCGTCTACTACTTTTTTTTAGCTTCTATCAGGTTGGATATGTACCTTTACAGTTCTAATATAAAATGCTAACCCAATCTGGCATTGCTCTAAACCTTGAGATGCAGGAGTCTCATTTGCTACATTGTTGGTTTTTAATTATGTCGTGTATGAATAATGATTCATGAAAAAGATGATTATCAGCTAATATATCAGAAGTCAATGTCCCCCTTGTATATTTCATTTGAATATTTTTGCAACGTCATTATTTCCTTTTGTTTATTTTTCAGTGGGAGTGGTGCGGCAATGGACATTGTGGTTTCAAGTGTCAGAGCTTATTTGAGTGCACTAAATAAAATGCTGTGTTTCGTGACAGTTGTTAAGGTTACCAGAGAATCATCAGAAGGCAGCAAAACCTATCAAAATATTGAACAAACTTCTGAGTAAAATATATTGTAAGCAAACAAATGAAGAAACATATAATAAGAAAAGATGAGCTATACCTGCTGGATGTGATAGTCAGTGTGAATTTTAGTTGTTCTTTTAGATAAGTTGGTCAAGGTTACTATTTTTTTACTGAGGTTTTTGGTTCTTTTGTTGACTGAGTCAAGATTAATGAGAATAATTTAATTTTGTTGGATGGACTGTTAAAAAAAATGCTATATTAGCAAGTATGCTAGTTGTTTACGTTGATTAGCTTGATGAAATTGATTGTGGTATTTGTCCATCTATTTATTGCTCCTTAATATAGCCATACATGAGGTGAGTTTCCGGTTGAAATTCTTGTCAACTGGAAAAATGCGGAAGGACAGCGACTGAGGTATTCTGTGCTTAGTACAGGTACCAATCAGAAGTACCTTGATGAACAGCACCAGTGAATAATATACAGAAATGTCAATTTTAAATGAAAGGACGATACGTTATAGTCAAGAAGACCAGTGCTTGCAGATACATATACAAAATAAAGCGGGTTTTCAGCATCCATTCAGGGTTGACGACATGCTTGAGCAATACTGAAGGATTTTTTTTAAAAACAGTAATTAAAATAATTAATGTTAAAGAACCAACATGATTACCGAGTTTTTTAGAAAAACAGCAAAAACTGAAATGCCTATTCGGTTAAGGGTTTTTTTTTTGCTTCACCGAATAGCCTATTCGGTTTACCATCTTTTCACAGCGTTTCCGCCACCGCGCCACATAAAATCCGAAAAGTGAGCAAACCGAATTGCCAATTCGGTTTAGGTGCTTTTTTAGCCTAAACCGAATTGGCATTTCGGTTTAGGTTTTTTTTTTTTTTTTAGACTAAGAAGAGCAAAATAAAGAAATCTAATACTGAAAATTTGAATTTTTTGTTTAAATTATTTGACTTCTTTTGATATATAATTAGCATATTTATACTAAAATACGCTAAATTACTTGAAATTATGTTGAATTACACTATATTAAGTTAAATTACACTAAATTATATTACATTACGCTAAATTACGGTTAATTACGCACATATGAATAGGGACGATATCTTCACTGAAAAGGCGAAAAACGACGACGAAACTTCAAACGGTCATAAAACGATGCTCGAGTGTCCGATTTCAGCAAATGACCACTTTTCGGAAAGCTTGCGAAAATACGCATGCGTCCATGCCTGCGATGCCAGATTTAAAAATTCAGAATTGCCAAAAAACAAAGGGAAGAGCCTCAAAACTTGAGTTGAAGTTTCCGATTAAGATTTTCGTTGCTATTATTCAATCCAAGTAGCTCAGTAAATTAGTTACATAATGAGCTTGTAGAATACCAGTTTTTACTATTTTTGGAATTTTTTTACTATTTTTTATGATTCATGAAAGATGGCACAGAATCGGTATATTTTAGCGTAATTTTCGTATTTCAGCATAATTAGCGGAGTTATTGTAATTTAGTAATTTAGTGTAATTCAACATAATTTCAAGTATTTAGTGTATTTTTTTTATTTTTTTGCTAATTATAAATCAAAAGAAGTAATCTAACAAATAATTTAAACAAAAAATTCAAATTTTCAGTGCTAGATTTCTTTATTTTGATCTTCTTGGTGTCTAAAAAAAAAAAAAAAACCTAAACCAAAATGGCAATTCGGTTTAGGCTAAAAAACCCCTAAACTGAATTGCCATCTCGGTTTAGGGTGATTTACACGAAATGCTACATAGTTTGGGGTGTGTTTTTTGTGAAAAGATGGTAAACCGAATAGGCTATTCGGTGAAGCAAAAAAAAAAACCGGTTTTTGCTGTTTTTCTAAAAAACTCGGTAATCATGTTGGTTCTTTAACATTAATTATTTTAATTACTGTTTTAAAAAAAAATCCAATACTGAAGCTAATAATTGTCTCCAATACAGAGAGGAGTTTTTACGTTCAAAACCTTGTTAATCATTGATAAAAGGAAATCGCTACTCTCAGAGATATTTCATCCTATAAATATGCACTGGAAGCAGCCTCTATTTACAAAAATCTCAATTCAGAAATGATAATTATCGATCCCATAATATATATATATATATATAGAGGAGGGATCAAGTTACAACAATTTTGAGTTACAACAAAGTTACAACAACGATTTCTACATTTTCAAATTTTAAATCGTCGATCCAAACCGTTCAACATAATCTCCACAATAAAATATGCTTCCTGATCAAATTTTACATTTTTTGAATTTTTTTACTATTTATTAAGTATTTTACAAAAACTAGTCAAATTCAGACCATTGAATTTTGTACCCATCTTAATAAATAGTAAAAAATTCAAAAAAATATAAAATTTGATCTGGAAGAACATTTTATTGTGGAGATCATGTTGAATGGTTTGGATCGACGATTTGGAATTTCAAAATGTAGAAAATCGTTGTTGTAACTTTGTTGTAACTTGATCCCTCCTCTATATATATATATAGAGTACGGCTAACACGCTTCCTCTAGTATATCAACAATATGCTTCCGGTCTTCAAAATCTATCGAATGGGCTTCAAACGACAAATTCAAACCGTTCAAACCAATGTTCTTAATGAGAGCTTCGTTTCCATATAAAAAAAATTAATTTTCGAATTTCTTTACCATCAAGTCAAGCGGTCAAAATATGAAGGATTTTGTGCGCATTTTAATGCACTATTTTGCTCATTTCTTTGACCACTTGACTTGATAGTAAATAAATTCAAAAATAAAATTTTTATATGGAAATGAAGCTCTCGGTAAGGAGATTGGTTTGAACGGTTTGGATTTGTCATTTGAAGCCCATTCGATAGATTTTGGAGGCCGGAAGCATATTGTTGATATACTAGAGGAAGCGTGTTAGCCGTACTATATATATTAGGAAATTGCTAATATGCTATGCATAGCATAGAGGGCCTCCGTGCTACGGCTCAATATTTGAGTTTTCAAAATTCTAACGGTTGATCCGAACAGTTCAACATGATCTCCATATGAATATGTACTTGCAAACCAAATTTTACATTTTTTAGAATTTTTTTACTATTTTTTTAGATAGGTAGAAAATCACTTGATCTGAAAATTCTGTACCATTCAGTTCAAGTGTTTTTCTACTTATCTAAAAAAATAGTCAAAAAATCTAAAAAATGTAAAATTTGGTTTGCAAGTACATATTCATATGGAGATCATGTTGAACGGTTCGGATCGACCGTTAGAATTTTGAAAACTCAAATATTGAGCCGTAGCACGAAGGCCCTCTATGCTATGCATAGCACCGTAGCCAACTCCATATACATATGAGATGGGCTATGGTGAGTTGCGAAGTAAGATATTTGTTTTACTTCACGTTTATATATCCGTTTTTGAAGTCCAAATAGCCGATCCAAACCGCTTAACATGATCTCCATATTGAAATGTGCTTGGAGACCAAATTTTACATTTTTTGGAAATTTTTTACTATTTTTTATGGGTAGAAAGTTGTTGTTTTTGGATGGAATATGAACCACAAAAAACAATGATTTTAGAAAATTCTTAAAAAATACTAATATTTTTCCAAAAAATGTCAAATTTGGTCTGCTAGCATATTTCAATATGTAGATCATGTTGAACTATTCGAATCGACTGTTTGAACTTTCAAATATAGAAAATATGGGCGTGAAAACAAACTTCTTACTTCGCAACTCACCATAGCCCATCTCTCTCTCTCTCTCTCTATATATATATATATATATATATATATATAAATAAAATGATGGAGGTCACGACTTCAAATTCTATTGATAAAGGACATGAGTGTCAATCGATCTCACAAATTCTACTTAGAAAAAAAAATATCAAGCAACTATCTTCCCACCAAAAGAAGTAAATAAGCTTCATAAATATCAGTGTAAATATGTGACGTATCGTGCTATGATCAAGTCAAGTTTGCGCATGCCATATTGTATCGTGATTAAAATTGCGAGGAATGATGACTGCACATTAATGGCCATAGAAGGAGATAAAATACAATCGGTAGTAGATAAAAGACGACTAATAGAATATGAAAAACAACCAGTACAACTAGTACAAGATGAAAGACAACTAGACAACTAGATGAAGATGACATACAACTACAAGAAGATGAAAGACAACCAGTAGAACATGAAAGACTACCAAGTACAAGATGAAAAAAACTAGAAGAAGATGAAACACAATTAGTAGAAGACGAAAGACAACTAGAAAAACATGAAAGACAATCAGTAAAGGATGGAAAACAACTAGAAAAAGGTGAAAAACAACTAAAACAAGATGAAAGACAACTAGAAGAATATGACAAACAACTAATAGTTTGGAAAAGCTCTATAAGATGAAAGACAAGCTAGTGTACCCCTTCGCGCCCTACAAGCAGGATGCACTAGCTAGGATGAAAAAGCTCTATAACTAAATCCTAGACACTAAACTATATCTCCTAAAAGATAAGTCGAGTTGATTTGAGTGTGTTGAGAAGATATTAAAGTTTAAGCTCACTTAATAATGAAAGCTTTCAAGAGTTGCACAATAAATGTTTTTTGAATGTGAGAGGCGGCTAGCTTGACAAATCTGAAGTGAGATAACTCTTTATATAGTGGGGAATTCAGATTTGCCAGATCCGTTCTAACAGAAGTGATATATTATAACAGAGTGTACGAATATTGAAATTAGGATTTTTGCAAATTAATGTAAATTGATATTAACCATTCTGAACATTTATGCCCATTCAGGACGGTTAGTACAATTTATCCCACAAAACTTGATTTGCGTTCCATATGGATGTCATCCGTTCTAGACGGACCAAACTGGAACTCTCTGTCTTGTTTTGGTTAAACCTGTTCCATACTATTTGGTCCGTTCAAAGCAGATATTCCAGAAATCAACAAGCCTCAAATATACTTTAGAACATGAAAATCAACTAGTAGAACATGATAGGAACCAGTACAATATAAAAAACAACTAGTAGAAGATGAGAGACAACTAGAAGAAGATGAAAGACAATCATTAAAATATGAAAAACAACAAGTACAAGATGAAAGACAACCGGTAGAACAAGAAAGACAACTAGTAGAACTTGAAAGACAATTAGAAGAAGATGAAAAATAACTAGTAGAATACGAAAGACAACCAAAAGAACATGGAAGACAACCAGTACAATATGAAAGACAACTAGAAGAAGATGAAAAACAACTAGTAGAAGACGAAAGACAAAACCAGAAGAACATGAAAAACAATCATTACAAGATCAAAAACAACTAGAAGAAGATGAAAAACAACTAGTAGGAGACTAAACACAACTGGAAGAAGATGAAATATAACTAGAAGAATATGAAATACAACACTAGTAGATGAAAAACAACTGGTGGAACATAAAAGAGAACCAGTACAAGATGAAAAACAACTAGAAGAAGATGAAATACAACCAGTAGGAGATGAAAGACAACTAGTAGAACATGAAAGACAATCAATACAGGATGAAAGACAACTAGAAGAAGATGAAAAACAACTAGTAGAAGGAAAACAACTTGAAGAAGATGAAATACAACCAGTATTAGATGAAAGACCATAGTAGAACATGAAAGACAACTAGTAGGACATGAAAAACAACCACTAAAACATGAAAGAGAACCAGTACAATATGAAAGACAACTAGTAAAAGATGAAAAACAACTAGTTGAAGATGAGAGACAACTAGAAGAAAGACAACCAATAAAATATGAAAAATAACAAGTACAAGATGAATGACAACTAGAAGAAGATGAAATACAACTTCAACAGAAAATACAATCAGTAGTAGATGAAAGACAACTAGTTGAACATGAAAGACAACCAGTAGAACATGAAACACAATTAGAAAAAATAACTAGTATAGACGAAAGACAAGCAAAAGAACATGAATGACAACCATCAGTAGATGAAAGACAACCAGTAGAAGATGAAAGACAACCAGTAGAATGAAAGACAACTAGAAGAAGATGAATTATAACCGGTAGTAGATGAAAAACAACTAGTAGAACATGAAAAACAATTAGTAGAACAAGAAAGAGAACCAATACAAGATGAAATACAACTAGAAGGAGATGAAAGACAACTAGATGAAATACAACCAATAGTAGATGAAAGACAACTAGTAGAACCTAAAAGACAACCAGTTAAAGATGAAAAAAACTATAAGAAGATGAAATACAATTAGAAGAAGATGAAATACAACAAGTAGTAAATGAAAGACAACCAATTAAAGATGAAAGACAATTAGTACAAGATGAAAGACAACTAGAAAAGATGAAAGACAACCGTTAGAACATGAAAGACAGAATGTGCAAGATGAATGAGAACTAGAAGAAGATGAAATACAACTAGAAGAAAATAAAAAACAACTAGTAGAAGATTAAAGACAACCAATAAAACATGAAAGATAACCAGTACAAGATGAAAGACAACTAGTAGAACATGAAACACAACTAAAAAAAATGAAAGACAACTAGAAAAATATGAAAGACAACTAACACAAATAAAAAACAACTAGTAGAACATGACAGACAATTAGTATGAGATGAAAGACAACTTGAAAAAGATGAAATACAACTAATAGAATGAAAGACAACTGGAATATTATGAAATACAACCGATAGTAGATGAAAGAAAACAAGTAGAAGATGAAAGACAACTAGTACAAGACGAAAGACAACTAGAAGAAGATGGAATACAACCAGTAGTATATGAAAGAAAACCAGTAAAACATGAAAAATACTAGTAAAACATGAAAGAGAATCAGTACAAGATGA
This sequence comes from Carex littledalei, assembly GCA_011114355.1. NCBI lineage: Eukaryota > Viridiplantae > Streptophyta > Magnoliopsida > Poales > Cyperaceae > Carex > Carex littledalei. The sequence goes on along the minus strand of CM022095.1, from coordinate 8,196,448 downwards.
AATACAACTAGAAGGAAATGAAAGACAACTAGTAGAAGATGAAAGACAACATAAAAAAGATGAAAGACAACAAGTAAAATATGAAATACAACAAGTACAAGATAAAATATAACTAGAAGAACATGAAATACAAACAGTAGTAGATGAAAGACAACTAATAGAATATGAAAGACAATTAGAAGAAGATGAAAAACAATTTAAACAAGAAAGACAACAGTACAAAATGAAAGACAACTAGGAGAAGTTGAAATATAATTAGAAGAAGATAAAATACAACATGTAGTAGATGATAGACAACCAGAATAAGGTGAATGACAACCATTACAACATGAAAGACAACTAAAATATGATAAAAAACAGTTAGACAAAGATGAAATAAAACCAGTGTTAGATGAAAGACAACCTGTAGAATATGAAAGACAATTAGAAGAAGAAATACAACCAGTACAACATGAAAAACAACCAATACAAGATGAAAGACAACGAGAAGAATGTGAAATACAACTAGTAAAACATGAAAGACAACCAGTAGAATATGAAAGACAACTAGAAAAAAATGCAATACAAACAATAGTAGATGAAAGACAACTAGTAGTATATGTAAGAGAACCAGTACAAGAAGAAAGACAACTAGAAGAAGATGATCTACAACCTGTAGTAGATAAAAGACATCTAGTAGAACATGAAACACAATCAGTATAAGAGAAAAGACAATTAGAAGAAGATGAAAAACAACTAGTAGAACGAAAGACAACTAGAAGAAAATGAAATACAACCATTATTAGATGAAGCACAACCAACATAACATGAAAAAAACCCAGGAAAAGATGAAAGACAACGAGAAGAATATAAAATACAACTAGTAGTAGATGAAAGACCACCAATATAACATGAAAGACTAGCAGTGGAACATGAAAGACAACTAGTACAAGATGAAAGACAACTAGAAGAAGATAAAAAAAACTAGTAGAATACAAAACACAACTAGAAGAACATAAAAAAACAATCGATACAAGATGAAAAACAACTAGAAGAAGATGAAAGACAACTGAAAAAAAATGAAAGACAACTAGTCGTAGGTGAAACACAACCAGTAGAACATGAAAACAACTGGTACAAAATGAAAAACAACTAGAAGAAAATCAGAAATAACTAGTAGAAGTTGAAAGACAATTATAAAAAGATCACTTGACATCTATTATCAAGTTTTAAAAAAAATAACTAGAAGAAGATGAAAGACAACTAGTAAAACAAGTACAAGATGGAATACAACTAGAAGAAGATGAAATAAAACCAGTAGAACGTAAAAGACAACTAGTACAAGATGAAAGACAACTAGAAAAATATGAAATGCAACTAGTGGAACATGAAAGATAACCAGTCCCTTCATTTACGCAAGAAAGATAATATCTCTATCATCTACCTTCGTGTTGAATTCTCCAGTTGGGAAGATAGAGTTTGTCAAGAGGATGTGAGCAAATCTTAGCGGGGTGTTGAAGATGTAGGTCAAGTCTCTAGGTCTCCTTCCATCTCCTTCTTGTAAAGAATGTTTCTCCCAAAAGGCTTCCCTCTCCATCTTGGCTTCATGTGACCTGTGCCCACCTAAGGGTAGACCTAATGCCAAATTAACCTCGTTTAGGTTGAAACCTATCTTGTCGCCTTCTTGCAAGGTTGCTAAGAATTCCAAGATGGCTCGTGCGTATGTCGACGTCCATCTCAACTTGTAGGATAGCTCCCATAGGTTGATTAAGGATAGAAGAGCCTTTACCTCATTGCAGATTAATAATTTTCGTAAAGACAAATGACATGGCCCCTTAATTACCTTTATTGTGTGTGCTTGCAATGTTTGAAGGCACGCAAGTTGCTCTTTTGAATAAAATGACATCCCAGTTGGTTTGCTATCGTATGGCGGTGTGGATGGTTGAGATTGATCATCGGCTTGGTTGTGACTACCGAGTCTAGCCGTTGCATGGCATAAAATCAATTTCAAAATTCAAAGTAACCGGGCAGGTCAATACTGGAAATTAGGCACAAACAATATAAGTTAATTCCTAAATTCTATGGATCTTGAGATCTGCATTGAGCCGTTGGCTCTCCTTTGAATCTCACTATAAATAGTGGACTCTATCGTACAAAAAGAGACAAAGAATACCCTAAAAAACATAACCCTGTGAAATCCTTGAGAGGTTTACCTAGTCCATTGTTGCTTGTGCCTAAACTTCAATTATCTTTCCAGCAACCTCAAATACACTTCACCTAAATTGATCATTGTGAGATTAGAGTGATAGTCAGTGAACTCGCCTATTCCAAACTTACGTGTACGCTCCTTAAAAACTTCAAAGTTACGTATTTCCTCATCTAAAATTCATAATATCATATTTACCTCTATAAATTTCAAAAACTCACTGATTTACTCAATATATTGTCTTTTTTATTCTATTAAATTCATTTTAAATTTATAAACGTTTCAATTCACTCTTTATTAAAAAAAAATATACGTAGTATGTGTAAGAAAAATGTTAAATTTTCTAATTGATCGTTTTCTGAGGAAAAATAGTTCATTTCTCTACTTGTGATGCATACATAATAGTATTTACGCATACGCTTGTTTACACACGACAAATAAGAAAATGCTCCCCTACAACAGGCCAATTAGAAGAATGACCATTTCTCTTAAACATACTACATATTTTATATTATTTTAATAAAAGATAAAACGAGTGCTTTATAAACTTAAAATGAACTTTAATTAACAAAATTGGGTAAATTTTTGAGTTTCTGAAATTTAGAAGCATAAATATGATATTCTGAACTTTAGAGGGGGCAAATACGTAATTTTGAAGTTTTTGAGGGACATACATGAAATTCCCAAAAGAAAAGAGGTCAATTTGGGTCCCAAGTCCATCGGACTCAAAGTGAGTTTGATGGGTTCGATGACCGTCCGATCTGCTTTAAGATTCGCGCCCGCAACTTCCGCGTATGCTTTAAAATTTATGCGCACAAATCTTAAAGCAAAATGGACGGTCACGAAACCCATCGGACCCAAATTTGAGTCCGATGGGCATCGGACCCAAGCTGCTCTAAAAAGAAAAACTAGAAGAAAATTTGTACGGCCGGCCTAAAGCCCAATTCCCCATCCCAAATCGACTAAAAAATAATACGTCTTTCACCATACAACGTCCGGCCCAAAGCCCAATTAGCCTCCTTCAGGTCCATTTCGTATTCATGGATCCAAAAAACAGACGCCACATTCTTTTCTCGTGGCCCAAAAATTGGCCAGGAACAAGTAATAATTCTCTCGCTCAACTTGACCTTACATAACAGGATAGCATAAGAGAGAGTGCTATGATACTCTGAGAAACAACAATGGCGACAACCTCCGCCTCTTGTTCGCTCTCACCTCTCCTCTACCCTAACTCGCACTCTCTATCTAGACGGTCGAAAGCGCGCTTTAGCACCATCCTATTGGGTCAATTGCCTCTCATTCCAAACCAGTCAATCTCTCCTATTTGGAGATGTCCACGTGGCAAAATCTCCTCCGTTCGGGCTGTCACAGATGCTGGTCCGGCCACAGTTGATCCCGGACAAGAGCGTCTCTCCAAGGTATTGCAATAATACTGCATTTTTTTTTTATTATGTCTTCTTTGTAGAATGTCTGAATTTGTTATTTTTTTATTAACTATTGCAAATAATGATTTTGGCAGTTTTGCTGAAATATGTACCTTAAGTACTGTGTGTATAAAAGAGGTAGTTCCTTATTATAGATATTTTTTTTCGGTTCAAGCTGGGTATGAAAATGCAATTATTCCCAGAGGATCTGTGTCATGGCATTACCACTTTGTATTTAATTTTTTAACTGGAAAGAGAAATTTACTATTCCTAGAGGAATTATTTTTATTAGCATGTCATGTTCTCCTCATGTTCTAATAATCTAATAGTAGTTTGTTAGGAATTAACCTCAGTTCTGTGACCTGTTAATTCTGCATAATGGATAGCATTTTACTAAGATAAGGGTTTTACTGACAACCAAAACTTAATCGGCAACTTTGACGACTGTTGTCGAAATCTGTTGAAATTGAAAACTAAAATTATCAATGTGTTCTTTATCATTTTGTTAGATAGACCATGTATAGAAGGTCACCCCATATGAGAATTGCTTCATCATCAATCAAGTGCTGATAAAACTGAATCTTTAATTTTTCAAATGGCTTGATGCATGACCATTCTGTTTTCAAATTGGATCAAATTTTAAATACAGGTTATCTAAATTAGAGAACATATCCATGACTACAAATTTTAAGTTTTTAATCTTGATAGACATCGTGCCAGTTGTTTTGGTTGTCAAATGAGTTTGCTATCAATAAAACCTATTCCATTTTACTATTGCTTTTACCTTTTTCGTGACATGACAACATTTTGTTTATGTCTGTTCTTACATTTTGCAAGTTTGTTACTGTTTGAGTATAACAAAAAAGATCACCACAGTTACCTTTTCTCCTTTTGCTTGTTCTTTTTTTAATATTTCAGGTTCCTATATCGAATATAAGAAACTTCTCTATTATTGCGCATATTGACCATGGAAAGTCAACCTTAGCTGATAAGCTACTGCAGTTAAGTGGCACCGTACCAAAGAGAGAGATGAAGGAGCAATTTCTAGACAATATGGATTTAGAAAGAGAAAGAGGCATCACTATTAAGTTGCAAGTAAGCTAGATTTGAATTTATTAGCTAGTTTTTTTTTTTTGCCTCTGTCTTTTCCTTTGATTTGGGGGTACTTCAGTGCATAATTCTGTGGAAATGTTCCCACTTGAATGGATATGAGAGAATTTTTTATGGCTTTCCAGGGCATGCAGTGAGTTTTACTTGGCTTTTTTGTATATATCTTTTACCTGAATGGGCTTGTTTTTATATTACATGAAGAATTATATCTTTGTAAATAATACTTGACAAGCACTGATCATCCTTGAGATATTTGCAACCAGCACTCAAATGTGAGCTTATGCGGTAGTATATTCAGTTAAATCCTGATGATGTACATTACTATACTAATTTTGTTTGTCTTAATCTTTGGATTGCTGCTTGAATCTAGTTTGCAAATTGCAAGTAACCAAAAATTGGTGGGTGTTGATTGCAAATGCAGCAAAATATTTTATCTAAGAGATACCATATTAGTTGATAGTAATTGTTGTTCTTTTTCACTCTTTTTTCTTAATTAGGCAGCTCGAATGCGACATGTAGTAAACAAAGAGCCATATTGCTTGAATCTAATTGATACACCTGGACATGTAGACTTCTCGTATGAGGTATCTTTAATCTTTACTACTTCAATACATGGTCCATTACTAAACATATTTTTTAAAAAGTAGTAGCACTAATTATATTCTTGCAGGTGTCTCGTTCTCTGGCGGCTTGTGAAGGTGCTCTTCTTGTAGTTGATGCATCCCAGGTGCAATTTTTTCTTTCTCAATCGTAAGTTTTCATGACATCATTTTTTTTCTCTGTGAAATGAAGTTCTTGTGCTGTCGTGCATTCTTTGTATCTGTGATCATTTGCAAAATTTGTTGTCTTGTAAAATTTTCAGGGTGTAGAAGCTCAGACATTAGCCAATGTATACTTGGCCTTGGAAAATGATCTGGAAATTATTCCTGTAAGGAGTCATCTAATAAGTTTCTTATATCATTTTTCTCATGCGAGTGCATCATATATTTAAGGAAAGAGAAAGAACCTAAGTATATAATGCAAAAGATCTTGTATATCCAATAACTCTCTCCTAATGGTTTGCAGGTTTTGAATAAAATTGACTTGCCAGGTGCTGATCCCGACCGTGTTTCTCGTGAGATTGAGGAGGTTTCCAATTGTATTTAAAAATAGTCAAGTTTTTATTCTATTTGTCATTTATTTTGTATAAATGACCAACCTGAAAATATTATTCAGGTTATAGGCTTGGACTGCAGTAATGCAATACACTGCTCAGCAAAGGTCAGTTTTGTCTTGGTGTATTTGATTATCCTCTGTTGTCCACAAGTAATAATGTTATTTTGCTTTTTTCTACTTAATGTATGCCTATATAGGAGGGAATAGGAATATCTGAAATTTTAGATGCTATAGTCGCAAACGTTCCGCCACCAAAAGACACTGCTTCCCTTCCCTTAAGGGCTCTTATTTTTGATAGGTACTCTATCATGTTCTCTGTAGATTATCTAAAATATGCATTATCATGGTTTGTTGTCTTTGTTTGTGTGTATAACAAAACCACATAAAATGCAATTTTTGTTGTTGTTGGAGTATTGCATAAGCAGGCTTCTGAAATGTATAATTTGTTGCAGTTATTATGATCCATATAGAGGCGTTATTGTTTATTTTCGGGTGGTGGATGGGACTATAAGAAAAGGTGATAAGGTACATTTCATGGCCAGTGAAAAGGTAGTACTTCCCTTTGTTTCTTACATTTTCTTATTCAAAAGACTTTAAAAAATTACCTGTGGAGTGCTTAAAAAGATTTTGGATGACCCCAAAACATACTATCATTTTCTCAAATGTTTTTGGCAAATATGGAACTACTTTTTGTGCCTCTGATGCTTCATTTGACTCAGCATACCAAGTTTTGTGAACTATACATTTTTAGCCAATATACTGACACGGCATGGCCTTTATTTGTATGTGTATAGCTTTCTGATCATCATGCCAATATTTTTATGCTGTCATTAGCAGGACTTTTTTTTGTGGTATTTTGGTTTGTACAGCTTATCTTTTGTCATATACCAATACTGTCAATATATACAATATTCTCTTCATACATTTATGTAATTACATGAAAATTGATAACTGAGATATTCTGCAAAATAAACAGGACTACTTTGCAGATGAAATAGGAGTAATGTCTCCCAACCAAATCGAAGTAAATGAGCTTTATGCTGGTGAGGTAATATTGAATCTATTTGTTCTCAACAGCCAAGATTAATTTGCATCTTGACATTTATCTTTTTACAAAAAATTGTCAATAGGTGGGCTATCTCTCTGCTTCTATTCGGTCTGTTGCTGACGCAAGGGTAGGTGACACAATCACCTTGTTTAATAGAAAGGCAGAGAGCTCTTTACCAGGATATGCAGAAGCTACCCCTGTGGTCTTTTGTGGTTTATTCCCTATTGATGCTGATCAGTGAGTTTTTCCTCCCTTCTTTTTTTTTTGGACTGCATAATGCCTGATGCAAATCTGTGTATTTTCAGGGATTAATGGACTAGCAGAGATGTTTCAGTATTAGTAGCTCGTAGTATCAGCGTTATACTGTGTTTGATTTGGGATTTATGTACCTGACCGCTTTACCTTGCTCTTTCTTCTTTTTCTCCCCTTCACCATTGGTCTTGCGCTGGATTAAAATGGGTAGTGAGTAGTGTGATTCAATCAGACCCCAAATCAACAAATGTTGAGAACCAGCTGTAAACATCAAAGCTGGGATAGAACCAGTTGAGATCTACTTGACCATCGTTCAGCCAGGGGCGGACCCACCTTGAGCCCCCCCTGGATTTTGAAATTCAGTAGAACAATACGGGTCCGGTACCACTTTGCTCCACCCTGGAACTGGAAAGCCCGCCATGCCAGTTCAAAAGCACTGTTAGTGAGAAATTTTGTTGTTTTTATAGAAATTTACGGGTCCGGACCAACTTTGTTGTTTTTTAATATGTAAAATGATATTATTTTGTTGTTTTTTATCTAGTACCCGATTAGTTAATGGGTTTGAACCCGATAAGCTATTTGAACCCGATTCCTGCCCCTTCCTGGCGGACATTCTGCGTCCGCCCCTGCGTTCAGCAGTACTGTGATGGTGGTCAATGTTTGTTATAACATTTTCTTTACGTGATATTTCTCATGGTTTTAATGTCTGGCCATTGTGAAACCACTAGGGGCCTAGTTTCTTTTCTTATTGCATTATAGAATGCTCTTTGATTTTTTATTCACCGTTTTGAATTTACTGCTCAATAGGTTTCTTGATTTGCGTGATTCATTGGAAAAGCTTCAACTAAATGATGCAGCTTTGAAGGTTGTAAAACATATTGATTATGGGTCTGTTGTTTGGTTAAGGAAGAAAAATCCAAATGAATATTCAGAACAAAAGTGGGATCGATTTTGTAGCATTGAAAACATCATGTACTTAAATTGAAGGTCTTAAAAGTAAAGGAGCAAATAAAGAGTTCTTTGAATCAAAATGTCATGTCATACTTATACACTGTATACCATTTTCTGAAGGTAAACCTTTTACACTATATTATCATTTGCTAATGTAATTAGGCAGCTTATATCCAATTTGGTGTTTTGTGGTATTATAGTTTGAGCCGGAGAACTCGACAGCTATGGGTTTTGGCTTTCGGTGTGGTTTCCTTGGGTTACTTCATATGGAGATTGTTCAGGTCCAATATTTTATTACAAGTATAAAGATAACACCTGAAATAAATTGAAGGATTGAGTGCTACTTCTTTTTCCAACCCTTACAACAAACCATTTATTTAAAGAACCTATGATTTTCTTTTTTTACCCTCAGGAAAGACTTGAGAGAGAGTATAACCTGAATCTGATAACTACGGCACCAAGTGTGGTTTACAAAGTCAATTGCTCGAATGGAGAAACAGTAATTTGTTCAGATCATTATTATATTATCATTCCAAGACAACTTTGTTTTTATTTAAATTGTTGGATTCAACTTTTCAGATTGAGATCTCAAATCCTTCTTTATTGCCAGAACCAGGAAAATTAAAATCAATTGAAGAACCATACGTCAGGGTTAGTCCATCTTTTAACTGATTATTTACTGTTTAGCATTCATTTTCCGTCAAATTTTTATTTTGTATACTACAAAAGCATGCGTCTGAGATTGATGATGTGGTTTATATGGAATTGTGTATAAGGTGATTATATGCGTGCCTGTGCAACATTAAAAATTATCATGCATAACCTATTTCTAATTGGATATTCAAGTGCCCCTCTTAGACATGGACATGAGTGATTCACATGTAACCTCTTCTATTTTCCTTCTTTAACATACAATTGCACCTTCTCTCTTCCTTATTTATGTGGATATATTCTCATATAAACCATGAGGAAGGAGCATTGTTCTTGAACCTTTGTAGTAACTGAGGAAAGGAGGTAGTACACAGGATTTATGAGGTTCCCATTCTAATGTAGGTCGAAATGCTGACGCCAAAAGATTACATAGGAGCTCTAATGGAACTGGGGCAAGATAGAAGAGGCATTTTCAAAGAAATGAATTTTATTACCGAATATAGAGCCTCCATTATTTATGAATTACCCCTGGCAGAGGTATTAATTAGGAACTCTCTGGCTTTAATAAGAGAAAGGTCCAGTATACCTAGACTGAATATCTTATTGTCACAGATGGTTGGGGACTTCTTTGATCAGCTCAAGTCTAGAAGCAAGGGCTATGCTAGCATGGAATACTCACTCATTGGGTATCTGCTTATTGTTTTGAATTTGTTTTATTTTACATTCCTTTAATTTTCTTTGTAATTTTTCTGTTATGATTATTGTTTTACCAGGTATAGGGAAAGTAATCTGGTGAAGCTCGATGTTCAAATAAACGGTGAACCTGTAGAGCCACTAGCTACAATCGTACACAGGGATAAGGTGACGAAGATTAAATATTCATTCTATCACTAAACTGTTTGCGGTTTAGATTCAAAGTTTTCATAGTAAAGGGAAAAAAAGAGAACCTCTTGACCAAAAGATGTAACAAAAATCTCAACGTGTACTATGTTCACTGATTCCATCATCTTAGTACTGCAATCCTTGATAGGAACTAGAAAGGGGGTGTTTGTGAATGTTCACCTTAAAGCCAGAATACTGTTATGATGTGAGGTCCAAATCTCCTGCTATTCACATATGGAAAACAGGACTCTGCTATCCAAACCATAGGAATTTAGTCGGATGTTCCAAAACTCCCTGCTGTTCCTGCTGTTCATGAAATGGAAAAAAAAAAAACTGAAACAAATCCAATGAAGTGACTGTAACTTTTGTACTTTTTTTCCAGGCATATTCTGTTGGAAGAGCTCTAACACAGAAGCTAAAAGAACTTATTCCCCGACAATTGTTTAAAGTGCCTATACAGGTGGTGTTCTTTTATAATTTTTCATGATTATAGATTATTTTACCAATTGATTACGCCCTTTATTATTTGGGAATGTTAGTGTGAAGAAGTTACAAAAATATTATTATAGATTAGAATGTGTTGAACTGCTTGATCCTGCCAAAAATAAGGATAGTAGCCTTACATTTGCCCTTCCAAAATAAATGTTTATTTTTATTTTTGTTCTGTCTAGTTGGAGCTGTTGGAATAATAGTTTTATCTGTGAGAAATCAGGAGTTGCATGCTTTGCATAATCTCTTTTCCTTTTTTTGTCAAAATGAGAATTATAATCCTGCAAATGCTCAAAGCATCAGGCATGCCCTTGGAGAAGAAGAATATGGTACTGTAAAAAGCACAGAAATATTGCTTATGGACCTCAATATTAATCATAAGCACTGTTCTTTCCTGGCTTCAATAAATTCCAAAAACACCCTTATCTTTTCAGGAGTAAGAAAGGAGGGATAGTTTTGTCCTCTTTTATTGAGTTTACTCAGTAAGATGGTTTTTTAAGGTTTTTTAGGGGGGTAGACAGGAAAACTATATTGTGACAAAAATGATGTCTAATAATTGTTGAACTGGTACCATTAATAGGCATGCATCGGTTCGAAGGTGATTGCTAGTGAATCTTTATCAGCCATAAGGAAAGATGTTCTCGCAAAATGTTATGGTAATTATGAGACTTTCTTACTTGCATCCCCATAAAACAGTGAAAAATATATATATGTATATGCTCAAAAAGCAAAACATTATATATCTATAGTTACATTGTACTTCTTTTATTTTCCTTTTTTTTATTCTGAAAATAGTGTTACCGTCATTGACATGGAAACAAATAGTTACATTGTACTTCTCATGGACTGGTCGTAATAGCTTGGGCTTTAATATGTTCATGTATTACTACTCTTGCTCTGTGTAGTTTTGAAAGTTCTCTAACTTGTAATTTTTTAGGGGGTGATATATCAAGAAAGAAGAAGTTGCTTAAGAAGCAGGTCATTTTTTCACCTTGTACTAATTATTATGTCATTACCGTCTTAATTTTTTTTGGAATAAATTGTTTCTAATAGTAGTAAATACCAATAGGCTGAAGGAAAGAAGAGAATGAAAGCCATAGGCAAGGTTGATGTACCACAAGAAGCATTTATGGCAGTGCTCAAGCTAGAGAAAGAGGTTATATGAGTTTGTTATACAAAAGATCATTAGGGGAACAATTTAACTAAATCTCAAATTTTTTGTCTCAGGGCTATTTTTAGTATAATGACATTGTTCATGAAAGATATATAGGTTAGATAATCTTTGGTAGTTTCAAACTTATGTAAAGTTTTTTAATATAAGAAAATAATTATAACAAATCGCAAGAGAAGTTCAACTGGTTTACTCTGTGGATTTAGAAATCTTTTCTGAGACAGCCATAACGTATCAAGTTCTATGATGAGAAGCCGCTCGGGTGAAATCTATATCTGAAGTTTTAGTTTAGCACTTGTAGGATCTAACTTATTACCTTAAATAAATTACCAACGGATTGAAATATCATGATCTCAGACTTCCACATTGCCATTTGGGTTGACTTTACCTTGCCATATGACTACTAGTTAACCAATTTTTATTTATTTTTTTATTTTGAAAGAAGCAAGAGGGCCAAGCCCTCAGTTTCATTGATATTGAGAGTTTGCGGGTATTTACAAGTTTTATAAGAAAAGTGGAAAAAAGAGAAAGGAAAAGTAAAAAGAAAATAAATGTAAGTTATCTGAAAGCAGAATACGGATTTTAGCTCATATATTGCATGTTAAGCTGCTCTTCTGTTTTTGTTTGTATAGTCTTTGCCTTTCAATTATCTTCAAACCAACTGCAGTGCTCGTTCCTGATCTCCTCTTGAAGCATATGCACAGTTGAACTCGTTTCTTTAAAAATTCTTCTACCCCGCTGGCGCCATATTACAAAGCACACCGTGATCTGTAGTTGCCTAATGTTCTCAAGTGGGGATCCTTTGAACAATTGAACTAGTAAACCTTAAATTATTAGCTGTGTTTCAGTTACGATCCCTCAGAAGAAGCTACTTCACCAAACCACAGTCATACCAAGTTACCAACTAGGTACTAGGTGGTCCTCGTCATTTAATTTTGAAGCATAGTTGAGTGATGTTTATGTGAGGTATCTTGTTATCCTGCATTTTAGCTTCCCTTTTGGGAAATAAATCTGCTGTTATTTTTGAGGAACAACAGGAACCTGTGATTCTGATCCTAGCCGTTGATATTGATTGAGATTCGCACATGAAAAAGTTTTTTTTGTTGAAATTCGGGCATAGAAAAATGTGAACAGTTGGGATCGGAATAACATGTTCTTGTTATTCCTCAAGAATAACAGTATATTTATTTTCTCCCTTTTGAGTTGGAATTTTTCCTTTATCTTACTTTGCAAGGAGAACCTCCTTTTTCTTGGATATGTTTCAAGGTTGATTATGTTTTCTATTTCCACTGAATCATTACTATTAATGGAGTGAAAACAGGGTTAACTAGTGGAGTACAAAAAAGATACAAGTTTTGATAATTGCTTGAAGGATATTATCTGTCGATTTTATCCATTTATTTGTTTATGATCCCATTCCATACTATAGTTAATAGAGACAGCTAAAAGTTTGTTTCTTTACTATATTTAACTGTACTAATAACTATGGGGAATAAAAAAAAGCAATTACTACTATGACACAAGTCTATTCCTCTTTGAATCCGTTATAAAAGGAGCTCAAATAAGACAAGAAACAGAACTAGATACTCAAATAATTTTTCTTTATGTCGACACAAAGTTACTCAAAAGATATATTCTCCTATCTTCCATTGTCTATTAAAGCTATGCAAGCAGGCTTCATTCCACCAGAAGTCACAATTATTCACATATACCAGTTATAATCATCTCCAATGGCCTCCTCCAATCTATCCCAAACCCAACCATTATCCCTCAATCTCGAGGCACTAAGCTACATCAACAGCCTGGTGGAAGCCTTTCGGGCCTTTGATTCAGACAGCAACGGCCTGATCAACACAGCCGAACTCCAGGGCCTCCTATCATCACTAGGACATGACAGGGGCGAGCAGGAGGCTAAAGACATAATAACAAATGCCGGCGGGACCCAGAATGGACAACTCAGCATCGAGGATTTCCTCGACGTGATGAACGCCGGTGAACTGGGTCTTGATGGGCTAGGTAATTTGCTTGAGGCAGCGGTGCCTGTTCTGGGCCCAGCAGCAGGCTCTGGTGGAATGGTGGATGGAGAGGAATTAGCTAAGGTACTGAGTTTGGTCGGCGGTGCGAGTTTGGAAGACTGCATGGAGATCATATCATGCCTTGATGGGGACGGTGATGGTGCTGTTAGCGTTGAAGAGATCAAACTGATGGCATCTTTACTTTAGGTGTAGAATAGATTTAAAATTGTGCCACGTTATGGATGCCATTAATTTATCGATCTATGGATGTGAACTTTGTTGCATCAACGCGGTGTGCTAGTTTGGTGCGGCTTAATGTTGGCGTATTATGATTTTCCATAGCTTTCTGAGAAATCCAAGGAGATGTATCAGAAACACTAAGAACTGTTCTAGATTAAATAAATGAAATCGTGTTGTGAAGTATATATATTGCATAACTGTTCTGTGTTTCTATGCAGCCTTTAGTGTATCTTGTTTGAATTTTACCGATATATGATTGTTATGAGATAATGAATAAATGAAAAGCAAAATTTCTTATATATGTAATAATCGAAAGACATGATCTGGGATATTTTTTCTATTTGAAAATATTAATATCCTAATAACACCTTCAATAAATTAGAAAAAAAAATGCAAAAGACGAAAGCTCAAAATGAATCCAAGTTCGAAATGTGGGCTGCCTAGGATTATATAATTTTAGGCTGTTTTCTAAATAATCAGCCCAAGTTTTATAGTTATTCATTCTAGGCTGTTTTTCCAAAAACAGAGTTTCATGTTTTACAACTTATTCGATTTACATGTGTTAATTTATATTATGTATGTCTCTCATTTTATATTTACAACATACTTGATTTAGCATAGTAATCTCATGTTTGACAGATTAGGAGGAAGTTTTTAGTATGTAGAGTATTTTAAGAGGATCTATTTATAAGTTTCTCGTTTTAGAAATTTATATTATTATAAATAAATCGTTTTAGCATCTTCAAATCTTGCAAATTTTTTCTTTTGAAAATATGACAGTGGCTGTCAAAAGTCTTGCAAATTAAATTGCAAATTCCTACGTATCTCCGTGTCTCTCCTACCTATCAATTTCATTCACAATTTCATAGATGCAGAACGCTTGTAAAATATGAAAGCTTGCCTACCCGAAATTTTTATTTCTACCATTTTCAAAAAATAAATAAACCATATAACCACGGTTTTCTGACAATTCTAATACTAGCACGGCCGCAGAACACCAGAGCGGATCCATTTGAGGGAGGCCGCAGAATGTCGGAGCGGACCCCCATATGGGGCCGCAGAATGCCGTAGAGGTCCCGGTTATTTTTTTTTTAATCTGACTTGGAAGTTGATTATGATTTTGTTTTCGAAATTTTTATCAAAAATGTAAAGTTTGTACTGGAAGTTGTGTGTAATTACTTCTGTTTGAAATGTTGTTTAATCTGAAATTGTTGTTCATCGTTTGTTTGATCAAAAGAAACATTACAATAGAACAAGGAGCCATATAAATAAGCATATAATAGAACAATGCTAATGTTATCGGAAATTACAAATACGTCTAATTAACCAAAAATAAACAATATTTTTACGAGTACAATTAAAAAAGCAACATTAACTCTCAATCTCGTGCAGCTCGAGCAGCTCTGTTTTGTCTTTTTTGTGTATCTCGGCCGGCTTGGTGTCCTCTTCTTCTATTATTTAGAACGTCCATCCACATCGGAATTCTGTTGTGCTGTCTTCTGCCCACAGAAATATTTTTATCCTCTGGAACAAGGACCGGGCCATCGTGTTGAGGCCATTCCGACTTATTTCCATACACATGCCATTGAGCGCTCCATGTGTTGATCAGTGTATGGATGTGATAGTAGTGACTTACAAAGACGCCAGGGTCGATGCCTCGGAGACGACACACAGACAGAACATGAGAGCACGGTATTCTCTCCAATTGAGGCTTCTGGCACGTGCAAGTTACCGTGTGATCATCCCCGATTATCACCGTGTATTTATAATTGGCCTTGGTAAACCGGCCAGAATCGTCAGGTATGAAAGCGTGAACTCTCTCCTATGTGGAGGTTACCTCGAACTCGTTGTTGTTTCCAAAGCCCTCCAGCGTCTTTATTTTATCGGACCTCTCAAACCGTTTGTTGATCAGCTACAAAAAATTAAAAAATAATGAAGAAGTCAGATTTTTTTAACAAACTTCATTAAAAATTATGAAGAAAGAACTACAAATAAAAGTACCTGATGCACACGACACGAGAATTGTTGACCTTGACTGACTTCCCATTCCGCTTTGGCCCTCCTTTGCGCAAACCATGTCATATATTTGTAAAATGTGTCTTCAATTATTGCTGCAACCGGTAGCTTACGAGAGGACTTGAAGACATTATTAAGCGACTCGGACCCGTTTGTAGTCATGATGCCCCAACGGTAACCACCGTCCAGTGCTTGGAATATCTTCCATGGTTTGGGGCACTCATTCTCATCTTGATCCAAATATTTACCCACACCGTCCAGCCAATTGAGGGCAATGTCACATGCCTGCCCCATTGCTTGCATTCCTTGCTCGTATCTCCTCATCTTCCTCTTAGCCACACATATTCTAAAAAAACGAATTGCCTTATCACTGCAACCGTTCTTCTTCATGTTCTCGGCTATGTGAGTAGCACAAAGACGGTGAACACATTGATCCTCATCCTCCTCGTTCCACCCCATATCATCTTGTCTGAACACCTTCTTGATACCCTTTCCCCTATCAGTGATGACACACATGAATCTGGAGCGGATTACATTACGGCGCAACCATTTCATGAACCACGCACAATCATCATAACTCTCTGATTCTACCAGTGAAAAAGCCAACGGGAGGAGTTGGTTTTCAGCATCGTACCCGGTTGCAATCAACAGCTTGCCTGTGGTAAAACAATCAAATTAATTTCGTAAGAGCCGAAATCAACTAAAATAAATAAAGTGAAAATAATCAAATTAGTTACCTTTATACCGGCCTGACAAGAAACATGCATCAACGGTGATGACCGGTCTGATATGTTGAAAAGCAGCTATGCACGGTCCAAATGCCCAAGCCGCCCTATGAAAATACTTCCATGGTTCCGGTTCACCAGTGGGATATGAGGTCACCTCAAACAATGTTTCTGTCAATAAATTAAAAAAAATAAGTTCAATTTTTGATTGATAATGAAATGACGTAAAAAATGAAGGAACAATGTAGTACCTGGGTTGCTTCTTTTGATTGCCTCCAACAATGGAACTACAAGAGAGTATGACCCCTCCCAACTACCAAATTGACGGGCTATTGCCAACTCACGGCCACGCCACAGTTTGTTGTATGCCGGTATCTGACCGTTGTACCTTTCAGCAACAGCAATTCGGACAGCTTGAATTCTCAAGTCGACATCGTTCCTCATGTGAGCGGATATACACTCGGCAACCATAGTAGCTGACAACTGGGCGTGATCTGTTCTTGTCGCATCCGCGTGGCATGAATGTTGTGTTGGGCACTTAGAGACACGCCATTGTGTTCCATAACCGGTGGCCCTTGCGAGTATGTACCACCCACAGTAACTGTCATTGCACTTGAACCTAATTCTTGTGCGGTCACTGTGCGTATTCATTATCTCTTTGTTGCAAAGGATGTGAAACCTGGCAATTGCGCTCTTCATTGCCTCTTTTGAGTCATATGTTTGTCCCTCAGACAATTCATTATCATACTTTGCCCTCCTTCCAAACAAATCCGAACTGGCTTCCATAAACCCTGATGTGTCGTTGAAAGCATGAATCGGGTGCTGAAATCCGCGATCCATTATCCGAAACCCGCGATCCATCTTGAAAGTCCTTGGTAGTCCGAGCACAGGCCCGGTATCTTCCTGGTTAGACTGATCGCTCATACCCTCAGGATCAACATGACCCCAATTTTCCTCTGTCTCTAGTATTTCCGGATCCACTTCTTCATCGGTTTCATCCGGATCACAAGTTTGACCCCAATGAGCGGTCCGACTAGATGAAGGCTGGTCAGTCTGGGATGGGGCCCGACGGGAGGGTCGGTCCCTCTGAACTGGGGCCCGACTACTGGACGGTTGGTCAATTTGGACAGGGGACGGACTAGAGCCGGATGAGTTACCCCGACTACGATCCTGGATTAACCTCATAACTGGGTTCGAACGCCGGGCTCTGGTAACCTCCACATATAGGTCAATTATCTTGTATGCACCCCCAGAAAAACTCATGGTTTGGTTGTACAATACCTGCTAGACTCCCTCATTTTGAATTGGAAATGGTTGGAACCAGGTTTGTGATGAACTAGTCGGCATGCTAATTTTGGCATCAATTTTAAGGTCATACTGACCCTGATCCAACCCCAAATTCTGACATATACTTGATTTAAGTCCCAAATAATCAGTACCCGGTAATACCGGGATCACAGTAACAGGTCCAATACTATAGTAAACCCCATTAGGACCTGTTAAAACATCCCCACCAGTGTATATGGATACCATAAGAGCCATTTTTTCAATCCAATACAGAAGAAACCTACAATTAAAAATTAACTAAATTAATTATTCTAAATTAATTATTATTCTAATTTAATTATTCTAATTTAATTATTCTAAATTAATTATTCTAATTTAATTATTTATCTACTGAAATAAAAATAAAAAATTTAAAAGAAGAGAGAAAAAACTTACAGATCAGAGAGCTAACCCAGGAGAGAGAAGGTGTGAGAGTGTGGAATGAAATTTCGCTGTCATTTTCGGCCTATAAAGAACAGGGGACCTCTACGGCATTCTGAGGCCCCAGGGACCTCTACAGCATTCTGCGGCCCCATATGGGGGTCCGCTTCGGCATTCTGCGGCCTCTCTCAAATGGGTCCGCTCTGGTGTTCTGCGGCCGTGCTAGTATTAGAATTGTCAGAAAACCGTGGTTATATGATTTATTTATTTTTTGAAAATGGTAGAAATAAAAATTTCGGCTTGCCTACGGACTGTTGAAGAAGCAAAAAAAATGAAGAAGAGAAATTTAGATATATGTCCATCATAACTTCATCAATTAGATATTTACCCTTCAAAACTTTAAATTTAGTTATTTCGCCATCTAAACTTAACTATATTATCAATATGCCTATCTATTGATTTAATCACTTTAAAAAAACTATATAATTATAATAAAATATTAGATTGACAGTTTTACCCTTTATCTAAAATATAGTATTGGTTACTGTTGGAGACGATATACCTGATACCCTGCTTCTATATCCGCCTTATTTCTTTTCTCTTTACTTCTTCAGTTCTTTACCAGTAACAATGTCTTGTGAGCAAAAAACAATGTCTTATTTCAAGGGACGGAAAGAAAACACATTAACCCATTAACCCATTAATGCACTCATATATCTCGACTCTCAATATAATCTTTCTACTTCAGTCTCCAAACCATCGGCAAAAACAAACAATTGTCTACCTTTAGCCTCAATTGTGTAATTGGTGATTAGTTAAGTCTAATCGTACAATTAAGCCTCCGTTTGACCACCTTTAGCCTCAATTGCCCTCTTAACAAAGCTGTCAGTCAGCTCAAATGGATAGGATGAGCTTATCAGCCTCATTCAAACGGACGACTTTCTTATCCTTGCTCTTATTATTCGACAGTTTTAGTAAATGGCAGTGCCTTTTGTCTAAAAATTGGATTATCTCCATGTTAAACAGTATTATTTTATAATGGATCATTGGCCGTAAATTTAGTCAATTAAAAATTCAAAGTTGTTCAATGGAGGGTGAAACATGCATTGAATCTAAATTATTGAATTTCAGATATAGATTTCATTTAAAGTGATTTTCAAATAGTCAATGAATTATAACCATAGTAATAGTAATTCATTTCTTTTGTTGCATTATAAATTTGTATCATTTATTTATTTAATTTTCTGTAGGTTGTACATAAAGCAACCTCCATCCAGTACATCAATAGCTGGTTAATAAGAAGAGCCCGACTGGACAGAGTACAGCATCAAAGAGACCAACATGTTCACTATGAGTAGAACTAGGGTGAGCTGTGCTCACCAAGCCTTTTGGTGAGCACACCTCCAAAAACCGCATTTACAAAGTTCAAATAGTCGATTCGAACCTTCCAACGTGTTCTTCATATTAAAATGTGCTTGGAGACCAAATTTTACATTTTTTGGAAATTTTTTACTATTTTTTCAGAATTTTTGAAAATCAGTGTTTTTTGAATTTTTTTTTTATTTAATGAAAAGCTGTGATTTTCAAAAATTCTGAAAAAATAGTAAAAAATTTCCAAAAAATGTAAAATTTGGTCTCCAAGCACATTTTAATATGAAGAACACGTTGGAAGGTTCGAATCGACTATTTGAACTTTGTAAATGCGGTTTTTGAAGGTGTGCTCACCAAAAGGCTTGGTGAGCACAGCTCACCCTAGTTCTACTCGTTCACTATAGATAAATACCAACAGGTGCTATTGACATATCAATCTCTATTTGTTTTCCTTCAATGCTTCTTTTAAGCCCACTAGGAGCCTGTTATAGTAAAAGCATTTTTTCTCTCTTATAAAAGAAAGATGTTGTAATCAAGGATTGAAACCAGTAAACATAAGATTATTTTTTTATTACTGCAGCGTAAATAACTATGTAATCTGAAAAATGTGCACAATTTAGATGTAAATATCCAAGATGTTCATATCACTTAAAACAAAAACTTGTGAAAGAATAAACAAAATAGCATCAACTAACTTCATTAATATTAAAGACCTATCACTTCTACCTAGTCTCTTTGCTCAACAATACAATCACTCATCATTCAAAAAAGATTTAAGCTTCCTTTTATACAATGCATATTGGTCGGCATCCAATTTTGAATGATCTATTTTCAGTAATTCCATCTTCATTCTGTCTTCGTGCTGCCTTTTGTTCTCTTCGTGCTGCCTCTTGTTCTCTTCGTGCTGCTGTTTTCTATCCTCATGATATTTTTTTTTCTCCTTGCGCAACTCCTCTATACTAGTAAGGAATGTCTTCATGTTTTTCGTCTTATCTAAATCAACAATGTTTTGGGGATCCATTGCATCATTACGCGTCCCGCGGGTCTTTTCCGTTGCCATGACTCTAATGTTCTAATGCTCCAATTTTCAAAAACTATGAATGTACGTAGACAACTGCACTTGAATTGAGAACAAGGTTGTAGGTTAGCTTTTATAATGGAAATCCAATCTAAAATTAGGATCTGTCGAAACCTATTGTCGTAGGTTTATACAATAGTATTGTAATTATAGAATATCGAATTATACATGTTGTAATAAAATAGTTTTATCAGAGTTTTAGAAAGTGTTCATTCTTTTTTTAGGCAATCCAATTTGAATTTATCATCATTTAGTTAATTATAAATCGCTGAAATTAGGATTTGTTGAAACATATTTACAACTTGGGTTAAATCAACAGTATTGTAATTATAGCATATCATATATATAGAGGTGTACTAATAGAGTTTTAGAGAGTGTTTATTCTTTTTTTATGCGATCCAATTTGAATTTATCATCATTTAGTTAAATATATATTGCTGAAATTAGAATCTGTTGAAACATATTTACAACTTGGGTTAAATCAATAGTATTATAATTATAACATATCAAATATATATAGGTAGTACTAAAAATAGAGTTTTAGAAAGTGTTTATTCTTTTTTATGCGATCCAATTTGAATTTATCATCATTTAGTTAATTGTATATCACTAAGCACATGAACCTAATTTGCAACTATTGCAGGAAGAATAGAAGACAGACCAGAATGATACTTCTTCAGGCGATGCTAATTTAGCTTAAGTTCAAGATTTATTTTGGGAGTTATTTTGAGGTTTTGTTTCAGGGTGAGATTTCAAGTCAAGAAGAGGATTGTTGTGTATGTCTCTCATCTCACTATCTATTTACAGTAGGCTTGATTTAGCATGGTGTCAGATATAGCAGGCTCGTGTCTGACAGACTATGTTAAAGAGGAAGTTTTTAGTATTTAGTATGTAGGGTATTTTAGAAGGATCTATTTATAAGTTTCTCATTTTAGAGATTTATGTAGTTATAAATAAATTATTTGTACTCTATGTAATATGAAGTCAAGAAATATACAATTAAGCTTTCTCATAAAATTTTGTCGGTTGTTTCTCTTTCAGTTATGGCCTCTCCTTAAAAACCTTAACAATTTAATTAATTAGTGTTTTCAAAGCGCAAAAAAAATCAGGCAATATGTGTCGGAAAGTTTTATAAATTAACTTATCTTCTAAAATTTTCAAACAAAATATCTCTTCTAATATTATTAACAAAATATCCTTATATATCCCTCATTTCTCTCGCTCTTCCCCTTTATTTCCTATCTCTTGTTTACTCTTATAATTTAATATTTGGCTGGAATTATTTTGTTTCTGTGAGATCTTTCTTTCTAAAATATTTTTTAGATTAATCGAATGATGAATTATGACAAACTTTATAATGATATTATATCTATATTTTTGAGCCAAATCTCTCTTAATCAATTTAATAGTGTATTGTGTAGTACAGACATGACTAATTTTTCAAAAAAAAATTTATAAAATGTTTTATAAATTTTTATTAAGTCTTTATAAGTTTTGAGCTAACAATATTCGGTTTTTAACCCTACTCGGTTAGATATTCGAGTTTAACTAAATCATGTGTGCAAGTATATAGTTCTTGGCGGAATCAAAAACTTAAAATATAAAGTGCAGTAAAGTAAATAGATAGAGTTAAGAGAGTTGACACATGAGATGATAACGGAGTTCGACAACTAAAAGCCTACGTCTCCGGAGCACCGTGACCGAAATCTAGGAGCACACACGGCTCAAACAGAGAAGGAGCACACACGGCTCAAGTAGGCGAGCACAATAGCTCTAAGTCCAACAAACACTCCCTAACTTTCACTCTAATCTCAACACTGATCAATTTAGGTGAAGTGGATTTGAGGTTGTTTAAAGGATATTGAAGTTTTAAGTGCAAGCAACAACGGACTAGGCTAAACCTCTCAAAAGATTCAAAAGTAGCGGCTCAAAGGCTGCTAGGTTTTCAGTGTGATTGTTGCAATGAGGGAAACAACCGAGTCCTCTATTTATAATGAGATATCAGAGAATCTCATAAAATGGAAAGAAATAGGGTTTCATTCCACACCCGTCATGATGGTTGGTTAACTGTCACAACGGTTGGGCCAAATCTCAAGATCTGCAGAATTAGAGTTTGCCAGATTTGCTTGTGCTTTGTTTCCGTTATTGACTTGCTTGGATAATTTGAATTTTGAAGTTTGGATTTCTGCCGTGTAACGGCTAGACTCAAGCAGTCACAACCTCAGACCTACTTTACCATATTTTCGGATAAATATAGAAATTGATAAAATTAAAATAGTAAAATAATCTTCGTGATCTTCATTATTCAGCATTCAATCAGTATCTGATCATTCCATATAACTTGTGATCATCATGGATCATGTCGCGATGCTTATCTTTGACTTTTCTTTGACAATCATATTGATATAGCAATTAAACCTGCACACATCTCAAATAAAAGAACTGTAAAATTCAAAGTTTATATGTTTTACAAATTAGTCAAATAGAGCAACATATTGTTTACAACAACATATATCTTTTAGGGACTTTTCAAACAAAAATTTCATTTGAAATCAATTATGTATAAATGTGTTGTTTGAAATGAAAAATTATTATATTTGCATGAGATGCCGTAACTTGTTTACATGTCAAATTCTAATTAATATCTTGAGCCTTCATTCATTCATCGTTTCTATTGCTATTGGTTCAACTTCAATATTTAATTAGCAAGAAATTTAAGTAAAAATATTCAATAATAACTTATAAGAGAAAGAATAATCATGTAACAAAATTCCTTTATCGTCTTTTCCCTACACTTTCTTTTCTTTTCTTGCATTAGTTCAAAAGAAATTGAAACATAACTACCACAAATGTGAAAAACAAATAGTTATTTAAGTTTTAATGAAACAAGAGGCTAGATTTAAGAAACAAAAATAAACTGGAGGTAGGGGATAATGTACCGAAAATTTGTATTTTTACCATCTTAAACAAAAAAATTAAATTAAATAATCACGATTTAATTAGAATTCTATATTTGACACGGCCGCAATCTTAAATTACGAATAGTCGAAACGAATTGATTGTCCGCAATCTTAAATGGCAAACAACAACTTTTTTTTTCTTTTAACGGACAACTTTTTTTTTAATGTGACCAATTAAACTTAGCCATCACACAAAGCCAAATTATTTAATAGTTGTTGTACGCAGCGGCTTTGATATCTCATAGCACAAATTTTTGCTGCAGCGGTTTTAATTAGAAAAAAAAATTGTTGTCCGCCATTTAAAATTGTCCGATATTTTTATTAAAACCCCCAAAAAAAAACAAATTATCAAATCTGCTCCCACTCCAAAGTTATAATTATTTCTACCCTAACCGCCCGTGGCTTGGGCGGTCCACTTTCTGGACCTGACCGCCCAGCAGGCGGGCGGTCCACTACCCTTATCAGACCGCCCAGCAGCTGGGCGGTCCGCTATAAAACCCTATAAAAGAGCCATTTCTCTCTCCCGATGAGCACAGTGTTCATTCCAATCCCACAAATTTTCCAGAACCGATCTCCTGAGAGATGAGAGAGCCGTCAGAGGCGATTTTGAGGCGATTGTGCACAGTAATCTGTGCACAGTAATCCTGCACAGTAATCCCAGCACAGTATCCCAGCACAGTAATCCCAGCACAGTAATCCCAGCACAGTGTTTCCAGCACAGTGTTTCCAGCACAGTGTTTCCAGAACAGTGTTTCCAGAACAGTAATTCCAGCACGGAAGTATGTTGGTTGCACTGTATGTGGGCGGGAAGTTTACCCGGGGTGCGGAGGGAGCACAGTACACCAAGGAAGCAGCCTACGGCTTTGAGGTAAATGAAAATACCTCATTTGTTGAACTGAAGGGAATAGTGTATGAAAAAATTGGTGTGAACCCCAACCGGTGTGATATAGATTTAGCTACCCGGATTAACACAGTAAGTGGTGGTAGACCTTACTATACCAGGTTTCTAATAACTGATGAGTCGGTATGGAGGAGTGTTTACAACACTTTTCAGACACAGGGGGTAATGGTAATGGACTTATATTTCAGGAGAGTTCAGCGTGAACCCGGGGTTGGAACATCTAGGGAAAATAGAGGTTATGATCACTCGGGTTATGACAACCCGCGTCACTCGAGTTATGACAGCTCGAGTTATGATCACTCGGGTTATGACAACTCGGGTCGTGAGCACTCGGGGTATGACAACCCCCGCCACTCTAGTTATGACAACCCCCGCCACTCTAGTTATGACAACCCCCACCACTCTAGTTATGACAACCCCCACCCCTCGAGGTATGACAACCCCCGCCACTCAAGTTATGAACCGCCCGTATCACCCATTTATGAGAATTTTGTACCTGATTTTACCACCGATCTACCACCACCACCACCTCCTCCTGAAACCCCAATCCAACCCAGATTTCCATCTGTACCACCATCAATACCTATAGTGTCACCCGTTGCTACCCGGAGAGACCTTGACCTTGATGCTGAGGTCGATGCCATACCACAAGGAAATTTGGAAACAGGTGACGAATGGGAAGGGGATTGGGATTCTGATAACCTGTCAGAAGGTGATGGAGATTATTTACCTAAGGAAGACAGATTTCCGATTAGAGGTCGGACAGATAGGCATCCGTGCCCCACATTCAACGATACCACTGCTTTTGAAGAGGCAGACATCTCATTTTTTGGGCCGCGTGTCAGGTACACTCAAGAGCTTGCTCCGCAGCAGGTTTACACCAACATAGATGAACTTGTGAAGAAAATACACGAGGTCCATGTTCACGGCAACTGGGAGTGCAGAGAGGAAAAAAGGGACCGAAGAAGGTTAGTAATTGTTTGTAAAGACGAAGAGCATTGCCACTTCCGTCTCTATGCAACCCCTGTGGGTAAGGGCGAGGCATGGATTATTAAGAAGTGTGAACCACCTCACACATGCAAGGCTGCGTCATCAAGGAAAGACCATGCAAATCTTACGGCTTCACTTATTGCCGATGTAATTGAGAATGACGTTAAGGATGACCCATCGATGAGCCTTAAGGAGGTCGGTAGAGCTGTCAGACGGGTTTACAAACATGTCGTCCCAAAGTACAACAGGTTGTGGAGAGGGCGTGAACTTGCGATTTGCCGAATGTTCGGTAGCTGGCATGGTTCATACAACTTGCTTGCACCATTGCTGCAGGCCATAGTAAGTACAAATCCCGGCACTGTCTTTGAACGTTGGAATATAGGCGTACGGGATGTCGACAACGCGGTGCAATTCAAGGCCATAGCATGGGCGTTCGGTCCATGTATTCAAGCTGTGCCATACATTAGACCGGTCATCAGTGTGGATGCATGCTTCCTGTCTGGCCGTTACGACGGGAGACTGCTGATCGCATGTGCATATGATGCTGAAAACCAGTTGTTGCCTTTGGCCTTTGCAATTGTTGAGAAGGAGGACGGGGAAAACTGGGGATTTTTCATGAGGTTCGTAAGAAGACAAGTGGTTGGCGACCGGTTCTTTTGTGTCATATCAGACCAGCACAAAGGAATCAAATATGTTTTTGATCGCCCAGATTTCGGGTGGTCGACAGCGAACGGCGAATGTGTGCACAGGCTGTGTATGCAACATGTTACAGACAACCTACACAAGAACTGCGGATCTGGAAAATGGG
This sequence comes from Carex littledalei, assembly GCA_011114355.1. NCBI lineage: Eukaryota > Viridiplantae > Streptophyta > Magnoliopsida > Poales > Cyperaceae > Carex > Carex littledalei. The sequence goes on along the minus strand of CM022095.1, from coordinate 8,170,319 downwards.
TTGCAGATACATTCAGAATTGGTGCCAAGAAGAAGAAGCCGAGAAGGGTGGAAGAGATGTTCAAAGATTTTGCCAAGGTATGTATATTTTCACACACTTATATTTTCTGAATTATTTAATCAAACGTTTTCTCATCTGAATTTTTTTTTTTCAGTACTGTCCAAAGACAAATTTGTACTTACTCAAGGTGGGAAAAAATAATCCCGCCGATCTGGCTGAGCCACCCGCATATGAGAAGATATTGCAAGCCCGTGATGGAGGTTTCCGATGGGGAATTATGACCACAAATGGGTCTGAGTCCTTGAATGCTGTTTTCAAGCAGAGCCGGCAGTTGCCCGTGGCAGCAATTGTGGAGGACACCTTCTACAAGTTAAATGCATGGTTTGTTGCACGGCGTGCTAAAGCAACTGAATTACTGTCCAGGTATGTATATTTTTATTCAGAGATTTTGCCAAGGTATGTATATTTTTATTTGTTGACTTATATTTTCTGAATTACTGTCCAGGAATCAAACGTTTTGAACAAGGGTGGAGGGGAAACTAAGGAAACATAGGGAGAAAGGTGCAGTTATGAGAGTTGTCCCGTACGGGGAGGGCCAATTGGAATTCGAAGTGCACTGTCCAGATGAGTTTGCTCCAACCGGCCGTAGACCGGATGGGACTATGGAGTTTGTGAAAAGGATGTTCAAGTATGTTGTTATTTTTGCACCTGACAATACTGTAACATGCACTTGCCAAGGAATCCAGTTGGCCCACCTACCTTGTTCTCATGTTATGGCGGTGTGCCAAGAGAGAAACTTCGCTGAGGATGATTATGTCGCAGACATGTACCGTACCGAGTACCTTGCGAGTACTTGGGGTGCATCTTTCCATCCTTATCCCAACCAGTATCAGTGGCCGCCCTATGTTGGTGATAAAGTCTGTCCCGCAAGCGGGTGGATCAGAAAAGGAAGAAGATCCCACAAGCGTCAAGTAATGAACATGGACGAGATGGAAGGTAGGCGAATGGGACATCAGGCCCGCCGTTCAACAACTGACAGGCAGCGAGCAGGTACGGTTGATTCCTTTTATTTACTTATATTTTATTTGTTTACTTATATTTTGTTTTGATTTTATTTCAACTGGAATGCAATGCAGATGCCATTAACGAAGCCAACGAAAGAGAAAATGCTAGAGTTGTTGCTGAGGCTACCGGTAGTAGCCACCGCAGGGGTGAAAGCTCAGGAACCGGTAGTAGCCGCCGCACTCATGAAAGCCCAGGAACCGGTAGTAGCCATGGAGAGACATCCGGTAGTGCCGCAGAACCAGCTGCACCCAGAGCCAGACGTCGTATTTTGAGTTTGTTCGGCCGTCGTCGCTGATTACCAAGTTTTGTTAAATTATGTTATGAACTATTTTAGATGTATATTGTGAACTATTCTAATTGGTAGTTTGTGAACTATGCAATATTTTATTTGCCTCGATTATTTTATATGCTTCATTTTTGTTATTTTTATTACTTAATTACGTATACAAAAAGTAACAACATAAAATATAAACAAACACAAAACTAATGAAATAAAGTCTGCGACATAAATTTCTAAAAATTCTACAATATAAATTCCTAAAAATTCTACTTCTTACAACGAGCCTTGAAAGTGCATTGAACAAAGTCATCATCAGAGTTTGCCTGATCTGGATCAGTCACAGCAGACGAAGTGGTAGCCTTACCAGTACACGGAACAAACTTATCGTCCGATGCTGGAGGCTCTGGATCAACTTTCTTCTTTTTCAAACCAAAGCCGTAGGGGTTTTCCACAAAGTCATCGTCTGAAATTTCATACCGACCATGTCGTCTATTCCATTCCCCCATCTTACATGTCACACAATTCCGGGGATCACGGCATACGGGCCAGTTGTTCTTTTCTCCCTCGTTTTTACCTCGATCACTAATAGATCCTCCTCTCGCTACGCCACGATCTCGGTTGCTCGCTTTCTTACCTCGTTTGTTACTGTCCATACCTCAAAATCGCCTCAAAATCGCCTCAAAATCGCCTGACAGCTCTCTCTTTCGGTTCTGGAAAATTTGTGGGATTGGAATGAACACTGTGCTCATCGGGAGAGAGAAATGGCTCTTTTATAGGGTTTTATAGCGGACCGCCCAGCTGCTGGGCGGTCTGATAAGGGTAGTGGACCGCCCGCCTGCTGGGCGGTCAGGTCCAGAAAGTGGACCGCCCAAGCCACGGGCGGTTAGGGTAGAAATAATTATAACTTTGGAGTGGGAGCAGATTTGATAATTTGTTTTTTTTTGGGGGTTTTAATAAAAATATCGGTAAGATTGTGAACACTTAATTTGTGTTCGCAATTTAAGATTGTGGTTGTGTTAAAAATAAAATTCTAATCAAATTGTAGTTATTTAGTTTGTCTTTTTTTAATATTAAAAATAAAAATTTCAGGATAATGTACGAACATTGGCACTAGTTGTTTGGTACTGTTTTTATAGAACAATCATATAATTTATATAATAGAAATCGGCGGGCCTCCACTATTAAAAAAAGAAAAAGGTGGCAGGGGGAGAGGAGAGAAATATGATGGTCCGACATGAATATTTTGTTAATAATTTTAGAAGAAATATTTTGTTTGAAAATATTAAAATATAGAACAATTTATAAAATTTTCCAAATATGTCAAGATGTAATGTGAATAAGTTACACCACAATTAATGCACGATCTCCCGTATAAACAACCACAACACAACCTAGTCTTGAGTGTTGATATTGAATTTTGCTTCTTTAGAGTTCCTTTCTCTAAAATTATTTGCAGCTCTTATCCTCCTCCTTTAGTCCTCCTAGCAACATATTATTTTCAGCATTTGTGTGAAGCTTATTTTATTGAGATGTGATGTTTTGATATCTATATGGATTGTAACTTGTCCAATGAATTAACTAAAGAGTGCATGCATCTACCTCCAATTCTATGTAATTCTCGACATTTGGCGCTAAATAACTTCTGTATATGAAAAAAAAAAAAATGCTTGCAGTCCTGCTCATTTTGTTGGAATATTTTCGATTGAATTTAATAAACGAGAGTTTTAGAAAAATAAAATATTTTTTTCTGAATTAAATTCTGTAAGTTTATTCAAACAAAGAAATTAAAAATAAAGTTCGAGACAAGTTTGAATAATTTTAGTAATCAGAATGATCGAGTCGCGTCTGTACTAAAATATTTATGATGATTTAAGTCATAAAAGTTTCTTCCAGAATTTAGATTATTATTTTTATCAATAACAACTCACTCATTACCATCTTCTAAGATAGATGAATTATTTTTATAACTCAAATATCCAAATTTGTTTTAAAAATTTAAATAATAAACTTTATCTTTCAGTCAAATTTTCATGAATATGTGTGTACATGCATTCATCCACATACATTAATTATATGAATACCGCTTATGCATTATACAGTAATAAATGTCATGCATATTTAAAAACACATTCTAAAACAATGATTCCGACACAATTCGAAGCTCCTGAAGAGTCCCTAAAAGGAATTCGTTGGATAGTGCATTTGTTGTTCTTTTTCAAAATATATATAACACCTAGCTATATAAAATAATTTAATATCTGATTTGATTTGAAAGGAGTAAAGGACGGTCAGAATGTAGGGAATTAATAGGGATGAGCGTTAACCTTAACCAGAAAAGTTTTTAACCTCAGCAGGTAAAAACATCCTGTTCAACATGCGAGCGCATTGGATTCTATATATACTAATTTAATCTTGTCAGTCTGAAATTTCGCTTAGAGATCTGTGCTTGACAGGCAAAGAGAAGTCAGTTAATTAGCTTTGTTTAACTGTAGCTTTTGATTAAAATAAACTTAAAATGTCATCGGCTGTTTGCCCGATAACACTTTTCACTCCTTATTTACATCAATTTTTACAGACTGGTCCTCTTCAAAAGTTAATTAACAACTTAATTTCAAGTATTGTATTATTAATTATTATTTTTTAAATAGATAATTCTGCATTAATTAGTTTAAAATTGATAAATGATAAGGCTAGCAAATTTAAAGGATTTTTATAATAATTGACCCTCATTTGACAAAGGTAAATCCGTCCCTGGATACATATATGATCACATTATCTTTGTAATTTGGTACGTATTTTGTTGAACTTCAATTAAATACAGGAAAATAATTAATTACTTAAACATAAATAACAATTACTCATTAATTTGTTGAGACACATAAGATATGAGGAAGGATCATGTCAATGGTCACTGATGTCAAACAATGCCAACCTTTTGATTTGTTTTATCATCTCAATTACATGCATATAAGAAATTTGGTCTATTAATTTTGTTAGCTCTTAATGACCATCAAAATAAAGTTGAAATGCTAGAATTATTTGTGTGTACATAGTGGATAATTAATATGTATAACATATCCAATCAATTAATATTAATTACTATTAAAAACTTCAAATAGTTATTTGAGATTCAATTTTATTGACACCGATTTGACACCAAAACTTTGGTATTGGATCTCTTGTATATTTACATACAGTATACAGTTTTGTTAATGCAGGATTCTTCTGTATTGAGTGCAGAGCTTAATGCAAATTAAAGCGTTTTTACTCCTTCCTTGAGCATGAGATCACCGACCAATTTGATCTTTCAAGATAACAAGATTTTTTTAGAGATAGACCTCTCTTTTTTTTTCTCTCCTTCATTTCTTACTATTTAAAATAATGGGAAGATTCAAAGAGTGATATATTCACTATTCAGTCTACCTTAATTATACTATAGATGTATAGATCATATCTTTTATTGTCTTAACTGGTAATTATTTATTTCAGCCTTTATCGATAATATTAACTTGTTGAATAATTAATTAATGATCCAACAGTACGCTGTCACTTTTTGTTGAATAATTAATTTATTCCAGCTAGGCCCTTCAGTTGTCTTATATAAATAAAAGTGTTTCTGTCTTTTTCCTTTTGAATGAAATTGTGCTGATTCATCAACTTTTCTTCTGATTTTTAATTCATTAACTGAATCTTGAGATTCTCTGTTATAAAGAGGGCATCCTGGTAAAATATGCCGATGTGGCGAATGTATGTACTTTCAAGTTAAAAAAATAAAAAATAAAAATAAGAAAGGAAGTCAGAAAGAAATCCAAGGTATAGCACGTGATAAGGCATCATGGGCACGCACCAAGCGACCGCCTCAAATTCTTGAGCTTAGTTTGAATGACCATTTTTTTATGTATAAATATCCCTATTCTTACTACCATTTTTCAATATTTCACACATACCAATCAAAACACAAACGCAGCTACAGCCGCATCCACACAACTGAATACTGTTAACATAAACACTCTATGACCAATACGCAAATTTCTTCAAGCGTTGAAGTTTGTTTTAGACGTGAATTAATTATGATCTGATTGGTCTAAAAGTTCTTTTTCCAATGCACAACAATTTCCCTAATATATAATTCTATTCCTCTCTCTTTCTAGTTTCTACTGATTAAGAGTACCAATTAGCGGGGACATAAAAAAATGTTTAAAGAAAGGAGGGGACGACAGAAGCCCTTTTCAATTTTAAAATATACAAAAGACACATCGATCGGCATGTTTAGTTGAATATTAGGCACTAGATCCGAGTAAAACCTTCTACACAGTGTAAAAAAGAAGCTAGCTCTCTCCTGTTAAGATTCATAGTGTAAAAAACCAAGGACAATAAAGAAGTGCCACTACTTGTACACACTATTTATTTAAAAGAATGCGACGAGATCAGGTAATTAATTACTTTAACCCAATTTGATCTGCATGTCTTTCCCATTAGGTATTACAGTTGACGTGGATATAAGCGTATATATCCCTATTCTTTATTTCTTTTTATTTTCATGGTACAGTACAGTTCCATCACAGCATGGCAGGACACGTGTGCCGGTCATGCACATGTTGTGACCGTCATTCTGAATTTGATCACGGCATAGCATGCAAAAGTCTGACTTGATCACGACACGCAACTCAAGTCACGGAGAAACTAATTACAACACGACACCACACATATTTAGATCCCTAATTAGATGAATCAACCATGCATCCAATATACCTCCATGACTTAATTTTATGAACCAGCTGATCAAGGGAAAAAGGACACCTTTCTTTTTAATAAATGCTCTTTGCCACTATTACTTTATTTTTTTTCTTTTCTTTTCCTACCTTCAAGCATTTCTATAGTTGAAGTAATGTCAATTTTACCATTTAATTTGCGGTGCAAAGGCTACATTATGGAAATTAAATTTGTAGAAAGTTTGGGAATTGTGAATCGGATACAATTAATAATAATTAAGCCTCTTTTGTTTTGTGCAGAAACTTGAGGAAGAACCTACTTAAGCTTATCTCTATCATCACGTTCTCTCCACATGAATCATCGTTAAATAACTTTTATTAACAAATAACAGTAGCCCCTAGCAGATGGTTCTCATGCACGCTGCCCCTTGTTTGGAAGAAATTTGGGAACACTCGGTCTACCATTTAATGATCAGTGTTGATTCACTATTATTAGTGTGATTGTGTATCTATACCGTTACTTCTTTGTACCATTAAATAATTTTTATTTTATGCATTAATTAAATCAAGATTTTTTTTCTTTTAGGAACTAAAGAATAAACCGACGAATTCATGACAAATTAATTTTCTTCTGAATGCAATTAACACCATATAATGTTGTTGAAAAAAATGACTCTAAATTTACACCACTGATATAAAGTTTAAAGATATTTCAAGATTCATTGTGAATGGTAATATTGATTTGTGAAATGTCTCAACATTAGAGAAAAGATTTAGTGTGCATAATTAAATTGTATTCCTTTTTTTTTACTAACATTTGCCAAAAAAAATCAAACTGAATTTGAATTAAGTATGACAAAGTTGATACTTAAAGTTATATATTATAAAAAAAAGATTGATACTTTATCCTCAAAAGAGGTGATTTCTTCTATCTTATTCGATAGATGACGAAAGTATCTCATTAAAGAGGAGGGTTCAAATGTCTCAATTTTCTGTGCCTCCACCATGTCTTCATTTTAAAAAACTTTAATAACTCAAAATTTAAAACTTAAAAGTCAAAATAAAACCATTGAATATGATCAAAATAAAACAAATAGATTGAATTAATATTGTATCACTGTATAAAAAAAATGGATTTTAATCCAATTGCATGGTACAATAATATTTATAGATTTGAACATATATTGCTACTCCCTTATGTTCACCATAACATATACCTCCTATCTTTATTAATCTGAAATGTGTAGGCAAAATTTTTTACAAAACTGAAAATTAACAAATCCTCCAAATTTTTATCTCAAGAAACACTAGTTGAGATCAAAGCTGCACCGAGCCCACCCATAAAGTACTTCCACTTCTAAGTACACACCAACTCTAAAGGTGAATTTGCGGTCAAAGATTCAATCACATGACTACATGAGTCACTGTTATTCAAATTAGGCATTAATTAACCCCTCCTTGTTCTCCCCTATAATATCTCAAACTCTTCAAGACACATATTTCCCCCAGTTTGTCATCGAAGCTAACGACTATGAAGAACAAACACAATCTTCTCTCCAAAGCTATTCATTTGGCATTATTTATGTTGATGCTTTTTCTCCTAAGCTCTTTTTACTCCCTGGGTTCTTCTAGTCAGAGAATGAATAATCAAGTTAGAAAGCTACTTAACATACGGGCACCGTCCCTGCATCAGGATATGCGGGTTAACGGGTCTGAAAAACCCGTTAAGCAGACTAAAGACAGCAAGAGGAGAATACCACCTTCTATCTGGAGTCCCATTGGAAATAGATAGAGGTATACCACTGTAACTAAGCTTTGCTTCTGTTTTTCTATGTCAAGTACTTGAAACAAAAAAAAAAAAATACTATAATTGCTAAATATTTTGAACATGAGGTTTAAAGGAAGAGTCATATCATTGTTACAATGTTTTAATTTTGTTTTATTTCGTTTGAATTTGGGCCTAATTGTAGCCTTTTCTTCTGGACAGGAAAAGGCCTAGCAGCAAAGAGCCTAACCCTGCAGAGAAGAGAACCATTCGTTTCATTTTTTTTTTCCTTTCTTTAGGTGTTCTTAGAATTAGGAGAGTTTTGTTCTTTATAGTTCTTCATCTGTGGTTACTGCGACAGGTTATTTAGGCATAGTCTTATTGTGGTGATTTGAGTTTTCAGTTTTGTTAGATGTAAAATATTAGGAAGGAATGAAGTTGATTAAGAAAATTAAGTTTTGCCACTTGATTTAAGAGTTGTCCCATACATATATAGCGGTGTTAATGAAACCTTTTTAATTGTTTACCCGATCCGTATTGTCTTCGAGAAGAATTTTTTTTGTTAACTTAACAAGTATGAGTATGGGTAAGAACAAATTTTCATTAGCTCATTAGATAAGAGTATGGGTAAGAGCTATTTAATATCCATTAATAATTGATAAATATTAAATTATATGATATTTATCTATTTATACATGTAACTATATATTTTTTTGTTATTATGACTAGATTAATTTTATACAACATTTTATATAATTTTTTAGTTGAGTTAAAATGCTCTATTATTTTCGTCCCCAATCATACCCCTCATATCCTTATCTCCATTTTCAAAGTCCAAATAGTCAGTCTAAACCGCTCAACACGATCTCCATATTAAAATGTGCTTTGAATCCAAATTTTATTTATTTAGAATATGTATACTAATTGTTTAGATAGATACAAAATCATTGTTTTTGGATGGTCCAGAATCTTCCAAAAAATAGTGATATTGTACGTATCTAAAAAATTAGTCAATTTAAAAAAATATATAATCAAAGCATATTTTTTATTAAATAAATTACAATAAATATATGTCATTATATTTGATTAGCATTTTATATTGTTTTTAATTAGCATTTATGACAAAATTGAAATATATAACATTTTATGTCGTTATATTTGATTATTAATTGATAATTTTATGTTGTTATATTTGTCTCGTGTTTTAGAGCGCACAAAACTATATGCATGTAAAGTGATGTTTGCTTTATGTTCATAGTTTGCAAATGATAAATGAGGAGGGATCAAGTTACAACAAAGTTACAACAATCATTTTTTTCATTTTCAAAGTCCAAATCGTCGATCCAAACCGTTCAACATGATCTCCACAATAAAATGTGCTTGCAGATCAAATTTTACATTTTTTTGAATTTTTTTCCTATTTATTAAGTATTTTACAAAAAAATAGTCATATTCAGACCATTGAATTTTGTACCCATCTTAATAAATAGTAAAAAAATTCAAAAAAATGTAAAATTTGATCTGCAAGCACATTTTATTTAGATAATCATGTTGAACGGTTTGAATCGACGATTTGGACTTTAAAAATAAAAAAAAATGGTATTTGTAACTTGATCCCTCCTCGTGATAAATATCAGTTACGGCCGGGACGTTCATATATCATATGCCAGGGAATGCACTCAATGACGGCCGAACGGGCCCAGAGCCCAAATCTCTACATTAAGAAAGGAGATGGGGGCCCAATTTTAAAGGCCGAACTATAAAACACCAAAACTACAACCGAATACCCTCCCGCCACTGCCTGAGAGCTTCCCTGTGGCGAGGCGCTGACACACTGCTTCGACAGAGGTTTCAGTGGGCCCGGCTGCAGGCCAACCGCTGCAACAACTGCGACAGGGAAGGAATCGGATTCGTCTCCCTCTCCAGAGTTGGATTTTTCTCGTGTTTCTCTTTGAACAATTTGACTCCTTCTGTTGCTTCTGTTTTTATTTTCTTGATTTATCAGTACCCTTGTCACCGAATTGGTTTGGTTCCAACTTCCAAAGGTAAATTTAGTTTTCTTGTTTCAAGGAAAAACCATGTTAGTTATTGTTATATATATATTTTTTGCTATAGTTGTGGTACGATGCGTAATTGGTCTTGAGCAGAAATTTTATAGAATCAGACTGACAAGTATGTATTGGCATAAGACTCGATTGTTATTCTTAATTGGAGTACATTAGCCCAGGTTGTGCATGTTGCTGTCAGCTGGTACTAGCCAGTAGCATTATGCTGGTACATTTTCATTAATGCATCAAAGTTATATATTTTACAATAGTTAAAAACAAAAAAAAAATCTCTTTACATGTATGGCATAATGCAAGCCATATAATTCCCTATAACACCCCACCCCTCCAATGACCCACCCACATACAGAAAAAGCAGCAAAGTACTTCAAAACTAATTACAAAATTTACACCTTGCCATTCAGCTTTATATCTTAGCTAGCGAACATCTCTATTCTATCACATTTCCGAAATTCCCAGAAAAGTAAAAGCCGCTTAAATTCTAACTCAACAAACTTGCATCTGCGTTTTGGAGCCATTGGACTACTTGTTGAATACTTGGTCTATTTATCGGGTTATAATCCACACAGATACAAGCCACATCCAAAACCTTTAGCATCTCTCTGTCATATCCTTTCCCTCTTAGATAAGGGTCAAAAACCTCCGCTTCTCGCCCCACTGACTTCAATTCTCTCACCCACTGCACTAATTCTATTGACCTGTTAGGCAACACCTCTACTGCCCTCTTACTGGTCAGCAATTCTAGCATGACGACCCCGAAGCTATAAATATCACCCCTCAAAGTTGCAACACAACCTTGGCCATACTCGGGTGGTATGTATCCCAGTGTACCAATCAATTCGGTTGTGACATGTGTCTGGTATGGGTGTATCAGCCTCGCCAATCCAAAATCTGCCACATGTGCATTGAACTTTTTGTCCAACAAAATGTTACTAGATTTTATATCTCTATGAACTATGTGTGGCCTACACACCTCATGTATGTATGACAAGCCTCGACTAGACCCTTGTGCAATTCTGAGTCTAGTTGGCCAGTCAAGTTGACAGTTGACATCTGAGTCTGAGTCTGAGTCTGAGTCTGATGCATGGTTTCCCTGGTCATGCAACCAATCATCCAAGCTACCATTTTCCATGTAGGAATAGATTAGAAGTCTTAGGTCACCATGGATGCAATATCCTTTCAGGGGTACGAGATTTTCATGTTGTGCTACAGACAGAGCTTCTACCTCCGCCTTGAATTCTCTCTCCATCAGCCAAGAGCTGCCAGATAATCGCTTGATCGCCAATATGGCCCCACTAACCAGCTCAGCCTTGTATACTAACCCGAAACCACCACAGCCGATTATGCTTGACTGGTCAAAGTTGCTGGTTGCAGTTAGAATGTCCTGGAAGGAAATGTCAGTTTCACCCTTGACCATGACTAGGTCGGCATCGTTAATCAAGTCGAACTGGACCTCTGTAAATGAGTTAAAGGAGCTAGCTGGTAATCCTATTTTATCATCATTTAATTTATGTTTAGCCCTTCTTCCGGAGGTGAGGCAATAACCTAGTAAGAGAACAACTGCAGCTACACCAAAGAAAATGCCTAATACAACGGCTATTACTGTCTTTTTATTAAATCTTTTAGAGGTAAGAGGTGTTTTGTTCTCTCCATTTGAGGGGTTGCTACACTTTCGCATCACCATAAGTCCACACAAATTGGAGTTTCCTTCATAACTTGAGCTAGAGAATGTGTCGAACTGTCCTCCAGTTGGAATGGGGCCTGATAAATTATTAGACGCAACACTAAATGTCGAGAGGAAATGGAGCTGAGACAGGGAAGCAGGTATTAGACCTGTTAGGTTGTTTCTTGATAGTTCCAGAATTTCTAGGTTGGTGAGGCTTCCCATCGAGCCAGGTATTGTACCTGACATGCTGTTCTGGCTGAGATCCAACACAAGGAGCATTGTCAGACGTCCAATCTCTTGTGGTATTGTACCATTCAATTGATTGTTTCCTAGGGCTACTGTAGGAGGCAAAGCTGTCAGTTGTTTGTATTGTTGTCTACTCCCATTAAATGGTTTACGGTAAAGGGGTAATTCAAGATAGCCTGGATCCAATTGCCTTATTTTATGGACTGAATCCAATAGTGGCAAATGGGTAATTGATTGGGGGATGCTGCCTAACAAATTATTGTGGGATAAGTCGAGATAAAAGAGACAAGGGAGGCTGCCAAGCCAGTCTGGTATCTGTCCAGTTAAATGGTTGCTGGAAATATCTAGAACTTGAAGTTTAGTCAATTTGGATATCCAGGAGGGGATTGTACCAGTTAAATTGCTACCTCCCATGCTAAGGATCTGGATATTTTCAAACCCATTCTCCCATGTGGGCTCAATTGGTACGGCTTCACCGATAAAAATCCGTGATATTAACAAAGCGGTCAAATTCTTGCATTTACTCAGGATCTGAAGTGTACCGGTTATGTTTACAAAATAATTTGCAGAGAGAGACAGGAAAGATAGTGCCTTCAAGTTTCCTATGACTGGCGAGATCTGACCACTCAGATTGTTGCTAGAGAGGCGTAGTGCATTGAGATTCGTGCAAGTGTAGATGCTCTCTGGTATTTCACCTGTGAAGCTATTATTGTACAAGTCGAGGAGCTGTAGACTGGAGAATTTGGTAAAGTTGATAAACTGCAGACTTCCAGTAAAGTTGTTTTCCCGTAAGTTGAGTTGCCTGAGATCGGTGCAGTTTTCAATTGTTGGAGGTAATGTTCCTGTTATGTTATTGTTGCTCAGGTGGAGATAACGTAGCTTGTTAAGCTGGCCAATGGATTCAGGTATGGACCCGGTTAGAATGTTTGTGCCGAGATCAAGGCTAAGCAAATTCTGTAACTGTGCAATCAGAGCTCCATTCAGGGACCCATAAATTCTATTGGTAGAGAGACAGAGATACTCTAGTGAGGCAAGCTTGAACAGTTCATCAGGTAATGACCCGGTCAGAGTATTGGACCCAGCATGGAAGTCCCTTAATGCTGTGCAATTTCCTACTCCTGGTGAAATCTCGCCACTGAATCTGTTGTAAGAGATGGCTAGTGATGCGAGAAAAGGTGAATGAGTACACAGATAGTCGGGTATTTGACCCGTCAAGCTGTTATTTGTTGCATTGAGTGACACTAGAGATGTTGCATTGATAATGGGTAGCAATCCAGTAAAAAAATTGCTAGAGATGTTTAATACCTGAATTACTGGATTTTCAAAACCCGGTATTCCGCCGGAGAGTTTATTAAAGCTGACATCAAGAACTTTTAGGCTTGTAGAGAGAGAAAGCAGTTCGACTGGTAACGGCCCAGAGAGATAATTACTTGACAGATTGAGGTAAGAGAGATTGGTTAAATTGGATAGAAATGGCGAGATTTCTCCAGCTAGGCCTTTACTTGGTAAGGAAATTTCAGTTACAGAAGTAGAAGTGTTGCAAGTGATACCTTCCCATTTGCAACAGTCTGATTCACTGGTAGCGTTCCATGACTTCAGAGGAGTTGATAGACTATTAAGGAAGGAGAGCAGCGTTTGTCTCTCTTGATCTGTGCATGCTGTATTGGGATGAAACACAGAGAGAAGGGCTAGGACTAGAAAGAGGGTTTTTGTTGTTGCATTGGTGAGTATCATGATTTTAGTAACAACATGAAGACAAGTTCCCCTTCCAAAAAGGAGCATATGAGAGAGAGAGAGGTGAGAGGTGGTTGAGAATATATTTTGTGTGTGTGTGAGGGGGGCGGGCGGGGGGTTGGGACTTGGGAGAGAGAGAGAGAGAGTAATTATTATATGGATGCTCCCAAGTCAAGATGAGGCAATGAAAGAGAAAGAAAGGAAGGTAAATTAATTTAGATATTGGATGCTTCCAAGTCTTGCATGGCTTTCTGTTCTTTGCTCTTTGTTTAACTGCTGCATGTTAACATATCCTCCCAATTATATTGCACCCTGCTGGTTTTTGACACGTCAACTTTAACAAAGGTGAAGGTGAAGGTGAACTATTAAAGGAAGAAATTAAGAAGTGCATATGACATAGGCGGAGCTTGGATGTTTTATTTAATACTATCAAAATTAAGTCAAATCTATTTGGATCGCTTATGATATATTTCTATAATAATGATGCGACTGTACTGACATTTTATATTTGACGCAATCGAATTTAAATACTGGGTCAACTTGAACGCGAGCTTCATTGTAAGTAAATGTAATGTACATGTGAAATGCTTATGTAATAAAATTATAATTAATTTTTTTTTCAATCTAATATATACTAACGAGGTAGCACCATAATACAGTATATATATTAACAGAAAGCCAAGAATATTAATTCATGGGATATGAGATCTTAAGAACATCTTCAAGCAGTTGCAAAGTTCAACTTGTTGCTCAAGAATAGTAAAAGAGAATTTCGCATCTTTAATTTGTTGAATATATAGTCAATTTTATCCCTTCAATATGTCAACTTCCGTAGATAAGCTTATAAAACCAGTAAATATTAATTGAGTACCAAATTACAAAACACCCCAAACTTTATTTTGCTTCTGGAAAGGAAATAACTGTATTGAACAAGTGCTGAAAATTATTTAGAGTTGAAGAGAGACATTAACATGGAAATGGGAATATTATTTTAGAGAGAGGGTGGGATGTAGGAAGCTCAAGGGAGATGTCGTTGAGAATGACCTTTTGTTTGTTTGTTTATATTTTTGAAGTATTTTAGGAATAGAAAAATGAGAGTGGGGTTGTAGTGGTACCTCATATTTTAGTTGGTCTTTTATTAATGAGCAGGGTTCAAATGCCTCTATTTTTGTGTCTCCATTATGCTTTAAAACTTTAATAACTTAAAATTTAAAACTTAAATATCAAAATAAAACCGTTAGATGTGATTTATATTATATTCTCTACGTGTTCATACAAAATTATCACTTTTCTATTTTGTTTTGATATGAATTGATAAGTTAAAAAATCAACGTCTAGAAATTATTCACATTAGTATACATTTTTACAAGCTCAAGATGACAACTAAAACAAAGTTGAAATGCTATATTTTTTTACACGTGCATAGATAAAATGATGTAGTTCATATCCAACGGTTTTATTTTGAATTTTAAGTTTTAAATTTTGAGTTATTAAAGTTTTAAAAAATGAAAGCATGACGGAGGCACAAAAAATGAAGACATTTGAACCCTCCTCTTTATTAATTCCTAGTATCAAGGTTTATAAGTACATGGCATGCACGCTAGAATAAGGTTACAAATTTGGAAACAGGGAGTCAAAGCTTGGTTGCATATTCTTTTCTATTTGCGTGTGCTATACTTCTGTTTAAAGGAGATTTTTCCTGTAACTAAATACTGAAGGTCATGGTGTAGTGGATCATGTACCAATCTCCGTATTTCCCATTTTTCAAGTTTATAAGCTTTTTAAATTCTTGCAGTAACTGAGAACAAATTCACTTGTCTGTGTACAGTGGACGACAAATATTGTCAATCAAGCAACTTTAATTAAAGAATAAAAATTAAGAATGAATTATCAAAGACATTGGTTTTAGATTCCTTTCAAAAAAAAATATGGCAAAGGGAAGATAAACTAATGAAGTCAATATATGGTATAGTAGCTCAATGACAATACTAGCTAATTAATATAACCTCAGAAAGATCATGAATTTAATTAAGCCTCCGTCATGTAAGGATGTGAAAACCCCTCGCTCGCTACTTTTAAAAATGAAAACAAAGAAAGAAAGAAAAATGAACTAATGAAGCTCGCTTAGTTGACCGTCAATCCTATAGCGTCCAAGTAATGAACTAATCAGGCAAATCCATATATATCCTCTTAGTATTGACCTTACAAATGTGTTATTTATTCCTTTTTAGATAGACATTGTACCAAATTAGGTGCGATTTGAGAATAATTTGACAATCAATCAAATTAATTAGATAGAACCGATCAGCTGTTAAATTTAATTTCAAGCAGCTCCATATATAAAAAAACAATTTTTAAGCTACACAATATTAATATACAATCTACACAACTAATGACGATCGATCGACATTTCTAAAATTTTATTTTTAATGGTACGTGTAGTTTGTCTTATTTGCCTACTAATATACAATCTACATAACTAATGAACTAATATTTAATGGTACGTGTAGTTTGTCTTATTTGCCGACTAAATAATTGGTACTATTATTGACTGTTTTTAATTATATTACACATTACTAGAATAATAGCAAGCAAATGTTCCATTTATTATATTATAGCCGAGATCATTGATTGTTTGACTGCATATCTGAATCACAGTTAAAATTAATACTGTAGATTATCATATTATAATGGTCAACTTGTCTGTGTATTAAACTAGTATTATTACTGTAGCACATTTAATTTGTTTATGAGGGGGAGTATTGGGCATGGTAACAGTTTGTGTGTTTAAATCTTAATCCTTGTTATTTGCTAGAAATAATTATCAAAATATAATGACATGGGAGATGACCTACAAATTGAATTTACATCTTAAGTGCCCTTTCTCCTCTCTCTACTCCCCCCCCCCCCCCCCCCCCCCCCCCCCCCCCTCCCTTACCCCCCATTACCCCCCTCCACCTCTCCACATATCATCCGGCCGCCCGCTTCTCTCCCCCCCCTCCCTCACTTTACGGTCTCTGTCTGCCCCGGAAACCTCCATCTTCTACCTCTCTCACCACTAGCCTATGCCTGTCTTCTCACCTTTTCTCTCATGGACTCCTCCTATCCCCTGCCAAATCAACTCCTATCACAATATTGCTTTCTACATCCCCTTGACGGCCATGAACGAGTGGTCCAAGACCTGGATTCCTCTGTTCTCTTATACTCCACTGCCACAATACCATCTCTTGACCGGGCACAACTCTGGCAGATTCTCACTGAACGATATGGGGGAATCCCATCTAATTGGCGCATCAGACGTGTCCCTAGGGGTTTTCTGATATACCTACCACCGGGGCTATACCGGGATGAACTCCACCTCGACTCACATTTTTGGGAAGGCCACCACTTCATACCGCAACCTTGGCAGGCTCTTATCGGGTCGGATCCTCTTCCCCCATTACATCGAGTACAGCTTACCATCCTTGATTTTCCTCTCGATTACTGGCATCCCTATTACATGCGACAAGCAATGGCGTCTATGGGCACGGTGGTTAGTATCCACAGGGACTGTTTAACTGGGGACGACTCCACAGCACTCAGATTATGGCTTGACACGCCGGATACCAATCTAATACCCTTCCAGCTTCTAGTCGGCCACCAGGGTTGTTGGACCTCCTGTCAAATCCTTATGGACGGTCGCTTAGGGCATGGCGTATCTGAACCCCCTCCTCTCTCTCCTCCTCCGCCGGACTCAGACGACCCGGGAAATCATCAACACTTATTGCGGGAGCCGGATCCCTTTGGTCCTTCCTATGTGCCCTCCTGGAGGAGACGAGTTCTCCGTATTTAGATTCCTCCTTCGGACCCCTCGCGCCGGGGTCTCCAGCTGCTTGCCTCAAACGGGCAGGGTTTTGGTCTACAGGTTCTAGTCATGCTCTAAGTTCAGCCAATCCTGCAAATGGACGGCTAACGGGCAGGGGCACAGGCCTGCTCTGGCCGTCAGTTATCTCTCAGTCTAATGAGCCAAAATTGGTGCGTCTCATCCCCCACCCAATATCACATCCTATCCCTCCAATCCTCAATCTCAACCCCTCACAACATTACACGTGTCTCCCCTCCTTCATGCCAACAGCACCCTCCCAGGCTCCATTAAAAACTGGGTTAGAATCCACCGAACTCAATTAAAAACTAGAAGTGAGAAAGATTGGGTTTGGTATTTAAGTTCCTAAAAGATCAATTCAAACAAATCGAACAATGCAAACAGATGTAATAAAGTGCTAGAAGAAATGTAAACTGTGTTTTGATTATGGATAAAAGGCGTTTCCAGGGTTTCAGACTTCATCTGTGATCTGCCTCTAGTGGTACGGCCCGTACCAAGTTGGTACGGCTAGACCGTACTCTACTTGGTAAGGCAAGGCCGCACCACTCTGGTAAGACCCGTACTGGCTTGCCAGAACAGAGCTTACCAGTTCGAGTTGATGCATTTCTTGCTGGTACCTTGTGCTAAACTCTTTAGAAATGTTCAATTGACCACGCCTAAGGTTCCTAAGCCTCAACTCTCGTGTATTGGATCAAGATCTAGGTTGGAATGCAATTGATTGCCTTTTAGGGATTTCTACACCTCAATTTTCATATATTGGTACAGGTCTACCCTAGCTGGTTGATTGGAGACCTAAGGTACCCTCTGATCTATCAATTAGAGGGGAATTCAACCTCTCGGCTTCAATTCGAACAAGTCTACCCTAAGCAATTGATTTGGTTGAGAGATTGAGATGATCACATGACCTTGATAGGTTTGATCTAGACCTAGAGGTTCACCATACACAATCACAGCAAGCAAAGCAAGAGATAGCAAAGAAATCACAATCAATCAATCAAAAGAGTTCATACAAGATACAAGTCAAAGAAAGTCAAAGCAAATCAAGAATTCATCTCAAAACCCTAGAAACTAAAGCAACTACTCACAGCACATGATCTGATCTAAAAATGCAATAAAAGAGGTAAAGAAAGCCATGGATCGAAGGGATCGAGTGGAGGAGGCTTGATCCGTCGAGTTTCGCCTCTTTCCTCTTCCTTCCTTCTTGCTCCTAGCTCCTCAGCTCTCTTTCTCTCTCTTACTGTGCTCTCAAATGTTTCTGGAATGAAAAAGCTCTCGAAATTGGAGAGCTCCCCGCCTTAAATAGCCTCTGCCAAGATTTGAATCTGTCAGGCCGCCTTTAGGTACGGCCCGTACCAAAGTGGTACGGCCTGGCCGTACCAGGCGTGATGAGCTGAAATCGGCTAAGTCCGGTGAGACCCGTACCAAACCTGGTAAGGGCCGTACCAGATCATCCCAAATCACCGTTTCTTCGTGTGTTTTGCTCCAAACCTGCAGAAAACAAACAAACACTCAGCAGTACCAAATTCTAAAGATATATCGATGAAATGCACATGATTCTGGTGAATTAGGGCACGAATCTGGTACTAAAACAGGCCTAAAATAGACTAAATATGCGAGGTATCAAATTCTCCCAAGCTGAACCTTTGCTTGTCCTCAAGCAAAAAGTTTCAAACTCGGGTAAAAGTGCTGGACAACTAAATCTAAGTGCGGATACAAGTCTAAATGTGAAAACCCACGTGAGTCTGCTATAGTCAAGAATTGCTAGAATCGATTCGGTTGTAATTCAAACATCCCTTTATAAACCTTGATTCACTCCACCAATTGGTCAATTGAACCTCTTATTTTGAGATGCTTCTAACAATGTAAAGACTAATTACTTAGGTTTGATCGAAACAATTTCATTCTTTTTCCGAGTCAGTGCTTTTATTCAAGGTGATTTTTCTTTTCATTTTCCCTCCCCCAAGCTTGAATCAAGCTTAAGGGTAAGAAAGCTGCGAACGAAGTGTGTTGGTACGAGCAAAATTCTCTCTTTATTTCTAATTTTTCCTAGGTTGGGAGGCGAGCTCAAAGGCGCCTGATTCTCATTTTGAGTCAGACTTATTGCCAGTACTCGCTTATTGCTCCTCTTTTTCATATATTTTTTTTTTTTTTAGCTCATACCATGAATACACACATCTATTGGTATTCACTCATACCAATGGATATTCCAAACTTTCTTAATTTGAAAATCCCAATTCCTAAAGGCACAGTTCAGTTTTTTCGAATAATCTCGTTCGATTCAATTCTAAGTTTGTTTCATCTTTTCAATTATTAAAAACATCTCAACCTAAGCAGTTCATTAACCAATCATGGGTTAGTTCCAGTTTACTCAGGTCTATCCTAATCACAACCAAATTGTTTCAAAGTTATTCTCAATTCTAGCAGTTCACGCAAATTTTCACCTAACAATGCACGAAAATACGAAAAAATGCAAGAAAAATAACGGTAAAGCAAACATGACCTACATGCAAATGTCGCCCCCCCCAAGCTTAGCCTGAGCATTGTCCTCAATGCTTCAAGACTATGAGATAAAAGAAATAAAAGAAGCTCGGGGAAAAGAGAGCGAACCTGATCAGTCCTCGGAGAGGTCGTACCAGCGCCAGTCGCGCAACTCGTCCTCTATCCCAGCCACCCGCTGCTGGAGATCATGGAGTGTGGCGCCCTGCTCATAGAGTGCAACACCCTGCTCCTGACGCATGTCGTACATCAGCTGGTAGACATCCCGGATGGTGGGCTCAGTGACTGGAGGGGGATACACGGGTCGACCGTAGGAGGTGGAGGGTCCGGCTGCGTAGGCAGAGGGGCCGGCAGCGTAGGCGGAGGTGGATGGGCCAGTCTGGTACGTGGAAGGGCCAGCTCCATATGATGAGGTACCTGCATCAAATGGTGAGACATGTACCTGCTCGGAGAAGGGGGGATCCTGGCCGGGGAATGGGTGCACCAGAGGAGGAGAAAGAGGATGCATCTGCCCATCCTGAGCCTGGACTGGAGAGGTGGGGGCATCGATCATCTCCTCATCGTCCTGCGGTGGTGGTGGAGGAGGTGGAGGTGGGGCCTCAGGGGCAGGCCGCACGCGGGGCGGACGGCGGAAAAACCAAGTGCTCCGGTCATCGAAGGAGAGAGTGACCGGGAAAGGCATGACATAGCTGGTCCGCATGTCAGGCATGCGCCATGCCCAAGCACCTCGCCCATCGCGTCCTGCTGCTGACTCGATGAACTTGTAGGTGCTGAATAGAGAGAGAGAGAGATGTCGGGCGCTCCTGCACTCGTCGTCGCCAATGATCTGGAGATGTAAGCGCTCGGCGATCAGAGTGACATAGGCAGAAATGGAGACAATGCCACCGACCTTGGGCTGCTTCTGGATGTCGAGCCAGTGGTGGATCATGGCGAGCATCAGATCGGGCCGCTCGAGAGTGCTGTCGGGGCGCAGCATATGATCCACCAGCTGCATATCCTCAACATTGGCACGGGCGAACGTCTCGCCACGCGCAAAGATGGTGCAACCGAGGATACGCAGCAGACATCGGATGACTGGGTGAGGGACATTGAGCTGCTTGTAGTCTTTGTTGAAAGCTGACCCGGCTGGGCTGCCAGAGATCAGCTCCCAGAAACTGTCGCGCTCCAGGCCCTCGGAGAAAGAGAGGGTGTCAGTGGTCGGGTTCGGCTCAAAGCCAAACCACTCCCTCAAGTCAGAGAGCAGCACGCGGTGGGTCTCCTGGTGCATGCGGAACTTGATGTACGGGTTATCCTTCCGCGTGTACTTGAGCACCAGAGAGGAGAGAAACTCAATGGTGAGCTTCCTGTACCCCCTCTGGGCGATCATCCAGAAGGCAGGAGTGATCCCGATCCGGGTGGTAAGGCGGAGGAACTCAGCCTCAAGTCCCAGCGTCCGTAGAGCAGAGAAATCAACAATCCTCGTGTTGTTGATCTTTTTCTTCCGCAGGGTGTCGAAGTACGTGAACTGCCGACGGGTCGGCATGAAGAAGTACTCCTCGGTGTATGCATCGGCACGCTGGGTGGCATCAGAGAGGGCCTCATCGATGCCGAAGGAGTCAGAGGCGGGGTCGGAGCCGTGGACGGAGGCCTGCTCGGAGATCTGGTCAGAGGCCTCGTCAGAGCTCTGGTCCTGGTCAGAAGATGGGTGGTAGGAGGGGCTCTCCTGTGGGCTCCGGTAACCTGACTGAGACCGACTGGATGTGGTCTCACCCTCATAGTAGAGGGGCTGGACTGCGTCCTGAGAGGATCCACTCTGGCGGGACCCGGTCCTGGCTGCACTCTCCTGGGAGTGGCGAGATGCTCGGGAGCCACTCCGAGACGCACTCCGGTGGGAGTGATGAGATGACGTGGGGGCAGCAGCAGGAGGGACGTCGGCTGGAGGATCAGCGGCGGAAGGGACGGAGTCGTCAGAGGGTGTGGAGGAGCGAGAGGATTGCCGACGCATCTCTCTCAGACGCTCTTGGCGTTGGGCTGGTTGAGGGTCTGACTGGGTTGGTACGGCCTGGTCTGACCTAGGATGGTACGGCGTAGCCGTATAGACTGGTACGGCCTGGTCTGACCTAGGTTGATACGGCCTAGCCGTACAGGCTGGTACGGGAGGGCCGTACCAGACTTAGGTTTTTGGTGTGGGCTGGTAAGGGCCGCACCAACTGGTACCAATGTCAATTTTGTGGTTTCTTGCAACCAATTAACTCCTAAACCAGACAAGGTGATTACAAAACACAAAACTGGGCTGGTTAGGGTTGATTGGTACAAACTGGTACAGGTGTGGTGTCAGGTCAGGGCGGTCAGTACGGGCCGTACCTACCTGGTACGGGTGGGCCGTACCAGGCTAGGGTGTTGACAGATTTGGGGCGGAACAGTGCAAGGAAGAGTAGAAAGCGTAGGAAATGGAAGAAAATTGGTGAAATCAATGAAAATGAAGAAAAGGTACCAACCGAGAGCAAGAAGGAGGTGGTGCGGGTCGGACCGGAGAGGTACGGCTTGGCCGTGCGAAGAGAAGAAGGACGGTGGTGCGCTGGTGCTCCGGCCGGTGCTTGGTTGGGGCTCCTTGTGCTCGGGTTAGGATAGAATGAGAGGTAGAGGGAGTGGAGAGGGAGAGAAGAGAGAGTAGAGAGGGAGAGAAGGTGCGGCGGGGTAGGGAAGGGGAAGGGGTGCGGGTGCGGGGGGGATTAAATGGAAAAAGGGCGGCAGTTAATGCAACTGTTCACGTCACAGACCTAGGTACGGCCTGGCCGTACCAACTTGGTACGGGCCGTACCGACCCTTCATTTTTCAGGCCGTACCAATGTGGTATGGCCTAGCCGTACCAATCTCAAATTTTTGTGGTTTCTCTTTCTCTTGACTTCTCAAGCCGCTCGTGATGCAATGCAGTAGAATGAATGCATGTCTATCTGTTCCTAAGATGCAAAACAGGTAAAAATGGCTTGGGCTGCCTCCCAAGGAGCGCTCGTTTTAGGTCTCGAGCTCGACCTTCTCTTTTCAGGCTTCGGTTGGAGATGGATCGGAGAGATCCAAGTTCACTCGCATTTCTCGGGGATGATCAGCAATGTAGTGCTTGAGACGCTGACCATTGACTCTGAAAGTCTGCCCCTCCTTGTTTTCCAACTCCACGGCGCCAAATGGGAACACTGCTCTTACCCGGAATGGACCGGACCACCTGGACTTCAGCTTCCCTAGAAAGAGCCTAAGTCAAGAATTGAACAAGAGGACCAGGTCTCCCTCATGGAACTCACGAGGCATGATGCGCTTGTCGTGAACCTGTTTGGTCCTTTCCTTGTAGATTCTCGGGTTCTCGTAGGCATTGAGACGCATCTCCTCTAACTCATGCAAGTCAAGGATGCGTTTCTCTCCAGCTGAGAGCAAGTCCATGTTGATGGCCCGTGTGGCCCAGTATGCCTTGTGCTCAATCTCCACGGGCAAGTGGCAGGACTTTCCGTACACCAATTTGAAAGGGCTCATCCCAATCGGAGTTTTGAAGGCTGTACGGTAGGCCCACAGTGCGTCACTCAGCTTGAGCGACCAATCCTTTCTCGTTCTAGCCACGGTCTTCTCCAGGATAGACTTGATCTCTCTGTTGGAAATCTCGGCTTGACCGTTGGCTTGAGGATGGTAGGATGTGGTCACCTTGTGAGTCACTCCATGGCGACTCAGGAGATTGTCGAACTGGCAGTTGATGAAGTGCTTGCCACCATCACTGATGACGGCTCTTGGAACTCCAAAGCGAGGGAAGATGATGTCAGTGAACAGTCTTTTCACTGCATTGGAGTCCGCATTCTTGCAAGCTACTGCCTCCACCCACTTGGAGACGTAGTCAACTGCCACCAGGATGTACTCGTTCCCACAAGAGGGTGGAAACGGTCCCATGAAGTCAATGCCCCAGACATCAAAGATGTCTACCTCTAGAATAGAGTGGAGAGGCATTTCATTCCTCTTGGAGATGTTCCCGGTGCGCTGACACTTGTCACAAGCTGCGACGAAGGTCCTAGCATCTCTGAAAAGTGAAGGCCAGAAGAAGCCGGATTGCAGGACCTTTGAAGCAGTCTTGGAGGATGAAGCGTGTCCTCCGTAGGCTGAAGAGTGGCAGTGCTCAAGAATGGAGCGCGTCTCGTCGTATGGCACACATCGTCTGTAGATGCCATCAACGCCAGTCTTGAAGAGGTAGGGGTCGTCCCAGAAATAGAACTTGGCGTCCGATCGAAGCTTCTTCTTCTGCTGGTATGACATGGTAGGAGGAAGCACTCCTGAAGCGAGAAAGTTCGCAATGTCTGCATACCAGGGCACTGACTTGGTGTTCACTCGGTCAGTTGCATGGAATGTCCGATCTTGCACAGCATGAGTCGCGTGCATCGGTGTACCAACCGAGTTGATCTCCTCCATGGCAGAAATCGAATGGAATTGGTCATCAGGGAATGAGTCATCGATTGGCAGGCTACCAGAGCCCTCATCTTCCAGTGAAGCCGGGACAGATGGTCAGCTACGGTGTTTTCTACTCCTTTCTTGTCCCTGATTTCTATGTCAAACTCCTGCAGGAGAAGGATCCACCTAATCAGGCGAGGCTTGGCATCCTGCTTGCTCAACAGATACTTGAGTGCGGCGTGGTCAGTGTAGATCACTGTTCGCGCGAAAGCGCAACGCAAGTTTCGGTACGCTTGAGGGCGTACCTTTTAAAACCGCGTTTACACTTCACGAGTAAGGGTTGCAAGTGCACAACCCCTATCGAGTAGTATAATCGGGTATCGATCCACAGGGACGGGCAATTACTAGGTTAGAATCTACCAAACTCAATTAAAAACTAGAAGTGAGAAGGTTTTGGTTTGGTGTTTAAGTTCCTAAAAAGATCAATTCAAGCAATTCAAACAATGTAATAAAATGCTAGAAGAAATGTAAATTGTGTTTTGGTTATGGATAAAAGGCGTTTCCAGGGTTTCAGATTTCATCTGTGATCTGCCTCTAGTGGTACGGCCCGTACCATGTTGGTACGGCTAGGCCGTACTCCACTTGGTAAGGCAAGGCCGCACCACTCTGGTAAGACCCGTACTGGCTTGCCAGAACAGAGCTTACCAGTTCGAGTTGATGCATTCCTTGCTGGTACCTCGTGCTAAACTCTTTAGAAAGGTTCAATTGACCATACCTAAGGTTCCTAAGCCTCAACCGTCGTGTGTTGGATCAAGATCTAGGTTGGAATGCAATTGATTGCCTTTTAGGGATTTCTACACCTCAATTCTCATGTGTTGGTACAGATCTACCCTAGCTGGTTGATTGGAGACCTAAGGCACCCTCTAATCTGTCGATTAGAGGAGAATTCAACCTCTCGGCTTCAATTCGAACAAGTCTACCCTAAACAATTGATTTGGTTGAGAGATTGAGATGATCACATGACCTTGATAGGTTTGATCTAGACCTAGAGGTTCATCATACACAATCACAGCAATCAAAGCAAGAGATGACAAAGAAATCACAATCAATCAATCAAAAGAGTTCATACAAGATACAAGTCAAAGAAAGTCAAAACAAATCAAGAATCCATCTCTAAACCCTAGAAACTAAAATAACTACTCACAGCACATGATCTGATCTAAAAATACAATAAAAGGGATAGAGAAAGCCATGGATCGAAGGGATCGAGAGGAGGAAGCTAGATCCGTCGAGTTTCGCCTCTTTCCTCTTCCTTCCTTCTTGCTCCTAGCTCCTCAGCTCTCTTTCTCTCTCTTACTGTGCTCTCAAAGAGATCTGGAATGGAATCCTTGTCGAAATTGGAGAGTTCCCCGCTTTAAATAGCCCTGCCAAAATTTGAATCTGTCAGGCCGCCTTTAAGTACGGCCCGTACCAAAGTGGTACGGGCTGGCCGTACCAGGCGTGATGAGCTGAAAACGGCTAAGTCCGGTGAGACCCGTACCAAGCCTGGTAAGGGTCGTACCTCATCATCCAAATCGCCGTTTCTTCGTGTGTTTTGCTCCAAACCTGCAGAAAACAAACAAACACTCAGCAGTACCAAATTCTAAAGATATATCGATGAAATGCACATGATTCTGGTGAATTAGGGCACAAATCTGGTACTAAAACAGGCCTAAAATAGACTAAATATGCGAGGTATCAATCACTATCTTGGAACCAACCAGATAGGATCTAAACTTGTCGAGAGCGAACACAACAGCCAAAAGCTCCTTCTCGGTTGTTGTGTAGTTCATTTGGGCAGGGTCTAGCACCTTGCTAGCGTAGTAAATAGCACATGGCTTGTTCTCCTTCCGCTACCCTAGAACTGCTCCCACTGCGTAGTCACTCGCGTCGCACATCAATTCGAATGGCAAGGTCCAGTCTGGAGGCTGCAGGATGGGTGCTGAGACAAGGGCTTCTTTTAATCGACAAAACGAGTCGACACACTCCTGCGAGAAGATGAAATCAGAATCCTTAATGAGCAGGTTGGTCAACGGTTTCGCGATTTTTGAGAAGTCCTTGATGAAGCGGCGGTAGAAGCCAGCGTGTCCCAGAAAGCTTCGCACAGCTTTGACATTTGTTGGGATCTCCAGCTTCTCGATCACCTCCACCTTGGCTTTGTCGACCTCAATTCCTTTGGAGGTCACCACATGTCCAAGGACAACTCCCTCTTGGACCATGAAGTGACACTTCTCCCAGTTCAGGATCAGGTTGACTTCTTCACACTTCTCCAGGATTTTGCAGAGGTTGGCTAGACATGAGTCAAAGCTGGTTCCATAGACAGAGAAGTCGTCCATGAAGACCTCAACCTCTTTCTCGATGAAATCCGAGAAGATAGCCATCATGGCTCTTTGGAAGGTGGCAGGTGCATTGCACAGACCGAATGGCATCCTACGGTATGCGAATGTACCGTAGGGGCATGTGAAAGTGGTCTTGTCTTGGTCGTTCGGGTGAATGGGGATCTGAAAGAATCCTGAGTACCCGTCAAGGTAGCAGAAATGAGAATGATTCGCCAGCCTTTCAAGGAGTTGGTCGACAAACGGCAATGGGAAGTGATCTTTGCGCGTGGCAGCGTTGAGCTTTCTGTAGTCAATACACATGCGGTACCCAGATACCACACGAGTCGGGACCAGCTCGTTCTTTTCATTTCTCACCACTGTCGTGCCTCCCTTCTTGGGCACCACGTGAACTGGACTCACCCACTTGCTGTCAGAGATGGGATAGATGATGCCTGCATCCAGGAGTTTGAGAATTTCCTTTTTCACCACCTCTTTCAAGTTGGGGTTGAGTCGCCGCTGGTGCTCCACAGACGGCTTGTGATCATCCTCGAGAAGAATCCGGTGTGAGCAGATGGCTGGGTTGATCCCTTTCAAGTCCTTGATCGAGTACCCGATCGCGCCCTTGTGAAATCTCAGCTTCTCCAGAAGTTTGGCGGTTTGATCGGGGTTTAGACTCGCATTCACGATCACAGGACATGATTTTTCTGGATCGAGGAACTCGTATCTGAGATTGGTTGGAAGAGGTTTGAGTTCGGGAGTCGGACGCTCAGGCTGATCATTGACACGAGTCGCATCTGGGTGATCTGACTCGTGTGTTGTCGAGACGTCGGCCTTGGCAAGCTCCGCTCCACTCCTCGTCTCAGAGTGTGATGTACGGTCCTCGTGTGATCCATCCGACTCGCATCGGAGATCCTCCAGATCCTCAGGAATCGCATCTGCTGCACAGATTGACTCGCTCGCCTCGCTTGGCAATTGGGAGAGGAATTCAGCGTCTTGGCGCAGCGAGTTGTTGACTTGTTCAAGAAAGTAGTCCTCGGCCAGATCAGCCAAGCACTCCTCTATCCCGTCAACCCGGAAGCATGTCTCAGAGCGTGACGGATATTTCATGGCGCGATCGATTTGGAACTTCACCTTCTCCCCTCCAAAGTTCAAAGTCAGGATGCCTTGCTTCACGTCAATTATCGCGCCAGCTGTGCTCAGAAAAGGTCGCCCCAGGATGATTGGGACTTCCTTATCTTCCTCCATCTCCATGACGACGAAATCGACGGGCACGAAGAACCTCCCGACTTGAACTGGCAGATCCTCCACCACACCAAGTGGAAGTCGGACTGAAGAATCCGCCAACTGCAGTGTCATCCTTGTGGGCTTGAGCTCCCCCACTCCTATGCGATCATAGATGGTGCGTGGCATGAGACTCACGCTCGCTCCTAGATCACACAGGGCTTTCTTAATTGTGGCCTTCCCAATGGTGCATGGAATGGAAAACTTTCCAGGATCGTCCAATTTGGGGGGTAGCTCGCTTTTCAAGATTGCGCTGCACTGCTCCGTTAGCTTGACTGTCGCGTGCCCCTCTAAGCTTCTCTTGTTGGAAAGGATGTCCTTCAAAAACTTGGCATAGGTGGGCATTTGGGTCAAAGCATCGGTGAAAGGGATGGTGATGTGCAGCTGCTTGATTACGTTTGCGAAGTTAGCGAATTGCTCGTTCAGTCTCGTCTCAGCTAATCTCTGGGGGAATGGAACAGGTGGCCGGTATGGAGGTGGTTTCTCGGCACCTTTCTTTTTCTGACTTCCTGACGCTTCGGATGGAGGTTGTACAGGTCTTGCCGAGCTGGTGCAGTCTGCACTCGCTTGAGGTTGGATGACCTCAGCTCGTTCTGGATTAACCTCCTTCAATGGAATTGACACAGGGGTCAGGGTCGCGTCAGGTGTCGCGTCAAGGATCGGATCAACTGTGGTCTCACTTGGCATTGGTGGCTCGTCGTACTGGGTCCCACTTCTCAGAGTGATCGCCTTAGCATCTCCTCTTGGATTGGGTTCTGGTTGAGCTGGAAGCTTCCCAGGTTGAGAGTGGCTTGAGGTGACCATCTGGCTCAGCTGCTCCAGCAACTTGCTTTGGGCAGCCATTTGAGTGGTCATGCTCTGCATCTGCTCCCACATCATCTGATTCATCTTGCCCTGCTCGTGAGTGAAGTTGTTCACTTCGGTAGGCGCATTTGACTTTGAGGGGTCAGATGGAGCTGCTCGGTTGCCTTGATTGGGAAAGGAAGCGTTCTGATAGAAGTTCCTGTTGCCATTGTTGTTGCTGTTGCTGCTGCTCGAAGTTTGGGTTCTCCAGTCGTTGTTGTTTGGAGGGGGGTAGTTCCCAGTGTTGTTCGCCCGATTGTTCCAGTTATTGTTGTACTGCGGCTTCTGGAAGCTGTTGTTGTTGAAGGGCGGTCTGAACGAAGAGTTGTTGAAAGGCGCAGGGTTGTTCTGGTTCGACCTCCAGTGCTGCTGCTCAACCGGATCCTTGGAGTAGGACCGGCTGAAGGGAGGTCTTGGGAAGAAGGAAGGCTCGTTGTTGAGAGAGTTGACCTGCTCACTCTCCTCGTCTTGTTGCACCAGCGGGCACTGCTCGTATGCGTGCCTCTCGTCTCCGCACATGACGCAGACTTGAGGTTGCTGTTCGACTGCCTTGACACTGAGCTTGTCCATCGCCCGCTGCATGGCGTCCATCTTGGCGGTGAGAGCCGTGATGTGATCGAGCTCGTACTTGCCACCTCCTTGGCTACCTCCTTGGCCTCCTCGCTGGCGTGACGTGTCGCGGCCGGACCACTGCTGGTTCTGCGCCATGCTGTCGATCAAGTTCATAGCCTCTAAAGGCTCCCTTGACATCAGCGCGCCTCCCGCAACAGCGTCCACGTAAGCACGTGTGCTCTCGTTCAGGCCGTCGTAAAACGTTTGAATTAAAAGCCAGTCGGGTATACCATGGTGTGGACAGGAGTACTGTATTTCTCTAAACCTTTCCCAAGCCTCGTTCAGGGGTTCATCAAAAATCTGCCTAAAGCTGGTCAGGTCATGTCTTACCTTGGCTGTCCTCTTGTGAGGAAAAAATTTGGTCAGAAACAATTTGGACAATTCCTTCCAAGTTCTAACAGAGTCCCTAGGCAAAGATCCTAACCATTTCTTGGCCTTATCCCTAAGAGTGAAAGGAAATAGAGCAAGCTTGGTGTAATCAGCATTCTCACCGTTGGTTTTGATGGTCGTGATGCACTCGAGGAAGGTCTGGAGGTGAGCGTGCGGGTCCTCGTGGTCGAGTCTGTGGAAGGTGTTCTGCTGCACCATGTTGACAACCCCCGGATTGAAGTTCGGTTGCTGTCCTGGAATGTGTGGCAGTCGGATCGCACCTCGCACGTCTCCAGCTCTCGGCACGTTGAACTCCCGCAGGGTCTGAGGCATGAAAACATCCGCATCATCGTCCGTCAGACGGCCTTCTTCTTCTTGCCTTTCTCTTTCTCTTTCCCTGGCCTCTGCCTCCAGTCTGATTCGGGCTTCGTCCTCTGCCTCAGCCATCTCTTTAGGTTCATGTGCCTTGGTACGGGTCGGACCAGATTGGTGCGGCTTGGCCGTGCCTGAATCGGTGCGGGTCGGACCAGATTGGTGCGGCTTGGTCGTGCCTGAATTGGTACGGGTCGTACCAGAGGGTGGCTGAGCAGTCTCGGCTGAGTCTGGAGGAGTTTGATCAAACAGTGGGCCCTTGCTTCTCAGATGATATTTCAACCTGTATTGGCCTACATGGGGGGGTTCAAAAGCTAGTTTTTAGTGATTTTGAATAAGAAAAAGCAAGAAAGATACAAGATAAAATCTAGATTAACTAAGTAAGGTAAAATCTAACTAGGCAATTGGTTACCGTCCCCGGCAACGGTGCCAAAAACTTGTTCGCGCGAAAGCGCAATGCAAGTTTCGGTACGCTTGAGGGCGTACCTTTTAAAACCGCGCTTACACTTCACGAGTAAGGGTTGCAAGTGCACAACCCCTATCGAGTAATATAATCGGGTATCGATCCACAGGGACGGGCAATTGCTGGGTTAGAATCCACCGAACTCAATTAAAAACTAGAAGTGAGAAAGATTGGGTTTGGTATTTAAGTTCCTAAAAGATCAATTCAAACAAATCGAACAATGCAAACAGATGTAATAAAGTGCTAGAAGAAATGTAAACTGTGTTTTGATTATGGATAAAAGGCGTTTCCAGGGTTTCAGACTTCATCTGTGATCTGCCTCTAGTGGTACGGCCCGTACTAAGTTGGTACGGCTAGACCGTACTCTACTTGGTAAGGCAAGGCCGCACCACTCTGGTAAGACCCGTACTGGCTTGCCAGAACAGAGCTTACCAGTTCGAGTTGATGCATTTCTTGCTGGTACCTTGTGCTAAACTCTTTAGAAAGGTTCAATTGACCACGCCTAAGGTTCCTAAGCCTCAACTATCGTGTATTGGATCAAGATCTAGGTTGGAATGCAATTGATTGCCTTTTAGGGATTTCTACACCTCAATTTTCATATGTTGGTACAGATCTACCCTAGCTGGTTGATTGGAGACCTAAGGTACCCTCTGATCTGTCAATTAGAGGGGAATTCAACCTCTCGGCTTCAATTCGAACAAGTCTACCCAAGCAATTGATTTGGTTGAGAGATTGAGATGATCACATGACCTTGATAGGTTTGATCTAGACCTAGATGTTCACCATACACAATCACAGCAAGCAAAGCAAGAGATAGCAAAGAAATCACAATCAATCAATCAAAAGAGTTCATACAAGATACAAGTCAAAGAAAGTCAAAGCAAATCAAGAATCCATCTCAAAACCCTAGAAACTAAAGCAACTACTCACAGCACATGATCTGATCTAAAAATGCAATAAAAGAGGTAAAGAAAGCCATGGATCGACGGGATCGAGTGGAGGAGGCTTGATCCGTCGAGTTTCACCTCTTTCCTCTTCCTTTCTTCTTGCTCCTAGCTCCTCAGCTCTCTTTCTCTCTCTTACTGTGCTCTCAAATGTTTCTGGAATGAAAAAGCTCTCGAAATTGGAGAGCTCCCCGCCTTAAATAGCCTCTGCCAAGATTTGAATCTGTCAGGCCGCCTTTAGGTACGGCCCATACCAAAGTGGTACGGCCTGGCCGTACCAGGCGTGATGAGATGAAATCGGCTAAGTTCGGTGAGACCCGTACCAAACCTGGTAAGGGCCGTACCAGATCATCCCAAATCGCCGTTTCTTCGTGTGTTTTGCTCCAAACCTGCAGAAAACAAACAAACACTCAGCAGTACCAAATTCTAAAGATATATCGATGAAATGCACATGATTCTGGTGAATTAGGGCACGAATCTGGTACTAAAACAGGCCTAAAATAGACTAAATATGCGAGGTATCAGTGATTACCGAATTGATAGGTCATATACCTAAGGAGTTGTGGCAGGAAGTGGTTTTGTCTCTATGGGCGATTTGGCGTTGCAGGAATGACCTGGTGTTCCAAAGCATACAACCATCATCTCATGGTTTTCGCAAATATTCAGCGCAAATCAGAACTGAAATCCTCATGTCCTCTCACAGCAAATGCCCCATTCCGGGTAATCCTCTAGGCAATGCCCCTTCTGACTCATCACCGATCCCTTCCTCGTTCACTTGTTATGTTGATGGCTCATGGGCTTTTGGCTGGGTGGGGGGAGTGGGATTTGTTTTGCTCAACAATGGATCTCTCATGGGGTATAAGTCAAATCGGGTAATGGCATGCTGCCCCCTGCAAGCGGAGGCTTGTGCTCTACAACAAGGGGTCGATTATGCGATTTCGTTGGGGTTGTCGGATTGCACGTTCCTCACTGACTGCCTGAACCTCGTTGGGTATTGTGCTGGTATTAGCCCACCAACGGAAGTAGACTGGAGAGCATATAAGGAGATTTTGGACATATGGAAGAAATTACGATGCAACCGAGGTTTCACCTGTAGGCATATTGGTCGAGAGGCAAATGACATAGCGGACTCACTGGCGAAAAGAGGCAGACAAATGGGGGGTTCTCACTTGGGTTTTACCTTTCCTATGTGATAGGGCCATGTTCCACAGGCCCTTTTACTTGTTCTAAACTGGGCCATGAAAGACTGGGATTCGGACCTTTACAAGGCCAACCCGACGTCGTATTAAAAAGCCCAAAAGCTCGTTAAGCCGGGGCCCAATATGCCGGCCCCCAAACCGGAGCCTTAAATTAGGCCCATACCAACCGACATACGGGATAGCCGGGGAAACGGCCAGCTTAATGCCGATGTCCCCGTAACGGCTTGCTTAATGCCCACGTCCCAGTAACGGCTGACATAACTGCCCACGTTCTCCATAAACGCCCGAGATGGCAGTTATGGCTGGACTATATAAGGCTGTGATTCCCACGGTGGGGAGGCAATTTTAAACTAAGAGAGAGATCATACAGGTCAGAGTCCGAATCTCTCACAATCCACCCCGAGTTCCTAACTCGATCCACACCTCGGCCTGCCATTCCTTGGCAGGACGAATCCAGTTCAGCCCAAAACTTCCATACGGCCTCATTCCCCGAGATAGGACGTATCAACCACCGTGGGGCCACGCCTACCTTAAACACAGAACTAGATGGCTCGTCCAACCACATCAACTCCACTCCCACCAGGGGTGACGACCCCGCCCGGAGTAACCATCACACCACCTCCAGTGGTAACATCACTTACAGCAAATCCTTCCCACAGTCAATTCCCGGGGGCGAGGCCCAGCAGCTCAACAGTGCGACCCTAGGGTCCTCAACCTGCTCAACCTCGCCCCGACGTTACTCGACCTTCATTCACTGAAGGGAACACAACCAGGCCACTCTACGCCGAACACAATCAGATGGCCGGTACCTATCACAATCAGGTAACTGGTGCTTATCAGATACCCTACATACCGTATTACCCTCAGTATCACTACGGCGCGACTCCTTACACACCTTACACCCCCACGGGTCCCCAGTATCCCTATGTCACGCCACCCGGGCAATGGGGCCCAGGAGGCGCTCACGGGACGTATCCCATGACAGGTCCAACACCGTGTTCCCAGCAAATACTACTGCGACCTGTCCACCAGACCGTACCACCCGCCGCAGCTGTACCGCGACCTTTGTCTGCAAACCGTGTCCACAGCCGGCCGGCAAATGTTTCGCCAAGAAATCTGGAACGAGAGTTCGCACAGGTCCGAACAGGCAATGAGACGGATACCCCCTCAATACCCGACCAACAGGTCCAATCCGAACGCAGGGACCAAAATGTTCTGCCAACAGGGGTATACCCCGATGTAGGACGACGCCCGGAAGGTCAGGATGAGAATAGGGGGCCCCATCCCGCGGAAGGACCACATGCCGAAGGTCCCAGAGCCCACCTTAACAACGAGCGAGAATCAGCCTGTCATAGCAGAAGGCCCAGACCATCTCGCCAAGAACCCTCTCGCTCCCGAAGAGAACGTGATCGGAGTCCACCCCGAGGTAGGGATAGAACTCGCCGCGATGACCGACGAAGAAACCGACGATCACCTACCCCTACCCGAGGTATCAGTATGGCCCAGGTTGAAGAGCTGATCCAGGCCGGACTTACGGCTAAACTGGCCGAACTTGAGTCTCAGAAGACTGGCACCTACTCTCGACCTATGGGAATCGAGGACGGCCCTCTGTCCAGAGACATCTACCGTCAGTCAATGACGGACTTCAAATACCCAACAACCCTTCCCAGCTTCCGGGGTAGTGGCGATACACAGGATCCACACAACTTCGTGTACGGGTTCCTTGAGCGACTCCGCCTTCTTGGAGCCACCGATGCCATCATGTGCCGAGTGTTCACCACCTGCTTAACTGGGGAAGCATGGGACTGGTACATGACACTACCCCGGAGGTCCATCAACAAATTCGAGGACTTCGCGAAACTGTTCTTGGAAAGATACACGATAATCAAACCACCGCAAGCCACGTGCGAGATGCTTTTGGACATAGTCCAGGGACAGCGCGAAAGAACAGGTGCGTTTGTCAACCGTTTCATACAGGCATCTCGACGAATTCAGAACCTCAATGAGGAATTCGCCTTAGCCGCAATCAAGAAAGGACTCCGCAAAGGGGGTCCAGGAACCTTGCGTTATGAAGCTCACATGAAGAAGATGAACACTCTGAGGGAGTTTGTAACTTTTGCGGAGGGTTACATCCGTGCCGAAGATGACAACGGGAGTCCCACGAGACCGAGATCTCGATCTCCCCGCCACCAAACTAACAGACAGCCAGCTCCGGACAGGTTTCGCAACCAAAGGGAACCTCGGAGAAACCAACCGAACCAATCAACCGAGCAAGAACATAAGTCTGGCACTGAGGGGTACCGACAACACTTTGTGAGATACGCGCCTCTCACGAAGAAGCGGCACGAGATGTACAACATCGTAGAGGAGATGTTCGACCTCCCCCCGCCATTGCCTGAAGACATCTTCACGGTACAAGATAGCTCCAAGAAGTGTGAGTACCATGGATTCAATGGGCATTCCACTGCGGATTGCCTTCAACTCAAGGACATCCTGGAGAGACTAGCCCGCGAGGGTAAGCTGATCGAGTTCATCAACCCCGATTTCTTCAGAAAGTTCTCCAGGAAGTACAACGGTAAAGGTAAGGTTTTTAAGAAGCCTATTCCTTACAGACAGGATTATACGGGACCTCGGGTTGGAGAGGTCAGTCCTCAAACTCGGGATGGTCCCGAGACGAGGTGCCAGGAAAGGCAGAGCAGCCCTGTCATTAACGTGATCAGTGGAGGCCATCGCGGTACCGTTCGAAAAATCTTACCTCGCGACAATCGAAAGCCATATCCCACTGTTTTACAGGTTGAGACCGACAAAAAACGACCTCGTCCGGAGGAAGCAATATCTTTCTCCGAGAAGGACCTAGGTGAGATCTCTAGTCCACACGATGATCCCGTGGTGTTGAACCTCAAAATTAACACCCACCGGGTTAAGAGGGTGTTAGTCGACACTGGAAGCTCGGCAGACATCCTGTACTTGTCGGCTTTCACGCAAATGGGCCTCGACACTCGCGCCCTCCAACAGCATATCTCACCTTTGATAGGCTTTACGGGAGATGCCCTTCGACCTCGGGGTATGATGCCACTCAAAGTGACATTTGGTACGTCCCCTCGTACGGTGGAAGTCGTGGTGGACTTCCTCATCGTTAATGCTCCCTCGGCATACAACGCAATCCTGGGAAGAACTCTGAACAAAATCGGCGCAATCATCTCCCCTTCCCACCTGAAAATCAAATTTCACACAGATAACGGGATAGGGGAAGAAAGTGGCCAACAGAAGGTGGCGCGTGAATGCTACATGACTTCCATTCAGGGTCAAGGAGGCTCTGTCCACCAAGTCGAACAGTCGGAAGCAAAAACCAACCAACAGCGGTTGCGCTCGAGTACCGAGTATCTACCGCCCAACACCAACCTGGCGCTGGATCCAGTTGATAAAGCTGAGATTAAAGCTTCCCTCGAGCCGGCAGATGAAGTCGAACAACTCGATTTGGGCGGAGGCAGAACGCTCAACATCGGAAAGGCAGTCCAGGGACAAGCGAAGGACGAACTCATCAAGTTTCTCCGAGAAAATCAGTCCGTTTTTGCCTGGACAGCCGCCGACATGCCAGGGATTCCGAGGTCAATAGCAGAACACCGACTGCATATCAAACCGGGTTCAAAACCGGTTAGGCAACGAAAACGTAACATGGGGGAAGAACGGCAGCAGGCCGTAAAGCGTGAAGTCCAGAAGCTACTTGACGCTGGTTTCATCAGAAATGTCGAGTGTCCAGAATGGACAGCCAACCCCGTGCTTGTCAAGAAGTCCAACGGTGACTGGCGTATGTGTATCGATTACACTGATCTCAATAAGGCATGCCCCATGGATCCGTTCCCCTTGCCCAAAATCGACCAACTGGTCGACTCCACCTCGGGACATGCCTACCTCAGTTTTATTGACGCATTCTCCGGGTACAATCAAATCCGGATGAATCAAGACGACGAAGAAAAGACCGCTTTCACCACCAACTCGGGGCTATACTGCTACCGGGTCATGCCTTTCGGGTTGAGCAACGCTGGAGCCACTTTCCAGCGCATGGTTAACACTGTATTTCACGACCAGATCGGACGGAATGTAGAGGCATATGTAGATGACCTACTCGTCAAGAGCATGTCTGACCTTGACCATGTCCGAGATCTTCGAGAAACCTTCGCGACACTAAATTCAGCCAGCATGAAACTTAACCCGAAGAAGAGTTTCTTTGGTTTAACTGGTGGAAAATTCCTTGGCTTCATGGTTTCTATGCGCGGCATCGAGATCCATCCTTCGAAATCGCAAGCCATTCTCGACATGAAACCACCTCGAAACCTCAAAGAGCTACAATCCCTTACAGGCAAGTTGGCCGCCCTCAACAGATTTATTGCGAGATCCGGGGACGTCTGTTTCCCCTTCTTCAAAGCCATGCGCAAGTCGGCCAAATTCGAGTGGACAGAGGAATGTGCAATGGCCTTCGAAAAGATCAAAGCCTATCTCGTCAATCCACCATGTCTCAGCAGGCCTACTGCGAGCGATATCCTCGTGTTGTACTTGGCAACAACGGGTCATGCAGTGAGCGCCGCTCTTGTTCGAGAAGAGGGACGAGATCAAAAGCCTATCTATTTCGTCTCGCACGTACTTCGGGATGCTGAAACCAGATATTCTCAGATTGAAAAGGCAGCATATGCTCTCGTCATAGCTGCCAGAAAATTGAGGCCTTACTTTCAGTCCCATTCCATAAAGGTTTATACCGGGATCCCCCTCAAGAAGGCATTCGCAAACTTCGACTCATCCGGGAGATTGTTAGCCTGGGCGCTCGAATTATCTGAGTTCGATGTTTCCTTCCACCCACAAAATTCACTGAAGTCTCAGATTTTTGCTGATTTCATCGCCGAATATTCCGGCGTTCCTCCTGAGTCTGAGGGACGTTGGATCATCCATGTCGATGGTGCCTCTTCGTTACAAGGGGCTGGAGCCGGGGTATGCCTCATTGGTCCACATGGAGAAACATTGAATTACGCTCTCCACTTTCAGTTCCCGGTAACAAACAACACAGCAGAGTATGAAGCCATGATAGCAGGCCTTAAACTAGCCAAAGAGTTAGGCGCCCGCGAGGTTCATCTTCGCAGTGACTCGGAGTTAGCAGTTAAACAGATAAACGATGAATGCCGAGTCATGGACGAGAAGTTGCGCAAGTATCGACAGCAGTTCCACCTGCTCAAGAGCCATTTCAACGAGGTTGATATCCAACATGTCTCCCGCAACAAGAACTGCCAAGCCGATGCTTTGTCCAAACTTGGCGCCGCGGGCAACCTTGACAAAGATCGGCCCGTGATTGTTATGGATGTCCCAGAATCCAGCATCACCCTTGACACCATAGCTGTACTCGCCATCGGGGAACCCGGTGAGTCCTGGTTCACCCCGATGTGGAATTTCCTTAACACCGGGGTTCTCCCCACCGACCAGCTGGAAGCCCGACGTATGAAAAGGATCGCACCGATGTACTCCATATTCAACAACCATATATACAAACGGGGGTACGTGCGACCTTGGCTCAAATGCATCAATGAAGAAACAGCCTCAAAAATGCTATCTGAGGTACATGAAGGCATCTGCGGCAGCCATCAAGGTGCGAAAACTCTTGCAAAACAAATCCTCAGAGCCGGCTTTTATTGGCCAACCATGCAACATGATGCGGCTAACCTAGTCCGAAAATGCGAGCGATGTCAATACCACAGCAAATTGAGCAACATCCCGGCGTACGATCAGATATCCATCTCGGGAGCCTGGCCTTTTGACTTATGGGGAATAGATATAGTCGGGCCATTTCCCAAAGCTGTTGGACAGCGCCGTTGGATTATCGTAGCCGTCGAGTATTTTACTAAATGGGTCGAAGCCGAAGCGTTATCAACTATCACTGCCGCCGTGGCAGAGAAGTTCATCTGGCGGAACATCGTTTGTCGTTTTGGCATACCACATGCTCTCATCTCGGACAATGGAACACAGTTCAACGCAGCACGCACTATGACATTCCTCTCCAACCTAGGCATTCAGAACAACTTTACCTCGGTCAGCCACCCTGCTAGCAATGGTTTAGCAGAAGTCACAAACCGTACCATTCTGGATGGCCTCAAGAAGAAAGTTGCCGAAAACAGAAAAAATTGGCCCGACATGCTTGATGGAATTCTGTGGGCCTACCGCACTACACCTAGAGAAGCCACACAGCAAACCCCGTACTCTCTGGTGTTCGGAATGGAAGCAGTCACTCCAATGGAAATGATGGAACCATCTCTCCGAACTTTGACATATTCTTCCGACAACAACCGCGATGCACGCGCCGCAGAACTCGACCTCATCACAGAAGGTCGGGAGAAAGCCCGCATCCGCACCATGGAGTATCAACGCAGGGTTAAACGTGCATTTGACAAGCATGTGGTACCTCGGGAATTCCATCCAGGCGACCTAGTACTTAAAACCGTGGAAGCGACCGGCAAGCATGTCAGCAAACTTGCTCCTCAATGGGAAGGTCCCTTTAAGATCATTCGCCCACGAGGAAAAGGCGCTTACGAGTTGGAAGACCCGAGTGGTTTCACACTCACTCGCCCGTGGAACACTTGCCACTTAAGGAAGTTTTACACTTAGTGAATATCGTTTTCGTTTATGTTTTTAATAGATTCGATGTGCTCAGGGCGAGATAAGCCTTTGTTTTTCGTTTTCTATTCCATGTATTCACTTAGACCAAGATGCAATTTTTTGTATGGTTCTAAGCTTTTATCAATATATATGATGTTACTTATGATTGTGTTTAAATTTTTTGGGTCCGAGATATATGAACGAAAGCCTTCTAAGGCAACGAAATGCGTCTTGGTTAATATTCCCGAGATACACAACATAACTTAATGTAGTCCTAAGAGACGAAGACTGTTGAACCAGTAATGTCGGAAACATTCATCGAAAACCCCTCTGGGTAACGCATACGTTTCTCGACGGCCCTTTCCCCCGACGTTGACCATTTTTGTCAAAAAAAAAAGAAAAAAAAAAGGGGATAGGGATATCAAGAACATTTGTGACTCGTTTACAAAGGCATTCAAATCTTAAGCCGAGATAAAATCTTTAAATCGGAATAAGCAAAATGCAAATAAAGAAAAACTGTTACATCACATGTTCTGTTCAATCCCCACATCCCGGGGATATCAAATACCATGTTACATTGTAAATCTGTTAAACCCCCAAATCTCGGGGGTATAAATAAAACAGTATATATTACAACTTAATTCTGTTTAACCACCACATCTCGGGGGTGCAAATAAAAAAAAAAAAAGAGGATGATCTTCAAACTTTCACGTCAGGGATACACTTCACTGAAGCCGACGTGGTATTTATCGCTCGACATAATCACTCCTACGAATGAAATGAGACAAATGGTAAGAATAAATATGAACGAAACACCTCGGAAGAATTAATAATAGACTTATTACTTACAAGTAGTAGGGGGCCTCGCCTCTATGGGAGCAGGATTTCCTTCATCACGTGGAGAGTTGGCAGGAGTCAATTCCACTTCATTTTCTTGCTCCTCGCGTGGGTGAATGATATCATCCTCCTCGGCATTCCCCACCTCGAGATCTTCTTCGACACTCTCCACCTCGGTGTCATCCTTTTCACCCTCGGAGGTATCGGAAGGAAGGTCTTCAGCCCTCACTACGGGGGCAACATCAGGAAGGTCGAGGTGGTCGGGCCACTTGTCTTTTGGCCAAGGGTGAACAATGCCCAAAGGAGGGTGGTTCTCGAGCTGGAGTTCCTCCTTGAATAAAGAGCCATCCGGGTTCAAAAATACATCCTTCTCTTCATCCCAACCATAGCCCGAGAGATCCCGGACCACGAGTTTCTCAGACTCAACTGCCGTAAACCCGACATGCTCAGGTTTGAACGGATAAAAACCCCCCATCACATTGAGATAGTCGTATACGGTATGCGTCATTATATCCTTACACGCATAAGGGACGGCTTGCGCAAAGCCTTTGCTGCCTAAAAACTTGCTGAGGTGTTCCTTTGGCAGGTTCTGCGCTTCTTTTCGTATACGAGCAATTTCGGATCTCGCCTCCTCCAACTCTTTGGTCCGATACCCGAGCTCGGACTTAAGATGAGCAATTTTGCTCTTGTGCTTTTCAACTCAAGGAATTTTCGACTCAAGGAATTCCTTGTGGTCCTCTGCAGGATCCCACACGTCGCTCGCTGCGTCTTCGATGATTTTCTCTAGCTCCTCCTGCGCAGCCTTAATTTTAGCTTGGTAGGATTCCTCCACCTCGGGTTTCCCCAAAACTATCCCAGAACAAGTCTTTTGTTTCTTTGGCTCAGGTTCCGCTATCGCGATGTCTTTCCCCTTCTCTGCCCTTGTTAACCTCGGAGAGGTTTCTTTCCTCTTCTGAGAAGCCCCAAGTTTGGAGGAACCAGAAGCACCGTCCTTTGTGCTCTTGGCGGCAGCAGCAGACTTGGCAGGAGCCGACTTCGGCGCCTTCTGAACCTTAGAAGGACCCGACTTCGTGGTTTTCGCAACCTTGGTGAAACCGTCCTCCGAGTTAGCAAAGGTAGGAATTGGACGAGAGGCCTTCCAGGGTAGTGCCATAAAACCTCGTCCTATAACATAAAAATATGCAAGAATTATCGATATTGATGATAATACAGGATAAATGAACAAATGCGATGTAAAGAGATATCGGTACAAAAAAAAAGGGACTAACTTGTGAAATAACTGTCAATAATTTCGACAACTTTTAAATCACTGGAAGTCAGGGATGGTGGTGACCTCGGGATCAACTTTTTCCTTTCTAGAGGACGCCACTTCTCCCGTATCTCGCGGAAGCAAGGCAACTCCTTGGGATTCTCAAGATATACCCATCCTTGATTCCAGTCATCTACCTTTGTCAGCTTTTCAAAAAGCGCAGTACCCTTGGGTTTCTTCCGAATTGCGAGATGACCTTCATTATTATACAAGACACAGAAATAATGAAAGAACAACCCAACATTCGGGAAATATAGCTCTAACTCGGGCATATAATCGAACAGGTACTTGAAGCTCATAATATAGCACCATGCAGGTGCTGTTAACTGTGCAGGGGCCACGTCGAGATGTCGTAATATCTCGCGAACAAACTTAGACACCCTTACTTTAAATCCACATTTAGGCATCTTCCAATATAGGTACATCCCACGACTCGAGTCATGAGCTCGGTCATCCGGGTCTGGAGCTATCAACTTTAACGCATGTCGCGGATATTCTTCTCTATCAACTTCATCCACAAGTTCTTCGTAAAAGGCATTGGCGTAAGACTCACATTGAACAACCAATTTAGAAGGGATATTGGCCGATGTGGGGAACGTCAAATCAAGTGGATGACCATCGCGAAGAACGATATCTTTACGAGCCTTTTTCTTTCTCGGCTTCGCAGATCCTTGAGACGTTCCTGCTGAGGCTAAGACAAGCTCTCCCCTAGATTGGCTTTCTTCATCGTCGTCATTCCCTTCATCTCCCTCACTATGTTGGTCTTCCTCAACGTCTTCCAGTAAGATGTCGGGATTGGGAGGAGGAATACCATAAAAACCTTTCCCCCCACCCGGGCGGAAAGATTGAGGAGATAGTGGAGGGACCTCCCCAGAAGCATCGGACGATTGGTCCCGAGATCCGCCTTGTTCTTCGGCCATTTCTAAATTAACGAAGAAACAGGATCGGCTTAGGTAAACCGCTATTCCTTATTTCTAAGATATTACATTTACCGACTTATCAAATACAGGTCGACTGCCAAGATTAGGTCATTAATCCTAAGGTTGACCACATTACCATGTCACTGCATAACTATTAACCTCGGCTACAATCATAAACAATTATCCCAAAATTAATCAATATATGGTCGACTATCGAGGTGATAAAGAATTACCTTGTAGTTATATTCCTTCGCACCTCGGTCTTCGTCCGATGTTGATTTACGAGATCGTCTGAAAGCTCTGCACTCCCTCTGCTATCACCGCGACTACTCTCTCTCTGTGGCTCCGAGGTCAATTAACTCAAGATAAACGAGAATGAATGTCTGGGTCGGGGCGGGGTATATATAAGGGTCTCTATTTTTCCCGCTCAATACTTGCGCGAATTTCGAAAAGGAGCCACGAAGCGTCGCGTTTCATCATGGCGATGCCTCGATTCCCGCGCCGTATCAAGGGAATCGGGCTCTTACCGAGTTGACGCGTGCCAGGTGTCATGCGGGGATTGCGCCGTAACCCCGTACCTCTGACTGATTTGACGGCTGATTTGATGGCTAATGACGGTTAACGGAAGACGAGGCGTCGAAGTAATTAATGCCGACATACTATATATACTACCTCCGTCTCCCTTTAACGGAACATCCAGCGATCCCAAATATACCTTCCAACTCGGACTATAGTAAGATGGCGACTAACAAAAATATGACGGACGAGGTTAAGGAGGAGAAGGAAGACATTCCGACACCACACCCATCTCCCCGACATTGGAAACCCGAGATCAACATCGAGCCACCTCCAATTAACACGAGGGAGGACGAGGACAACCCATTAGCATGGGATAGATGTGCTGTTTGCAGATCCAGAGGGAACTATCGGCACATGTTCCATTGTGACGGGTGCGAAGAAGCTTTTCATCCCGGATGCCTAGCCCGCAGATCACCTCGGAATCATGATGATCCCCGCTTCACATCATTCATCTGCAGGAGGTGCCTTAATCAAGAACGCCAAGCTAAGCGCTCCCGTCATGAGTAGCCTTAGCCCTATATAAACTATCAGGGGAATAACCCGTCTTTTGTCTAATACGTAGATGTAACTTTTTCACTCTACATCTCTTTTTGTAAACTCCCCGAGGTTCTCACCTCGGGTTGTTTTGAGTAATATATATATATATTGTTGTTTCATTGCTGCTTAATACAATTTATCGTGAATCAATTTGAATACATTGGAAACGCCGAAAGCCTGTCATTCAAAAGGCACACTGCCCAATGACATTTATGGCTAGTAGCTGGCGGTTGCCTATTTTGACAATACGGCCTACGGCATTTATGGCAACCTTCGCCCATAACGCCTATAAATAGCCGACTGCTCATACGTCAATGGCACATCCTTCCTGTCTTTTTCTCCTTCCTTAAAACCTCCGAGATGCCTTACAAGAGAGTTGTTTCCAAAAACAAAACACCCCTTGATCGTGGCCATAGTGGCGATGTCCAACCATCAAGGCACGGCCACAACATACCTCCCCCTAATCCTCGACATTCTCGGGACACAATACGGGCCCTATCTCGGCCTGAGAGATGGACCCTCCTCCAACATTTTCCCGAGAAAGATTTGGATTGGATGCTCGCGAATGAGGACTTCCAAATCGGTGATCTCATTGACCTCACCCTTGCTAACGCACCTTCGTTCACCAAGGAAGACGAGAACGACATTTATAAATTCAATCTCGAACCCAAGTTGCGTAGGTGCATCATCTGCCGTAACAAAGAAGCCACGCACGAGATGGTGAAATGTCGGGGATGCTATGAGTGGAGTTGCTTCACCCATTACGACATCCAAGGTCGGTCCGACCCCCGTCGTCGGTTTTGGAAATGTCCTGGGTGTTTATCACGCAATACCGGAGGTCCAACGTTATACACCGCCACTGAACCCGAGCTCATATCGGATAACCTCTTTGAGGACACCGACAATGAGAAGGTGTAAGTGTGATTTTCAACTTAGAGAAGCGACATCACACCCGTCTTTTTGCTGAGCATGGACAACGTGGTGCTTGGAAGGCGTGACATGACAGAAGTGGAAACATACTTCCAGGCACGGTGTTAAATCATGTCTCATGTTTAGTCTAGATAGGCGTTGTATGATTTCGATATTTTACTCGATCGAGGCGTTGTATGATTTCGATGTTTCCTTATATATTTAGGCTTGTTATGCTTTCACGATATCAAAGATTATTTATCATTTCTATGATTCACTTCTTTTACTGATCTTTGACTAACTCGGAAACCATGTTGCTTGTTAAAAAAAAAAAAAAAAAAAATGGCAAGTATGTTAACACATTAACTGTCGGATACATACCGAGATAGGTATATATTAACACATTAATTGTTGGGTTTGTAACAAGACATGTACCCGACATA
The DNA here is from genome assembly GCA_011114355.1 of Carex littledalei. NCBI lineage: Eukaryota > Viridiplantae > Streptophyta > Magnoliopsida > Poales > Cyperaceae > Carex > Carex littledalei. The sequence goes on along the minus strand of CM022095.1, from coordinate 8,125,419 downwards.
TGCTACACCCGAGTTATTACAGCATGACTAATACACTAATATCGATAATAAAAATCCTCGACACTAAGTACGTTTAGTTGTCTCAGGTTACTCACTATGATAACAAATTAACTTCGGGTTACGTGTCCGAGATAGATGACTGACATGTTTCAAACCCAAGATGATACATCACTAACACATAATAAAGTATGTTTTATGAGTTATCCACCCTCAAGTCGAAAGCATCTCGCTGATGCATTCCGACTTCGGAGGCTAATGATAGGGCCATGTTCCACAGGCCCTTTTACTTATTGGGCCATGAAAGACTGGGATTCGGACTTTTACAAGGCCAATCCGACGTCATATGAAAAAGCCCAAAAGCTCGTTAAGCCGGGGCCCAATATGCCGGCCCCAAACTAGAGCCTTAAAATAGGCCCATGCCAACCGACATACGGGATAGCCGGGGAAACGGCTAGCTTAATGCCGATGTCCCAGTAACGGCTAGCTTAATGCCCACGTCCCAGTAACGGCTGACATAACTGCCCACGTTCTCCATAAACGCCCGAGATGGCAGTTATGGCTGGACTATATAAGGCAGTGATTCCCACGGTGGGGAGGCAATTTTAAACTAAGAGAGAGATCATACAAGTCAGAGTCTGAATCTCTCACAATCCACCCCGAGTTCCTAACTCGATCCACACCTCGGCCTGCCATTCCTTGGCAGGACGAATCCAGTTCAGCCCAAAACTTCCATACGGCCTCATTCCCCGAGATATGACGTATCACTATGTTTCCTCCTCTTCCAAACAATGCTTAGTTTTGCTATGGTCAGGTTTAGTTAGTGGTAGCTTACAAAGGATATGCTTATTTTATCTTGCTTTTTTCTTGTATCTGAATCACTGTTGAAACAGACTCTTAGCTGTGATGTATTAAGGGGCCCAAGGGCATGAATTAATCAAAAAAATATATATATATAATGACATGGCCGGAACTAGAAAAATTATAAAAGGAGTTGAAACGTAAAACACATAATGTGTGGTTACTGAATTCTAAGTCTCCACAACTACTAAATAGAACTCTAACCACTAGACTAACAAGCTCACAGTTAACATTTTACGACTGTATAAAAACTTAAAAAATAAATTTAAATTAAATTAAATTTTAATATATTTAAGCGCTTATTTCATATAATAAAAATCGATACGCTCGAGGATTTAACATCTATATATTTAAGCGCATATTTGCAGCCGTCAGGACATGTACACATATTATCTAGATAATAATATAAAGAAGTGATAACTGCAATACATATCTGTACGTTTTTGTTATTAATACTATTTTGAGAAATATTTATGTATCTCTTATGTTACTACATATAATAGCTATAAAAGCATTATCTTTTTTCTTTATTCGACAGAGTATAACTTGGAACTTGTTCATAATTATTCGGAAAATGAAAAATATAAAACATAAAAATAAATAAATAATGAACAATTTACATATACTAGATATAATTATCTATAAATTCATATATAAATAACTTGCTTGTTAAGTATAAACAATTTCGGAAATGAATAAATAATGCATAATAGTGAAGACAAAAAATAACTTTTCTATAAAATAAACGTTAAAAAATTTAAATGTATATCAAGGAATAAAGTCCAAAGTTAAAAAAGCTCCGTTGCACATGAGAAATGATATATTCATCTTATTTATTGAATTTGTATTTGAAATTTTGAATCTAGCACGGTTCGAATTCGAAATCCATTTAGGAGTTAATAACTAATAATGTTTTAATTGTAATTTTAATATATTTAATATGATTTTGAGTTGTTTCAAACTTATATGCGCATCCCATTTAACAATATTAAATCCCACTTATTTTTATATAATTTATTTAAATTAAAAATATTATTATATTTTTATATTATAATATAAAATAATTATATTCACTGCATGTATTTTATCAACTTAATTTTTTTAAATAAAATACGCTACGATGATAGATATGAATCAGCATTTAGATTCTCAAACTTTTATTGAATTAATTCGTATGTAGTTATTATAAAATTTTAATAAATTCTCATTTGAATTATACGAGAATCCAAACCAAATCTGATCTATTAACTATCCAATTAGCAACGCATTACCATATCAACTAAATTATAGAAATCGATTGTACAACAAAAAAAAACTGTTATAATTTTGTATTTGTATGTAAATTGCAGTTTTTAATTTATTGTCCATACAATATATTCATGGACGGATCTTATGCACTCCAAAGGATGCTAAGCTGTCTCATGATTCTAAATTTTTTTAATTATGTATATTTAAATTTAATTTAATTTACTTCTTTAAGTTTTGATATAGTTCAGTCTTCTTTATAAAACATGAAATATTTGCTTGTAGCCTCATAATTAAAATATCTAATTATGATTGTGGAAGAACCTGAGTTCAAAATCTCACCTACCATATTATACATATTAAGAGTTTATTTTTCAACCCAGTTTATTTAAATTTTCTAGTTTCGCGCCTTAATATATCAGTACTAGGGTGAAAACGGAGCGAATACGGAGCGGATAGTGGTAAAACCATATTCATATCTCTTTTTTAATTTTCCGAATACGGATACAGATCGAATATCAGCCGGATACAGAATTAAAACGTAAAATCATATCATTATCTAGAGTAGAACTAAGGTGTTCATAAGCTCACCAAGCTCCTTTGTGAGCTTAACTCAAAAACCTATCGGATTGACTTCAAACGACACATCCAAACCGTTGAAACCGTTCTACTTCACGAGTGATGCATTTACATGTCAAATTTATAATTTTTCGAACTAGTTTAGTATGAAGTCAAGCGGTCAAAAAATGATGAAAAATGAACTCATTAAAATGAACTTATAAATCATCTTTTTTTGACCGCTTGACTTCATACTAAATTAGGTCAAAAATTTAAAAATTTGATATGTAAACGCATCACTCATGAAGTAGATCGGTTTTAACGGTTTAGATGCGTCATTTGAAGTTAATCCGATAAATTTTTTGAGTTAAGCTCACAAAGGGACTTGGTGAGCTTAAGAACACCTTAGTTCTACTCTATATCTCATTATCTATATCCACATGAATATTCAGATATCTGATATCCATATCTAATTTTTCTTATTTTTCGAATACAGATCTAATACGGATCGGATATTATCCATACCATTTCACCCCTAATCAGTACTCGTACAACATGCTCATTTCTTTTTTCATATGTTAGTTATACGCCTGTTTGATTTTGGCAGCTGTACAGCCTTAATCCCTCAAGGAGATATTTCTTGACCCTCACCTTAAAAATAAATAAAAAATAATGAGATTATCTTGATTTATGTTCGAGTTCACACAATAGAAAGCGACATATTCAAACATTTTATTAGTGTATGCTGTTTCCCCCCTCTTGTTGGTTGTTTAATGAGATTAAATTGTACTTTTTTTGTAAAAAATGTTGAGGTGTAGATTCAACGTACTCAGGAACTCTACAAAAATGTTAAAACTAATGTTACAAAATTGTATCGCCAACCCTCTAAGAATAATATATAATATACACTTCATTAAAAATAAAAACATTCTTGATAATTATTCTCCATTAATACTAACTTCTAATTACCTTAAACTTAATTAAAGCGTCCTTTAGTACAAGAGTACAAGTGTACACAACCTTGGGAATTTGTAAGCACCAACCAATACAACTAGTAAAATTACCTTTTTTTTTAGATAAAAAGATGAATATCTAGCCTACCAACTTTCATTTAATTATTCATAAAAGACTTTATTTGGATTTCGAACCCACGATCTCTCACACGAAAAGTGTTGTCTTTTATCACTAGACCAAAAGTTAATTCTTAGAAGTTGTAAAAAAAACTTAGACCCAAAAAAATAAATCTTCACAAAATTATATAAGAGTACCTTTGCATATTGATTACTGAATTTCAATATTCTGACTTATCTATTTGATAAACAATATCCCTTTGATGTCCAACTAACAAATTAAATCTTCACAAAATTAACGAAATTGAAGATTGGAATAATTTATAGAAGCATCAAGACGATGACCTCTTTATTAAATTTATTATTGGGTACTTTTCAGCAAATGGCATGTGGAGATATAACAATATCACGATGACCAGTTTTGATACGGCAAGGCATAACTTACGGGCATGCTAGTTACGTGCCGGAACTTGTGTATTACTTGTTGTGTCCGTTTACTTATTATTTTTTGGAAAAAATAACATGACACAACATATACTCAAACATGACTATATCTGACTAAACCAACATAAAATTTTTGTCGTTATAAATCTCAAACGACAATTCATATTTCGAACAATAAATTTATTTACGACATTGTTACTTTATTTTATAATTTTTCAACATTTTTCCAGATATTTCTTCCTTAAACAAAAAAAAAATAAATAAATAAACATGGTAAAACGTAACTATACATGATAAAAAGTGATCAGTCGGGTGGCATTTAATCATAATGTATCTTCATTTTTTAAATCAGAGAAATTAAGGGTATAATTGGAAGTCAAATTATGCTGTTCAAGGAGCTGAAATTATGGGTTGCATTATTGGAAGATAGCACACGTTAACTACAAGTTGCATTATTTTTGTCCTTTTGCTATCACAAATCTATACTTTAATTTGTAATTGGTTCACACTCTGGGCTAACCCAAGTAGTAAGTAGACTTGCATGTAAATTCAAACCTATAGAAGCTGTTTAAAGGTTGGTTAGCAGTCAATTTAATTACTACCCTACTTGGAAATTAAAATAATGTCTTTCAAGTTCTCTATATATTTGTATCACCGTCATTGGCTTGAGGATGCAAACATTACACAACATATTTTGTACTAACACACACATTAAATTTTTTTATTTATGTATCAACAGTTTTATCAATAATCATTGGTCTCTTCCTGTTCCATATTCATAATTATTTGTCCTTAATTTTCTTAATAATTTTCATTTGTTATTTGTATATAATATTTATAATTAATTGGGACATTTTTTTTTATGAGCACAATCGTCCTTGAATGAAAATATATAAAAAAAACGACAATTATTATTTTGCTAGTCTGGGTAACATGGATTGGTTAAATAACACATAAATCCAGAATAAATGTTATATATGTTGGCATGGGCGGACCCAGTTTATTGCAGGAATTTCAAAAATAGTTTCTAGGGTACTGGATTTCGGACTCTTGACCCACTCTTAAAAAATGAATGCCCAATCCTCAGCAAAACAGAACGCAATTACACAAAGAAAAAAAAAAAAAACACCGCTCTCAGTGATACAGAGAGAATACTATTTTTATTGTTTTTTATTATGTAAAAGAATATTATTTTGTTATTTTTTTATCATGTTTTATCTAGTACTTGATTATTTAATGAGTGTGAATCCGATTTGATAATTATTTTTGTCATATGATGGTGAAAATCCTGCATGTGCCCCTGTTAACGTCGCCTTTATTTCCATAACAACTTCAATATTTATCTATCAAGTATTATATATAAGAAAAGAGTGAGCCTATGGTGCTATGCATAGCACGGATGGAGTCCGTGCTACGGCCAAAAATTTGACTTTTTAAAATTCTAATGGTCGATCCAACCGTTCAATGTGATAACCATATGAATATGTACTTGCAAACTAAATTTTATATTTTTTCGAATTTTTTTACTATTTTTTTATATAGGTAGAAAAATCAGTGTTTTCTGAAAATTCTGGACCATCAAAATTCTACCTATCTAAAAAAATAGTAAAAAAATTCGAAAAAATATAAAATTTAGTTTGCAAGTACATATTCATATGGTTATCACATTGAACGGTTGGATCGACCATTAGGATTTTAAAAAGTCAAATTTTTGGCCGTAGCACGGACCCCATCCGTACTATGCATAGCACCATAGCCTCACTCATAAGAAAATATCATATGTGTTTTCGAAGACAATTCATTACTTCTAGCATGAGTCTTGGTTGTATTGTTATATTATTTGATGTTTCTTATCCAACTGATATTTTATATATATATATATAGAGAGAGAGAGAGAGAGTGGCTAATATCAAAACGTTTGCACCAAGGCCCTCATGCAACCAAGTCGTTTTTGGATTTTCAAAGTCCAAACGGTCGATCTAAACCGTTAGATGTGATCTCTATATTAAAATCTGCTTGGAGACCAAATTTTACATTTTTTGGAATTTTTTACTATTTATTAAGCCACTTTGAAAATTGCTGATCACATGGTCCAGAATTTGGTTGCACTGTTTTTACTGTTCACCCGGATCAGCAATTTTCAAAGTGGCTTAATAAATAGTAAAAAAATTCCAAAAAATGTAAAATTTGGTCTCCAAGCAGATTTTAATATAGATTGAACATCTAACGGTTTGGATCGACTGTTTGGACTTTGAAAATCCGAAAACGACTTGGTTGCACGAGGACCTTGGTGCAAACATTTTGATATTAGCCACTCTCTCTCTCTCTCTCTCTCTCTCTCTATATATATATATATATGAGTAGGGTTAAAATGCACTATTAGTTTTGTGCTCCAATCATGCTCCACGTCTTTTTCTCCGTTTTCAAAGTTCGAACAATCAATCCGAACCGCTCAATATGATCTTCATATTAAAATGTGTTTGGAGACAAATTTTATATTTTTTGAAATTTTATTATTTTTTTAGATAGGTACAAAATCACTATTTTGGATGGTCTAGAATCTTCTCAAAACAATGATTTTGTACCTATCTAACAAATTAGTAAAAAAATTCTAAAAAATATAAAATTTGGTCTCCAAGCACATTTTAATACAAAGATCATGGTGAATGGTTCGGATTGATTGTTCGGACTTTGAAAATGAAAATAAGAATGTGGAGTATGATTGGAGCACAAAACCAATGGTGCATTTTAACTCTACTATATATATATAAAGAGAGAGAGAGAGAGACAGTTGGGTTATGGTCCATTACAATGTATAGGCCCTCTTGTACATTGGATTATAAATTATCGGTTTTAACTTCAAAACAACCGATTCAAACTGTTCAATTTGATATCCATATTAAAATATATTTGGAGACCAAATTTTACATTTTTTTGAAATTGTTTGCTATTTCTTTAGAATTTTTGAAAATCGTTATTTTTCTATGGTTTAGAAATTTCTGAAAAATAACGATTTTCAAAAATTCTAAAAAAATAGTACAAAATTTTCAAAAAATATAAAATTTGGTCTCCAATCACATTTTGATATGTATAACATATTGAACCCTTTAGATCGACTATTTGAACTTCGAATCTTGCGGTTTGCAGTCCAATGTACAAGAAGACATATACATTGCAATGCACCATAGCCCAACTCTCTCTATATATAATCAAGTTGTCATTGCATTACTATGTCAGAGTTGTAATTATGTCACTCTTCTGAAAGAGGTCTTTTATTCATGAGTTCAACTTCATAGGAGCTCTCCTACAAAGTTATTGTATTATTTCAAGAGGAATTGATTTATGGATATCTTCATTATTATTATTATCATCATTGTTAGAATTGAGCTTTTATGATTCAGTTAAATACTTACAAATTCATTTAATTTGAATAGGTCCTAACCAATTACCGAGATGCAATGGTAAATGATCAATAATAATAATAATGAAAAAAATAGTCAATAGCAAAGGAGTCTTGAACCAGTTCCAAACGATTCAAATAATAAACATACTTTAAAATTAAGCTTATTATAAAATTAACCTTAATAATTTATTATAAACAGGTACCCAGGCCTTTGTAAATAATTTTTTTCTCTAATACAATCGTTAGTCAGTCTATGCTGCTAACTTAATTATCCAAAAAAAAAAAGGTGTTCATGAGTAAATATTTACCTATTTTAAGACCTTTTTAGTTATGCACTTATGCCTTGTGCTTAACTGCTTAAGCCTTCTTATCTTTGAGCCCAAATACATTTCTTTACAATCTATAATTAAGGTGTCATTAATGCCTAATGATTAATGGTTTATTAAGTTGTTAATATGCTGTTATAAGTGTCATAATGACTGCTTTATTAAATGCAACCGCCTCAGTTAGAAAGGATTTTATTCTCCCCTTAACTAGCTAGTTCATTTATTCCCTTGTGCAATTTTGACTTCTCCCTTGTGTGACGTAAACTAAATTGGATGGCAAAGTCAGTGGAATTGGAGTCTAAGCAACCGCGTTTTTTTTTTTTTTTTTGGAGGGAGCAAGCGTACGTGTTGACAACAGAATCTTGGCCTTTATAGTTTGGATGTATTAAGGGTGAATTTCATGTATATCCCTCAAAAATCTTGAGATCAGGTATTTTTTCTGTTAAGTTCGTAATATCATATTTATCCTTCATAAATTCATAAATTTATCCAATTATTGCATTTTTCTTTTAAAACTCATAGTAAATTTATAAAATACTCATTTTACTTTTTATTAAAAAAAATATGTCGTATGTGTAACAAAAATGTTCGATCTTCTAATCAATCGATTTTCGAAGACAAATAGGTCATTTATGTACTTGTGAGCACATATAGTGGCATTTAGGCTTACGTTTTTGTGTGTGTCACAACTCACAAGTAAGAAAATGAACTATTTGCCCTCACAACCGGCCAATTAGAAGACCGCGTATTTCTCTTAAAGAGGCTATATATTTTTAACAAAAGTTAAATGGATATTTTATAAATTTAGAATAAGTTCTATTAGAATAAACAATTAATTGGGTAAATTTGTGAGTTTTTGAAATTTAGAAGGGTAAATATGATAATACAAACTTTAGAGGGGGTATATGTAATTTCAAGGTTTTTGAGGGGTATACATCAAATTCCTCCATGTAGTAATGTGTCATAAACCAACAAATGAAGGGTTTTTACACAAAATGCTGCTATGGTATCTCCTCCTCTGGTAACAGGATATCCTTCTCATAAAAAAAAATAAAAGGAGATCCTCCTGCCAATAAAAAAGGGGAAAAGTGAAATGAAAGATAAATAGATAATTGAGAAAGAAGATCCGGATTCAAGATCAACAGCAAGTATATTTTAATTATAAAAATATATTTCTGTTATTTGAAATAGTGGCAACAGATGACTTGAAGAAAGAAAAAAATCAGGGAAAAACCAGATGACACATATGATAGACCAATCAGGAAGTGTCATCCATATTTTCTGTATTTTTATCCAATAAATATATCCGTTGACTGAATTAAATGCTAATGTTATCTTTTGCACGCATTCCAAAAGATTCCTTTCGGTAACCTGTCGATGACAGCTACAACTAACGACTACGTTCACCTCCTCTAATAGTACGGAATCATCCCTCCTTGACACCATCCAGATTAGCTTTATTTAGACTCTTTATTTAACTAGGACAAAACTAAACTAACCGAGAGTAAAGTTAAAATATATGAGCAAAATTAGAATTTGACGTGCTCATCAAGAAAAGTTGATGAACACAATTTTAAAAGTTTATCGGACTGGTTTCAAACGACGAATTCAAATCATTGAATTACATCTACTTCATAAGCGATGCATGTACATGCAAAATTTTAAAAGTTTTGATGGATTTCAACGATATGGATTTGTCGTTTGCAAACAATCCGATAAACTTTTGGAGTTGTGCTCACCAACCCCTCTTGGTGAGCACATCTGATAAGCCTCAATTATATATACTTTCGGTTAGGGTTTCACCTCCAAAACTGTGTCAAATTTCTTATATTTTAGCTTAGTTTAGTATAGAATGCACCAAAGAACCAAGTTACTGCATTTGCCTTGTTTAAATTGCAGAAATCGAGCAAATAGAGCAAAATACAAGCTGGTGCGGGCCGCACGGAGATAAATTCGACTAAAAAAGAATTCCGGAATTAAAATCAAGAAGTCTCCAATTCTACCCGAGAGTTCTGCGGCCTGTACAACCATTTTATGCGGGCCGCACAAACCCTCTTCCATTGCAAAATCCAGCCAATTTCCCATTTTGTGCAGACCGCACGGAATTTATGAAGGCCGCACGGGAGGCCGCACCAATGCCAATCTTGCCTTATTTCGCGATATATTCTCATATTTGCTGTCATATTATGGGGGATTGCTTCCCAAGACACAAGAATTGTTATATATTGGCAGAGAGACAACAGGATAAGACACTTTTTAATTTAGCTTTTATTCTAGAAAATTTTCTACATCTCTTTTACCTTTTCCAAGTGAATCAAGGTGATTGGAGCAAGGATTGAGGGTTGCTCGAGCATCGTGAAGACGAGGGCAACGAGCAAGGAGATTGGTGTACTCTATTTTCTTTCTTGTTTTTCTTAGATTTTCTCTTGTATTTCTTATAGATGTTAGTGCACCAATGAGATGCTAGATTTTCTCTATAAGAGCTTAGGCTTTAAGCATGAACTTGTGTTAAAATCTACCTTATTTGGATGGTTTTTGTTTGTTTGCATGATTGTTCTTGTTGATTTTATTATTCATGTGATTGCGTGATTTGTGTTGCTTGTTAATTAGCGTCCCGCTTAGGTTTAAACAACTTGAGTAGATTTGGATTAAGAATTGATGGTACCAAATTATGTACATGAATACCTTAGGATTTGAGATTAGAAATGACCAAATCTAATTCTTAGTCCGGAACCACAAGAAACAAAGGTTGAATTGAGGTGAAGGACTTAATCGTGAAGCCTCATATTTAATTGGGACCCCTAGGATTGAACCGAATATTGGTGTGAAGGACTTAATCATGAAGTATCGGTATTTAGGGATAAACTAGGCTAACATATGCTTATGGTCTAGATAGCTAGGGTGAAGAACTTAATCGTGAAACCCGAATTGTTTAGGCACGTCATTAATTCACGAAAGTGACCCTTAATGATATTTTAGGCTTAGAAACTCCATCAATGCAAACATGAATTTAGAAACCAAACAAGTATGGATTTAAACCAAGTGATTGTATGCGCATAGCCCCTAGATTTCTCTTTAATTGAAACACAAAAACTTCTTTTATTTGTTTGTTTAAATTGCTTTGTTTTAGTTAAACTACAATGATAGGTTGTATGCTTGCAACCGACCTACCATTGCGTATTAAGGTTTTATAAATTTAAAGGTGAAAGGTGTATCCAATTGACCTATAATCCAATACCTAAAATACACAACAACATCACACCCTAGATTTGCTCAAAATATAATATTGGTTTTGTACTTCAATCATGCTCTGCATTTTTATTTTTATTTTTAAAGTCTGAACAAATGATCCGAATTACTCAACATGATCTCTATATTAATATATTAGTATTGTGCATGTGCGTTGCAACGGAACATGTTATAAGAGAACAAAAAAGAAATCTCATATTAAATAACATATTTTCATTAAAAAAAAATAGACCAATGAAAAAATAATTATTCAACAATATTCATGTATAATATTAAAATAGATTGGAATAGAGACGCATATTATAAGAGAGCAAATACGTTCAAATTCAGTATTCCATAGAAAATAAGTTGGACGACTTTTAATTCATACATACGTTGATTTTGTGTGGTGTTTTCTAGCACAATAAAGTACCGCAGTTTGTTATTTTTATCCACATATGTTGAAAGTTTGAATAGTTTTTGTTATTAATATGGATCTGTAATCCTTATTGCTATTACGTGTAGATCTGTATCCTTAAATGACAATATGACATACAACGAAATCAAGAATTACAGTGATTATTATGGATATATATCCTTAAATAACATTTAAAAATAGAAAGAAATTGAGTCTAACAATCAAATAAGGGGGTTTTAGGAAAATTTTCGAAAAAAATGGAGAAATCATAACATCTAGATGTAGCGAGTATGTATCTAAATATATTTAGACTTCTACACGTAGAAAAAAAAATGCATAGAATTAAAACAAGACAGATTGTTTGATTGGAGGGGTGATATTCAATCTGAAAATTCATCTTTTAATCACAGTTGTTAGCGGATCAGGACATCTACGTGCTTAATACAAGAATGGAGATGTTTGGAGAGTAAATTATATATTTTTTGAAACTTTTTTACTATATTTATAAATAGGTAAAAAGTCATTGTTTTAGATGGTTCATAATAATCTGAAACAGTGATTTGTATCTATAAAAAAAAAAGTTTCAAAAAAAATATAAAAATTTGGTCTCCAAGTATATTTTAGTATGAAGATCATATTGAGCGGTTTGGATTGATTGTTTTATGAAAACAGAGATAAGAATGTGGAGCATGATTGAAGCACAAAATCAATGATGCATTTTAACTCTACACATTAACCGAATAGTTGTTTGATACTTTTTTCTATAGGTTTGTTTGATAAATAAAAAATAATATTATTCCAAAGAGTAGATTTAAACGACGGTAGATTGGTGGAAGAGTAACATTCAAAAAGAAAAGTAGATAGTTTGCACTATTTCAAAGGAGAATAATGTTGTTAATAAAATATTTTTACTATTTTGCTTAAAATAAGGTTTCTCTTCTGCTATTTTAATCCTGTGCTGAAATCGCTAAAAAGTCAGTTCTGATTTCAATTTTAATCTTCTGAAACACATTTTGCACGTATCAAAGTTAGAATAGTTACTCTGATTTATAATCAGATGTAAGAATTAGGGTTGTAAACGGATCAGATTGGTCAGGTTTCGTTTGGGTTCAACTTATATATCATAGTCAAATTATAATATTAATGACCAATTAATTAAAATAAACATAATTTAGTCCAGGTTTTATATTAAATTGTCGGATTTTGCAAATTCGATAGATTTCATTTAAAAAAAAACTTGTTATAAAAACATAGATAACAATACGTTATAATAAAAAAGGTACAATATTAAAATATAACATACTCTAACTAACAATATCATATAAAAAAATTTAATTAAAAAATTATTTTAGTAAGATACCTCATTACTTTTATAATGATATTTAGTCATACAAAAATAAATTGTCTTAAGAAAAATAAAGAACAGCGGTCGGGTTGGACTTTATGCAACTTTTTTTTACCAAATTCATATCCAAAATTTAATTGTCTGGTTAATAATATATTCAATTCGTACCTAACCAATCAATTTTTTAAATCCAAAGTTTTGGTTAACGAATTAGACTTGCACCCAGACACTCACAAAATGATGATGTGCCAAACGATCACTACACTTCTGTAGAAATAGGCCTTTCAAAGTAAGCCTTAAAATACGGGCCTATATTAATGGGCCTTTATCAATTTACATGGTATAGTCGAATTTAATATGGCGATTGCACTGTCAAAAGCCCGCCTAAATCTTCCAATAAATTGGGCACCTCAAGCCTCAAGGCTCAAGCTATTTCCCCGGTATAAATCTGCTGTTATTCCTTGGGAATAACATGACACTGTTATTCAGATCTTAACCGTTTAAACTTTTTCATGCGCTAATTAAGTTTTGCATGCACGAATCCTTGTGAAGATCAACGGTTAAGATCTGAATTACAGGTTCCTGTTATTCCAAAGGAATAACAGCAGAAGCTAGGCGTAACCCGAAATGTCAGACTTCATCCGCACCTTGTTTACCTCCGTTAAGAAACAGAACTCTCCAGTTACATCCGCGCCGTCCGATTCAACGCCAGGCGCACCCAGAAATCTAAATCCACGGACCGTAACCCCTTCCTCCCATAGGCATCGATCTTCCTGCTCCAGATCGACGGCGATCTGACCTGGAACCCGGAAATCTATACTGCCTCACATCTGGCGTTTAAAATCCCCTCTCTCTCTCTCTCTCTCGATCGAAGCAAATTCAGCAATCTTTTTACCTCTTTATTAGAAGATTTGCTTCAATGTATCGTTGCTTGCTAAAAGTTCATATTTTGGGACAAGGTGCTAGCCAATAGAAAAGGGAGCATGCCACTGGAGATGCTACGTCTGTAAATTCTGCACAATTAGTTAACCGATTGGTCTCTAACTTTTGGTGTTAGCACCTACTGGTACGGTACTGGCATGGGCCATATTTTATGACCTCTGTTCAATTTCACTTTTCGGCTGTTGTACGATTGAATTGATGCTTAAACACTAATTGGTCCTGCTAGAAACCCACCAGTAAACCACACAGGATTGTAAACACTAATTTTTCCTGATTTTTTAGGTTTTCTTTGAAGAGTAGCCATGGCCAATACAGACGAGAATAGTTCCCTCTTCCTTATTTTCATTTTAACCATGCTGGCTCTTCCCTTGGTGCCGTACACCATTTTTCGGTTCGTTCAATCTTTGACCGAGAAGAAAAAGACAATTCATTGTAGATGTTCTGAATGTGCCCGTTCTGGGAAATACCGAAAATCAATTTATAAGAAGGTAACTTTTTCTTGGTTTATTCTTAATATATTTTAAAAAAAAAATTTGGATGTTTATGATAATCGTTGGTTTTATTGTAGATATCAAACTTCTCAACCTGTACCAATCTGACGGTTTTGCTACTCTGGGTTGTCATGATTGTTCTGATTTACTACATTAAGCTCTCGAGCCATGAGGTATATATATCTGGATTTATAAATTAATTATTCCTATTGTTATGAATGCTGGGTTACATATGCTATGTTTGTGATTACGAGTACTCTCCATATTGTGAGAAATTTTGTTATTTGCAGATATATAAGAATTAGGATCCCTAACTTGACAATCGTACAGTTGTCAATGATAGAATTGAAATCAGAAACCCAACATTGTACACATGACCTATATGACACATGTATAATGCATGTAAAAAATGTTGAAATTTGATGCATGTTTTACCATACATAGAATGGTTTTGTACTTCAAAGGTTTGAATTCAACGATCTTTGATGCATTATTAAACAATACTCAAATTGCTCTAAATTTGATATGTAGGCTATCCATATATATCCAGCAATACACCCATAAACTTTTTATAGTTTTGAGCATTGTGTAATTGTTTTCAAAAGGTATTGTCAAGATTGTCAAATAATTCGATTGTTAAGGGATGCCATCCTTATAATTGGCAAACAAAGCAAAATATTAGTTATCTGTGTAGAACTGTAACTTTACATCCATTTTATTTACTATTTTAAAATGGAAATACTCATTTAATTTAAATTAATCAGCCTATTCCATAAAATGGATAAGAAAGGTTGATATTAATATATTTCTGCTAACTCCTTACACTGTAACATCTGGATTGTACATCAGTCGCAACCATTTGAGCCTTTTAGCATTCTTGGACTTGAGCCGGGAGCATCAGACTCGGAAATAAAGAAGTCATACCGCAGGCTCTCAGTATTGTACCATCCTGATAAGAACCCGGATCCAGGTTAATAGAATTAATTTTTGTTCCTGTCCTTTGCATAATTTTTACACATAATGCATTAAATTCTTATGGGTTGTTACAGAGGCGCACAATTACTTTGTGGAGTTCATTGCCAAGGCCTATCAAGCTCTAACCGACCCCATTTCTCGTGAAAACTATGAGAAGTATGGTCATCCAGATGGCCGCCAGGTAAATATTTTTTATTTTGTCATTATTTTACATGACATAATTAGGTTAAGATGCTGGGGTATATAGATGAACTCCTACCTTGCCGAACTGCTAAGCATGTTCTGGTCAGATTGACGGGCTGTGTTCACACTAGATAAACCACCTCTAGCTTTAGTGTGATAATTGTAATAGTTGGTACTGTACAGTCATGCACTCTGTATGTCGCATTATTACTTTACTTACCGGTTTGATCATACTTGGGTTCTTGTTTCTGTTAATACTAGTAACCATTTTAGTTGTTGGATATGTGTTTGAGCAGGGATTTCAAATGGGTATTGCGCTACCACAATTCTTGTTGAACATAGATGGTGCATCTGGTGGTATTCTACTCCTAGGAATTGTCGGTATATGTATTCTCCTGCCACTCATGATAGCTGTTATATACCTCTCAAGGTCATCAAAGTATACTGGGAACTATGTCATGCACCATACCTTATATACATACTTCAACTGCATCAAGCCTTCTTTGGCACCAAAGTAAGTACACCAATTACTAATCTTCTTTAACATTTAGTTGCAGTCTCAAACATGGCCCTTCAATCTTCAAGCAAATCTCATTTTGGTCCCATATGGCAAAATGTCACAATTCAGTCTTTACATATTTGTATCGATTTGGTTCGGTTCATTAGACCTCATGGAAAAAGAAAAAAAAAACATCTGGATGTTAATGAACATTATTTATCTTCCTCCTTTGAACAAAATAAGGCTTTGTTACAGAAGTTGCTTTAATTTTGCGGATAGGATGTAGGGGTATTTAACTATCAACAACTGAAGCACGTGACATTGAGACTTTGGGAAATAAAAAATTTTAAATTTAATATTTGTACTTCATTATTTACATAGACAATTTATCATTGTTTGTGCAATTTGAAAGTCGCTTGGATATTCATCCAAAGCAAACAGAAAGAGCATTGAATGATCAAAAAGTTATGTGATGCATCACCAAATGATTTTCAAATTGAAAGTAATTTGACAAAATACATATCTGTGATTTTTTTTATTTGTTTATTTTGAGTTGCCTTAATGTTGCGCGTCCATGTGTATCATGCCTCCAGTTAAATAAATTATTACAGACAGAAGAATTATATGCATCACTGTTCGATATGGTTTTAAACAGGATTTAATTGTTTAACCAAGGGAGCATATAAATGACTTGAAACTTTGAAGGACAATGTACTTTGCTAAAAAAAAGACGAAACAGTGATAAACTTTCAAATTCATTCTAGTAAGGATGTTATTAATACTTGAGCTGCTGGTTACCAAATATTATGGAAATTTTCAAAAGTTGGTATATCTTGATTATTAGTTAAAAATTTGACCCCAGGATATTGGTTTTTGTAGTAATTGTGTATGGTCCATTCCTGAATTAAAATTTACTTGAGGCTTTTAGATGGAGGGAAAAAATGTGAGGATTTGAAAGAGGAACATGTAAATGGAATGAAATTGCAAATTTTGCTATTAAGCTGGTTGATAATTTGTTGTCCTTTTGACTGTCTGTTAATTCTACAGCAAGGTGATGGAAGTGTTTATCAAGGCACAGGAGTACATGGAAATGCCTGTACGAAGAACTGATGAAGAACCCCTACAAAAATTGTTTGTGGCCGTTAGAAGTGAGTTGAATCTTGACATGAAAAATATTCGCACAGAACAAGCCAAGTTTTGGAAACAACACCCTCCTCTGGTCAAGGTGAATATTTTTTTCCTTTATTCTTCATATTTCATTTTTTTTATTGAAGATTTTAAAAAATTTACTGGTGTTATGAGATGATCATGAAGCTTTAACATTCTTTTAGTTATTTGCCACACATTTGTATGATATACTATCTGAACTTCAAGAGGAATTGGTTTATTATTAGATATTTATTCTAATTATCATAACTGTCTGCGTTTAAAGAATCTAAGCTTTTGATTGGTTGAGGCTTTAAATTAGAGATCTTAGTCACAGCATATCTTATTTTGCAAGAAAGAAAACAATTGATAGCCAGTTTTTGTCACCTTTAAACAATATACTGCCTATAGTGAAAAGAAAATAAAGGACTTATAATCATTGTTACATATATTTTATGTTTGTTTTTTTTTAAACTCGGTAGGGGCTACTGAGATGACCTATATTTGATGTTAAAAACTGTATTGACGAGTTACAAAAATATATTGATATTGTACAGATGGAGTTGTTGATTCAGGCACATCTAACTCGTGAATCATTAGCCTTGCCACCAGCTTTGCTAAAGGACTACAAACATATGCTAGAGCTTGCACCTCGTCTTCTCGAAGAACTCATGAAGGCTAGTAAATACCATGCTAGTCCATGTTGATTACTGATGTTGCTAAACAACTCCTAACTCCATTATTTTTCCTTTTGTGTTTATATTTGTTGGCCATTTATTGGATAAACTACCAGATCTAGAATATAATCTAATTTTCCTTGTACTGTTAATTTCAAATATGTTGCATTTCTCATGTTCATAAAATGTGATACCACATAACACTAAACACATGGAACAGCCTTCCAGTTTCCGTTGGTTTGTACTGGCATCATAAGGACCAATACTACAGCCTCTAAATCCTTTAAATTGGCAGGTTAACGATGCTGTCTGAATGATTATTGTCTTAGTCCTTTTTCTGTTCCTTTTAAAAAATGTTTATAACAAATATTTTTCATAAATTGTGTAGATGGCAGTTTTACCTCGTGACGCTCAAGGGCATGGGTGGCTGAGGCCGGCAATCGGGGTCATTGAACTCTCTCAGAACATTATTCAGGTCCTCTAAACATCTCATTTAAAATTCAAGTAATCATTTATGACCGTCCTAAATCCAGTTCAGTCGCATAGTTTGGCACTAAACCTGCTAACAGGACACAACCTAGTCATTAATACTGGGTATATGTTAGTCCTGGTCATGATATGTGCAGGACATACTTTGGACCCTATAATGGTTAGTTCTAAGGTTTAATACTATGAATCAAAAGTAGAAAGGAACCTGACAGAATGAGCCTATTCTCCTTCCATTTATAAATTAGAGCCAACCTTCTCCCGAATGGCTATTAAGCTTACTGTATAGCCTAAATTAATCCTGTACCAAACTTTACGTATACCTTTTTCTCAACCCATCATGTTCTGTCATAATATCAAGTAAAACATTTATTAGAGGTATACTATCCCATGATATTCGAACCCAAAGATTGCAACAAATGATTTTTTTCCCCAAATGTAAAACCTAGAATAGTAGGTTTTAGTGTTTTTAAGATGATATTTTGAATTGCAGTATTGAAGGAAAATTTCATCTTTTTATATGTGATACAGGCAGTTCCATTGAGTGCGAGAAAAGCAGTTGGAGCTAACTCTGAAGGCAGTGCTGCGTTTTTGCAACTCCCTCATTTCACTGAATCAACCATCAAGAAAATATCCCGCAAGGTTCCTTCTATTTTCAAATTTCTCTTCATTATGTTGCGCATTTTCATTCTGCAGTTTTACTAGTACTTCAATTCTAAAATTGAGTCCTTTTGGTTGGCATTAATTGCAGAAAATTCGCACATTCCAAGAATTCTGCGAAATGAGTGCATCGGACCGCGCCGAGATACTGACCCAGATAGCAGGCCTCTCCCCTGCCGAGGCACAAGATGTTGAACTCGTCCTTGAAATGATCCCTACCATCACAGTCGAAGTCACTTGTGAGACTGAAGGAGAAGAAAGCATCCAAGAAGGTGACGTCGTGACTATGTATGCCTGGGTCTCTGTTCGTCGTGCCAATGGTCTTACCGGGGCCCACCCCCATGCCCCCTACTTCCCCTTCCAAAAGGAGGAAAACTTTTGGCTCCTATTGGCCGACTCTACCTCAAACTCCGTATGGCTCTCCCAGAAGGTCAGCTTTATGGATGAGGCAACTGCTATCGCTGCCGCCTCGAAGGCGATCCAGGAGACAAAGGAGGCACTTGGAGCATCCTTGAATGAGATAAACCTCGCCATCAGGGAAGCAATAGATAAGGTAAAGAACGGGTCCCGCTTGATCATGGGCAAGTTCCAAGCACCTGGGGAAGGAACTTATGCACTCACCTCTTACTGCTTGTGTGATGCCTGGATCGGGTGTGACACCAGGAGTCATGTGAAGTTGAAGGTGATGAAGCGGAGCCGTGCAGGTACACGGTCCGCATATGCATTGGAGGAGAGCACTGCAACAGCTGCGGCTGAGGAAGGGATTGAGGAGGAGGAAGAAGAGGAAGAAGAGGATTTGGATGATTATGAGAGCGAGTATAGTGAGGATGAAGAGGAAGAGGAAGAGGAGAAAAACAGTAAGAAGGGTAAAGGTAAGGTTGTCAATGGTTCGGTAAGTAGGAAGGGTGGGACCCAATCTGAGAGCGAGGGTTCCGGCGCCGGCGCTGATGAGTGAGCAAGGCAGAGTCAGGAAAACCCAGTTTTCTTTTTGGTTTTGATTTGAAATGCTTCATAACACCTTCAGTTTTATCAAGTTTTGATATAGATACATATTTTGCTTTTCGTATGATCCATCCATTATTTATCTTTTTGTTTCTGTTCTCTTGTTGTTATGCAATGAGGGCTACTAATACTATAGCAAATTTGAAGACAAGCCGACAAAACACCGAGTTAACTTCCCGCCTGAGAATACGGGCCTTCCCTCGAAACTCAAAAGGCATCTAGGGTTTAAGATCATATACCTGAACCCGCCTTTGTTTTCCCTTTCGCCGTATCTTTGCCGTATTTAGGACGTATCCGTACTTATTGAAAGTACCAACAATGTACAAATATAAAGGGTTTGCACTTGACATGATAAATTTGCAGAAGATTTATATTTTGATAGAATAAATTCACAAATGGTTCAAAGAGCAAGATTTTCATTTTGTGCTACATTTTAAGCACCTCTTACAAGAACATTAATTGTATCAATGTTGCTCAAATTTAAATTTGACACTGTTGCAGAAACTTAAATTTGTAAATGATACATGCTTGATAAATTTCTTTATTTAAATTTGAGCGTGAAATGGTTAGAAATGTGAACATGTATAACTTCAAATATTAATAAAATTTTACACTTGAAAAAGAACACATCCCTTGCATTTTATTAGGGTAAGGTATTAACACTTGTTACAACAACTTGAGCATTATTAACGTTCGAAAATATTTCTTTGGACATAAATTAAATGGCTATTATCTTTTTCAGTAGTATGACACTATGACCACGTTAGTGTCAGGGCATTAAAGGTAATATATGCTTCATTCTCATGGCAAATTACGGTTGGATAACTACTACAAAAATCTAAGAAAACGAAAACGAAGAGAGGATTATTAACCCAACACTGAAGCGAAAAAAGTACAAGAATATAACTATTTTCAGGACATAATATATTGCTTCTTGACCAATCGCAAGTTGCACGCACTTTACAATCACAAAAAAAGGGGAAAAAAAACAAAAACTCCGTCGTCTCCTTTTATTGCATTAGCCTACCTTTCATAATTCTACCCAAAAAAAACCAAAATATTAGAAAAGAAAGAGGCGTTACTCTTCAATAAAATAAATATGCATTGCAAATGTGGTACCATGTCCTCAATGCTGCCCTGTCATTTCAACCAAAGCATATACACAAACATGTACAAAAAAAATATGCCACGACTCAACAAGAACCCTTTAAAACACTACGCATCCCGCTTTCGACAATATCATCTTGCAAAAAAAGGTACCGAAACTTTGCATCAAACGGTACAACAGTGAAGCTTCTGGCGCTGAGAAGTCTCTGTCTCTTCTGCAAAGATGAGTCACGAATGGCCATGATCTGGTCATGCGAGAGGTGGTGAGAGATCCAATCGACGAGTAGAGAATCTTCCACAATTCCCTTGGCATAACTGTGTAGCAATTTGGGGACCAACAGTTTTCCTTTTTCATTGATACTGACTGCTGCACGAATGTAGTCGCGCATGCACATCTGGAGCTCCGCCCTGACATTCCGTGCTGAGAATATCCTAACCTGGTTTTCCAATAAAAGTTTGTCATTGTTCCATTAAAGTCTATGAAGAGATTAGTTATGACAAGATTAGTTAACCTGGATTTTTCTAATTTACCATCTTGATGATCTAGTATAAACTCGTAAATGAAAGATAACCCTTTTCTTGTTTAATACCAGTTTGATGGGAGTGCCTCTTTTAACCTCTGAAATACCCTTTTTAGGTGGACACCATTTTTGTCTAGAAGTTGGGTTGTCTATTGATACTGCTTATTTTGGCAGCCTCTACTTCACAGAGGACCAAAATCGTGGACTGTGCACCTATAAAAATACCGGTTTACGACTGCTCAATTGATTGTAAATTGACACCGAGGAGACATTGAGGCTTAGCTCACAAAACTGTGTCAAATTGATGCTTTTTTTAGCAGAATTAAAGTTTTAGTTGCAGGCTTGATGAAAAATAAACTGTCTTGAACGAACAGACGTGCAAGAATTCCATAAAGAATCTAGCAAATAATTTGGAGCTAATTATTGTTTAACAAGGTAACCTTGACCTTGAAAGATACATTGGAATAAAGAAAGAATCATTACAACAAGAAACAAAGAAAAAAGAAGGAAAGGAAGGAGATAAGAGAAAGCCTTACTGCAGGAGAAGAGAACATGCCACAACTGAGTGCAAACAAAACCATTGGCTCAGGGCTCTCCAGAGAAAATTTCTTATGCTCCTCAGTAATTTTAAACTTGTGAAGAGCCAGCATCAAAGCCTGAAAAAGTTAGCAAAATAAATTCTTTTTGGCACCACAAGGAAAGAAAAAGCAAACAAAGGTTGAAATGGCATACAAGCTGGGGACGATGAACTGGAGCTTTCAATTTTAAAATTATGAACTCTATCTCGGCTGCACTAATAGATTGACCGCCTATTGTGTAACATGCCTGAAATATTTGCCAGATTTTAATAGTCAAAATAAGTTTCATGAGTTAAACATCTAAGATAATTTTGAATATTATTCAGACCTTTTGCATTAGAGAGAAGAGCTTGATGTCATTTTTGGGAACTCCATAAGCAAGATAGGCCTGGAAATTAGCAAAAGATAATGCCATTATATTTCCAAATCACAAAGTGGCACAAATTTGGATATTTTGAATATTATTAACTAAAATATATAATTGAGATTGTTTTTTGGTTTAGACAACATCTGGCATCTTCAAAAATTAAAATAAAAGAAATACAGAGATGGCAGGGAAAACAATGCATAGCAAACGTACATGCATAATTAAAGCATTGAATAAGTTGATCCAGAAAGCAAGCCTCTCATCACTGCTCAAATCAGCTGGGTTCACCTTTCCTAGCTGCTCCACAAGGGACCTGCTCATTATATTGCAAATATACAGGGCTGTTTTAAGCAATTATTCACATCTGTTACACCTTGTGCTACACAAAATGGTGGCATTGATGTACCATCTATAATTCATTATGCTATGCCAATTCAGTGAGTTCCAAAATAAAACCACAAACCCCAAAAAAAAAACCTACTAATCAGGAATGAATCTAAAATTAAAGGAAGAATATGAGGCTATTCAAGAAGCCTCACAATTTACTTCAATATTCCATCCTTCCAGGGGACCCTCAATCTGAAGAGAAAAAAAGGGTTCCCACCGAGTATCAACTATTTTTGTAAAAGAAGTTTAACAGGACTTCCTTTAGTTTTTATCTACCTGAATTTCATCAAGGCATCTGATGCATACTCCAATTGCTCCTTTCCAACTGACATCCACGACACCTCGGTTGCCGACCTGTAACTGCCTATATCTCTAAAATTCACCTTCCCTTTGGTAACCTTATACGGGTCAAAATCCTTAGCCTTATCTTCGCTTTGGCTGGAATCAACTGATGTGCTACGTTGCATAGATGGAACAGCTGACGAATCAGAGAGGGACAGCTGTCCCTCTGGTGAAGAGGGTAGTTTTGAAGATTCAGAGAGACAGAGGAAGATGTTTCTCATGCAACTAACCATCTCTTCTGAGAGCTGGTTTGGGTTGGTCCAAAGGTTTCTTTTTGTGTTAATTGTTATTGAGCTAGTCAATTCAGACTTTTCGTCAAAGGATAAGGAACCGGTATTTTTGTCTTCATTGCCAATTATGTGCTGTATCAGCATCTGTATAAGAAAATCAAAATATTATACAATAGCTTTGCAAATTTTCTTTCCACTTTCAAAATTAATTAGATTATCTTACTTCACGGTACAGTACAGGTGGGTTTAGGGTTCAGGGTACCAGAGTAAACAGTCTGATTAGTACGGATACCAGTGTTAGGACCATGCTATAAGATACATAAGCCGGAGAAAAATGAAATGCTCACAACATAAGTATAGAACAAGAGAAAAAATTAAGAGAAAGAGCTAACTTCTCCTTCTTGGCTTCCATCAAGGAGACTAAGGCTGCCTTCTGACACTCTTTCTGGGTTACCGTACCCTGACAAAATATCATCTTGCTTAACCAGTTGAGCTAAGTTTGAACCTCCAAACTTCAAATCTCTCAATGAAGATATACTCTGTAATGATCAGAAGAATCAAATCTGATTGAAAGAAAAGCAAAGGTGCTTAAATATGACATGGGTTACTGGTAAATGCAAGCAGCAGAGAACAACTTCTAGCAGAGATTAAAATGTAATGAATGGAAGAACCAGATTTTGCTAGGGTTTGAACTCTTGGGTATGGAAAAAAAGACAGAGCGTGAAATTTTGGATCGAACAAAGTAAACAGTCTGATTAGTACGGATACCAGTGTAAGGGCCATGCTATAGGATAAGCTCATAAACCGCAGAAAAATAGAAATGCCCGCGACATAATTATAGAACGAAGGAAAAAAAATTAAGAGAGAACTAACTTCTCCTTCTTGGCTTCCATCAAGGAAACTAAGGCTGCCATCTGACACTCTTTTTGGGTTACTGTACCCTGACAAAATATCATCTTGCTTAACCAGTTGAGCTAAGTTTGAACCTCCAAACTTCAAATCTCTCAATGAAGATATGCTCTGTAATTATCAGAAGAATCAATTTTGATTGAAAGAAAAGAAAAGGAAGGCGCTTAAAAGTGACATGGGTTTCTGGTAAATGCAAACAGCAGAGAACAACTTCTACCAGAGATTAAAGTGTAATGGATGGAAGGACCAGATTTTGCTAGGTTTTGAACTCTTGGGTACGGAAAAAAAGAATATGACATTCTATCATGAAAGAACACCATGCCGATTGTAGCTAGCATAGACAAGAAAGAGTGTGAAATTTTGGATCGAACAGAAATTTTTATTTTGTATATTACTGTTAAGTTGGATTCATATATTCTGTCTCTGACTGATAGATCTAACAGCACAGCACCGACAAAGCACAGAAATTTTGGATTCATATATATATTACTGTTTAAGTTTCAACTATATGCTGATTAATGCACAAGAAGCCAGTTCAGGGTTTTATTTGCCTGGAAAAAAAAGGAAAGCCAACAAAAGCAACCACCCACAACACCCACTGTCTATACTGATCCAAAAAATGTGAAAAAAAAGAAAGAAGAGAAATTTAGATACATACCCATCATAAACTCTGAATTTAGATATTTCCCCATCCAAACTTAAAAATTAGTTATTTACCCATCAAAACTTAACTAATTTATTAATATACCCATTTTTCAATTTTACCTTTTAAAAATATAATTTAATGAAAATAAAATTCTAAATTGACCATTTTGCCCCTTATTCCAAATTCTGTATCGCTGAAACTTCTGCCTTCACGCGACCCTCCTTCCTCTCCTTTCCCGCGACTTCCCACCTTTTATAGTTCCTCCCTTCCGCTAGCTTTTTCTTTTCACTTTATCTATTATTTATCAGGTAAATTGGGTTTCAAAATAGTACCCCTACGAAGTGTCGATGCCCACTATGATACAAGGAATGAATTGGCCCACTGTGTATAAAATGGCGATGCAATATTATATTTTTTTTATTGATTGAATTGTACTTTTCAAAGAACAAATTTTCTGATGAAGGAACAACATTTTTGCATGTGCTGTTTAGTAAGATCAGGCCAATCATGTGCCCAAGACCAATCCAATTTTTAATTTAGTTTTCATTTAAGCTTTCCCTTTTATATGGTACTGACCGCAATATTATTTCTGATATATGCAAATGGTACAAGAGTGAGTGAAGTAAAAAATTGACTAAATTGTCTTTGAGTTGAAACCTTGAGTTCTTGACACAATGAAATTTTTAGTTTAGTGACTTACAGAAATGACTTTCTAATTGCTGTTACAAAATCAGAACTCACAAAATAAGCTAATCACCGTTTTCTTTACTCTCATCTCGACTTAAGAAAACACCGAATTAATAGAAGAAGTGCAAAATCATCTTGAAAATGGAGTAAACTGTACAGGTAACAAAATAGACATATCAAATAAGTTAATCACCTTTTTTTGTGCTTTCCCAAATGTACATCTCTAAATTTATCAAAACTTTACAAAAGGGGGTAAATTGTGTTGGTACCGAAGTTGCAATACATCATGATTTCTGAAGATTTGAAATATACATACTCTATCACTTCTATATATGCTGACTGTATACTATCTATCACTTAAAAAGGAGTAAATTGCACTGGTACATCTCTTTTCTCTTTCGTAACGACTTCAACTTCTTACAACCTGTTACGTCTTCATTATTCGGAACATTTTAATTTTGATTAGTATTTTCATGATTAAGGTGTAGGCTTATGGTTAGAACTGATAATCAATGAAGAGAACGGATCAATATGCATGGTTTGAATCTTCTTCCATGATGTACAATTTTTGTGAAAG
This sequence comes from Carex littledalei, assembly GCA_011114355.1. Taxonomy (NCBI): domain Eukaryota; kingdom Viridiplantae; phylum Streptophyta; class Magnoliopsida; order Poales; family Cyperaceae; genus Carex; species Carex littledalei. The sequence goes on along the minus strand of CM022095.1, from coordinate 8,099,112 downwards.
GGAGAAGAGAGAAAATGATGGTTTGCGCTTGAGAAATATACAGGTGCCCAAGATGAGAATAAAATGAGCATCTAAAGAACAGATAAAGTGAAGAGGAAAAGCTGGGCAGAAGGGAGAAACTTTAGCAATACAGTACAAGATGAGAATGGAAGGGGGAAGGACGCAGTGGGAAAGGAGATGAAGGAGGGGCAAAATGGTCAATTTAGAATTTTATTTTCATTAAATTATATTTTTAAGTGGTAAAATTGACAAATGGGTATATTAATAAATTAGTTAACTTTTGATGGGTAAATAACTAATTTTTAAATTTAGATGGGGAAATATCTAAATTCAGAGTTTATGATGGGTATATATCTAAATTTCTCAAGAAAGAAAGAGCGTGAACAAATACCTCTTCCCAGGCACCACGCGAAGGAGACGGTGAAGGCGCACACGACAAGGATCGGCTACATCCCTGAACGTGGGTTTCAGCAAGAAGCCTCTCGTTCCTCTCATGACACAGTCGGTACTGCAATAAATCAAGCTCTTTCTCCAAATCTGAGACTGCTGTTTCCAATGAAGCAATTGTAGCTAGAAGCTCCTGGGTCTATAGAAAATGTAAAAAGAAGAGGATGAGGGAGACTTCTCTTATAAGAGAGTGTAACACCATATAAGGATAAGTTGTACCTTATATGGAATTATAGCAGGAGACTTGAATGTAGGCATTGAATCATGCGCCACCGCATTTGCCAAGGCTAGGTGCAAATCTATCTCTTCTTGCAACTGCTTTTGCAACTTTTTAACCTGTATGCAAACATTATAATTATAATAACAATAACGATGAGATGATCATCTAAGAACTCAAGATAACATAGGAAGATCAGCAAAAACACTAAAAATGAAAATGCTGGCACAAAATAGAATATGAAAGTGGTTTCATTAAATAGCACCTGATGTTGAAAACAGATCATTAAATCTATTAAACTACAATACGCCAACTAGGGAAGTTGAAGTAGTGCATATACTTCTAAAGAAGTAAATAATTGTAATGACAAGAAATATTGACCTCTTCTTGGAGCTGATATTTGTACTTAGTTTTTTTTGTCTTCCCACTGGAACTCCCTTCACTCCTTCCACTGTCACTCCTCTTGTCATCCTAAAAAATTAAATGATTTGTTAATCTGATTTCAATACATTCTGTAATTAAATTGCTTGCTTCTCAGCAGCCAGGAAAAAGCCCGAAAGAGACAACTAAAGTCAAAAAAGAAAAAAGAAAAAAAGTACGACGGAAAATAATAGAAGATTGGGCCAAAAGGAAGGGAAGATAGAACTTTTATTGGTCCCAATTTTTGGTGTTTTCATGCACAAGGTCAATTTGAGGGCCCAAAATGGTTGGGATTAGAAAGTGACAAGGCTAATGGGTACTCATGGTTTTTGCCCCACAACTGTTCACCATACTACAACTTCTAAGATTACCTGCAAGCAACGAGAACATTTTCTAATCAACTTCTAAGACCTTCAAAATAATAATTTTGCAAAACCACATGTCCCTAAATTCTAAGGAATTTGACTTCTGCAACTCTGTTTTTCATGTCGGACCTCTTAAACCATATAATTTGACTAATTGAGGGTGCCAACGCCATATTATACATACCCCTCTAGTTAGCTAACAATATTTAAACAAATAGAGATGACACGGACATGAAACAATCAATGAGAATTAAACTAAATTAAAATAACCACCATCCTAATTGGTCATTCAAAATTTCAACTGTAACTATGTGCTGTACATATCAACAACTCAACATAGAAATAAATAAAAAAGAATGAACACCACAGAGGCATAAACAAAAATAGTATATGGAAATCCACTCATTTAATGAAAGAGACAATTCATTTTTACTGAAGTTTATGTTTTCTTCTTTTGTCAAACTCATTAACTGAAATTGTCTGATAAAAAATATTTTTCTTTAAATCTTCTACCAACAAACCCGATGGCTATTTGCTTGCCAAAAAAAGCAAAATTAGGGAACTAATTTTGAAAAAAAACTAGCATAGGTTAAAGAAAATATAATTCTTCCAAACTGCCACAAAAATTTATAATTTCTAAATAACCTTTGACAATAAGAATTTTTAAGTTCAAGGACTGCCCTTGTGATTTCTGTGTATTGAGAGGCACGAACTTAAAAATAAAGAAATATATGTTGCCTTGTTTGGTTTGGTTAAATGTAATGTGTTGCTACTTATTACAAGATAATCTATACCAAATTTCCAATTTGTAAGGGTATGAAGCTCCAGTAAGAGAATGAAAACGACAATAGCATCTTTACTGAGCTAAATAAAAAGGATTATCAGAAAAAAAAAAAAAAAGAATAGATATAAACAAAATGGGTACAGATTTCATTTCAGAAAAAAGCAGAGTCTGTATAATCCTCCCTGGATATTAACCCCCACGCCAAAAAGAAAAGGCAAAAGAGAAGGAACAAAAGAGTCCGTACAAAATCAAATGCCTTTCGTGGCATTTAAATTTCCAGAGGTCACATGAGCAAAATTTGAAATTCCCATAACCCAAAAAAAAAAAAATCACCATAACAATAGTAATTCTCAACTTTTAGAAAATACATACTAAAAAGTAAAAATATAAGGCGGAGCCTCAATTCCCAAGTAGACAAAGTAATATAATATGAAAAAAATGGACGAAAACAAACCAATTTCCGGTTTAATTCAAAGTTGGAGGGGTTACAATCCCACCATTCAAGTTAAAAGCTGGAAATCTAAAACGAAAAGATGAAACACACCTCGACTCCAGAGCAACTAGCCGTATCCGACGCCTGATCAGTAGATTTTCTCGAGCCACTCAATCTCTTCCCTCCTACTCTTTGCATCGCTTTCTGTATCTGGCTCCCCCTGTTAGACATTGCATTTCATCAAAAGATCACAGAAAATTCCAACAAAAATGAACATAGAAATCAGATGGAATTGGGATTGCTTGTGTGATTACAAGCTGACTGGGGCACGAAATGGGCCATGCTGAGAAGAGGCGAACATCTCTCGGTGGCTAGCGATCCGAAAAGAGGTCGAGGTATCTGTTTTGACGCACAGCATTTGCCTTTTTCTCCCTTCTCTCTTCTTCTATCGCCTCCTCCCTCTCTCTCTCTCTCTTCTCTTCTCTCTCTCTCTGCAGGCAGGGAGCTCACAGCTGTTAGAAGAAATAATTAAGAAATCAGACAAGAAGAAGTAAACAAGTTTTGAACTCTTTTTAATTGTACCCTTGTAAATTTTCTATTTGCATAGTAGTTCCGGTCAGACATTTTTTTCTTAAACAAGCCCTCGAGGCCTTGCGTAGTAATTCATTATTTTTGGCAAGTGTAATATCTAATGATAAGATTAACATCTCTTTCTGTTTAATCATATGTAATTATTTGTGTAGTTAGTGGTATTGTTTATTATATTATATTGTTAATTAATTTTTTTGTTGCTTTTTAAAATGTCCACGCTAGAAAAATCAGGCAACGTAATTTGATACAATGTATAACTAATTTTAGTCAATGTAATGATAAATATTTATAACAAAACAAAGGATGAAATTTTAATTAAAAAAATGCAGCCAGTGCTTTTATCATTCTAGCTATACTTTTAAGCTAAAGCTTGTTAGAAGAGGATTTTATTGAGATAGATCTATATTTAAAAAAAATGTAAAAGAAACTTTCATCACAGAAATTATCTTTAATCTAATGAATAAACTATTAGTTTGTGAACACAACACAACATAACAGAAAATAAATAATTACATAATTTATATATTAAATATTTAAGACCAGAAGTTATTTAAAAGATACAAATAACGACTAATTATAACACGTAACTGATATGTGTGTCATGCTGTCTCTGAGCCGGTCAGAGCTTAATTTCTTTTTCCTCTTTAGTTTTAAAATAAATTCTTTTTATGGTGTTCTAAGAAGATACATTCGATCAAAAAGAAAATTCCATGTCCTTAAAGTAAATTTCACATGGTAGATTTAAGTAATAAGTTGTCTTATTTGTGAAATAGGAACCACTCTAATTTTTTTTTGTTATAAGTACATATTTTTCAAAATAAATTAAAAAGGTGCGACATTTTTTCTTGCCAAATACAGCGGTCTATGAAGATGAAATGGTCGCTATTTCATCCTTTTTTTAGGGTTAATCTGAAAAAAAATATTATGAGGAAGGCCCGCTCCAGTTCGACCTGGTTAACAGTGCATAACACGAATATTATCCCATCAATCAATCTACAATTTCACGATGAGCATGCTTTGGAGCCGTTCGGTTTTAAATTTAGTTTTTCATTAACGTATTCGCTCTAATCAAAATCATTGGTTTATATAAATTCCAATGATAAACGAATTCACATCACCTCAAGTTACCTCACTCAAGCAAATTATTGGTTCTTTTAACATGGCACGAATCTCAAAACAGACCCCCTACAGTCTCCATAAGCACCGGATTGAGTTTGGCCAGATAGGATTAATCTGAGCCGTCCGTTTCAATTTGCTTGAGTCAGGTACCTGGAAGGATACGGATCCATGATAAATAGGGAGAAGCACGGGCCGAACTCAACTTTGAGTATAGGGGCTAACCGATCAAATATTGTATATTTAAAAAGTATTTTAATAAAAATCAAAATATATATAATACAAAATAATATGATTTTTCACAATTTAATATGAAAATAAAATACCAAAATTAACCTTTATCTAAAAGTTATAATAAATAATAATTAAGTTCTGACAACAAGTTAAGTAAGCGGCTTAGGTAATTAAATCGAACTTCAGAAAATTGAAAAAATTAATCCAATAATTATGATTCAGTTTTTTTCCAGAAAAAAGAGGAGTAAGAAATTAAGTAATTAAAGAATAAATAAATTTGATATACATAAGACATAGTAATGAAGTATGCACCTTGTTCTGAATTAGTATTTATTTTCCTGAATTAGTTGGACAAAAGTTTTGAGCTTGACTGTTCTGACTCCGAGAAGAGAATTAATTAACTCAAGTTCTGGACCAGAGAGATACGTCAGATGTTGTAAAATAGGAGGGAAAACCGTCGACGCTTGCGCTAATTTCACCTTGTTGATTTTGATTTTCTCTCTATATTCTAACCATGTTTCTAAAATTTCAATAACTTCCTTTTTCTTAAGGTAATCGTGTCTTTCAAAATAAGTTAGAAGCACCGCTATTTTTTTCCTATATTATTTTTCACTTCCTTTCAACATCTTTCCAAACTGGTCAAAGATGTTTTTATTTTCTTTCACGCATCAAGATTGGACTCTGAATAGTTAAAAAAGGTGGCATGTGAATATTACATTAGTCTTTTACATTTTTTTGTATTTTACATAGGGGTGGCTAATATCTATAAAATACAAATTTTAGTTGAATTTCTATGTACTTTATAAAAAAAACTGGAAATGTTAGGGTGGATTAGCCACCCCTGGGCGGACTTACGTTCCGCCTCTGGGGAGAAGGTTTGTTTAAGTTATTAGTATTTTACCCGTGCTTTGCTACAGGTTTAAAATTCAGACAGAGAATACAAAAAATAGAAGTAAATCAGACTAAATATTTTCATCAGTATTTGTCTTTTTATAATTTTTCTTTATTCAACAATGAAATGAACAATTTTGTCTTTACCTCTTTCGTTAAATAAGAAGGTAATCAATATTTAGTGAGCACACATGTTAATTACTTTTTGATTTTGCTATAATCAATAATATTATAAGAAAGAAATAAATGTTATTAATTAATTGCTTTTATGACAACATTCATATGAAAAAATTATAAAGAGAAAATTAATGTAGTGAGTGTTCAGAAAACTAAATACAGACTTCAACACAATAAATGTCAATACATTGCCATATAAAATCACAATTGCAAATTTTTTTTATCTTAACCATTTAAAATCCTGCAAATTAAATCACAGCTGTTGACGGGTCAGGATATTTACATGCTTAATACACGAAGAGAGATATTTAATTGAAAACATATGTTATCATGATTCACGAGTGAGGCTATGGTAATATGCAGAGCACGCTTCGTACTATGAATTTATATTTTAATTTCAAAGTTCAAACAATTAATCTTAACCGTTAAACATAATCTCCAAATAAAAATGTAAATTTAAATCAAATCTTATATTTTTCTATAAAAAATTACTATATTTTTAGATTAACTGATATAGCAACTTTTTTAGATTAACAGATATAGTGATTTTTTATCCATTTAAAAAACTTAGTAAAAAATTCTACAAAATATAAAATTTAAGTCTTCACGTATATTTTTAAATGGAGATTACATTTAACGGTTCAGATCAACTATTTGAACTTTGAAAACGAAAATAGTAATTTGTAGTACGAACCAATTAATGTGTAGATTACATGATCTCTTCTTATTTAGAAAAATCTTAACAAGACTCACTGCACTATGCGGGCAACTAGAGAAAGAAATTAGTCACGACGTTACCAGTTACGTCACGTCACGTGATCGACAAAATTAGTCACAATGTTACTATGTCACATCACGTCACATGTGTCGATCACGTGACGTCACCATTTCACGCAACGTGACTGTTCTCCACCATTTCAATCGCGTCACGTTACACGTAAAAAAAAATTGATCATGCGACGTGACGTGACCAAATCACAGCGTATTTGTCATGTCATGTATTTTTTCTTTACATACAACCTTATAAACAGAGTTATAAAAATAAGTTTTTTTAAAAAAAAATCTTACGTTTGAATGATTCGATGTCCATTATTGATACCTATATTTAATTCGGTGATTACACAGAAAAAGAAAAGATATATTCACTGATTACCTGGATTTGAGGGTTTCTTCGACTCTACGCACTTAGTTAAACCTTGATTTAATTATTATTATTTTTTCTTTTCATTTTTTAAGTTTTTCGAACATTGTGGTGGGATCTCCGCCGGCAGTGGAGCAGCCTTTATTCCCCACCTATTTATTACGGCGTTGCACTTATTTACTTCTTATCAACAATTACTGTTGTAATAAAATACTACAGGTGGGTTATCTGTGACGCTCCTGGCAGGTCGATCCATGTAGCGGGTCTTCTTCGAGTCTTTGAGGTTAACTAAAAACTGACGAGGATATAATATTGTGAAATTTGTTTATCTTTAGAAACGAAGTCAATCTACAAAGATTTATTTAAGCTAAAATAAATTAAATATAAAGTATGCATACAAATGAAAATTGTTTTCTTATTTTGGACTTTGGAGAGGTAAAGAGTGTAAAAAAAATATAATAAGTCATACTCATTCATAATATATATATCTGTCATTGTAAGTAACGAATAGGTCATGCTCATGCTCACATAAATACAAGTTGCATCTTATAAAAAATATTTTTAGATCTTCTTATTTCTATATATGAAAAAGTTGTTACTTGCAACATCATATTTCCAAACAACATATACAATTAGATACATATTTCATATATAACATAAATGAATAACAATTTTTATCAAATAATATCCATAGAAAAATGCTATATTTGTATGTTACACTTGTATAGTTATCAATTTTGGAATTTCTTATTTAACGTTTGAAAATTCCATCATGGATATATATCACATTTATAATTATGTTAATACTTCAAAAGAAAATAAGAAAGAAAGAAAGAAAAATTACATGAGAGACAAAAAGCTAATGAATTTTCAAACAAACTCAAATGATACTATCTATACATCATACACCAATCTGAATAAAAGTATTTCTATATTGTTCTTACACGATCCAATCGAACCTCTAAAATTTTCCAACCTAACAGATATATTATAAAAATAAGCCCGTAACTCAGGAGCGGAGCCACACTTTCAAACTATGGGGTCAAATATTGCAATGAAGGTCAATTGTAAAAAATTATATGCTGTGAATGTGATCAATATTACAATATTAGCATTTCTTCTAAATTATATAAAAAATCATATATAAATAATAAAATTTTGAAAATAAGTGAGGATCAATTGATCCCCATTCAATCATACTAAATCCGCCTCTGCCGTAACTAATAATATATATTGAAATATCTGTTAGAAATCACATTTGCATCTCTCCACGTACTAAGCTGATATGCTTAAAAAAATAAATGGACTTGCTATACGGATTATCACGCCGCAAATGCAACAGGTGCTTATTCTCAACCATCGAATCGCGTGAAGTCCATTAAATGACGAGTGCGTATCCTCTGAGGTATCTCAACTTTTGCGTGACCGACGTGTACGGTGCCCGTTCGGGATAGCGCAGGGCCAATATTATTTATGCTTTGAGATTCGTGCAAAAACGTATTTGAACGGTTGAGATTTTTTCATGAAAACACTCAAAGCTTGGGAAATAAATCTGCTGTTAATAACAGGATTTTGTTATTCTGATCCCAGTTGACCTTAGTCGAAATTCGGACACGAAAAACTTTTTCTTGAAATTTGCATATGAGAAACTTTGAATGTGAGATAGGAATAACATTGTCATGTGATTCCTTTGGAATAACAGCAGATTGAGTGAGTCTATGGTACTATGCATAGCACGGATTAGTCCATACTACGGAGCTATATTTTTATTTTGAAAACCCTAATGGTCGATCGGAACCGTTCAACGTGATCTCCACATGAATATGTACTTGCAGACTAAATTTTATATTTTTCGAACTTTTTTACTATATTTTAAGATAGATAGAAAATCACCTGATTTGAAAATTCTGGACCACCCAAAAACAGTGATTTTCTACCTATCTAAAAAATAGTAAACAAATTCTAAAAAATAAAAAATTTAGCCCACAAGTATATTCTCATATGGAAATCATGTTGAACGGTTCGGATCGACCGTTAGAATTTTGGAAACGAAAATATTGATCCGTAGTACGGACCAATCCGTGCTATGCATAGTACCATAGACTCACTCCAGCAGATTTATATCCCAAAGTTTGAGATATCTTAGAGGATGCGAATTCTTAAATGACCAGGCTGGTCTCCAGTAAATTAATGATAATTCAACCATTCTACATTGTTTCGGGAAATATGATACAACGATTGTGATCTTGCTCTTTATCGAATTTAGGGCTTCTTAGTAGGTTCCGAATTTATTTGTCTGCATAAGAAAGAAGTTAACCCCCAATGGAATTTATTATGTGTAGAGTTAAAATATTATTAGTTTTGTGTCTCGATTCTTTTTATATTTATATTTTTGTTTTTATGATCTAAACAGTCAATCTGAATTGCTGAACGTGATCTTCGTATTAAATTGTATTTGGAGACTATTTTTTACTATTTTTTTAGATATAGGTATAAATTCACTCTTTTTGAATGTTCAGAATCTTCTGAAAAATAGTAATTTTGTATCTATCTAAAAAATAGTAATTTTTTATTAAAAAATATAAATTTTGATCTCCAAATATATTTTAACATGGAGATCACGTTGAGCGGTTCAGATTAACTGATTAGACTTTAAAAATAAAAATTAAAAAGTGGGGCATAACTGGAGCACAAAACTAATGGAACATTTTAACCCTACTTATTTATTATTTTGTGATTTATGTTGAGTTAAAAGATAAAAGGTTGGAAGTATAAGTATCATAGAAAATTTAATAGTATAAAAAAGATGTATTTGTTAATATCAACATAATAAGCAACAAATTGGTCGATGCGTTGTTTTTAGAATTAATTTCCCTGAATCTCACCACAACGAACCAAACTTCAGACGCAAAAAAAAAAAAAAAAAATTTAAAAAATCTAAACTCTGCTACTTGTAATCCTTGACGATAAATCTATCTATATATCATACATATGAAAATGCTGATATTAAAATTGACAAGATAATTATTTTAACCTGCTCGAATCTCGATGAAATAATAAATGAAGATCAAATTATGAAAAAAAAGTCAACTTATGTAAGAAAAAAAATATAAGAAAAAAATGGGCAGCTATGGGATCTCATGCATTTATGTTACGTTGAGATGAGGAAATGGTAAATTTTAAGATGAAATTTTAGATGTATAAGAAAAGGGTGGTATTTATTAATAATAATTTATTTTGAAAATTTTGACAACCATGAGGTATATAAATTACATATTATTATGTTCGGACCTAAATTGCTATTCGGGCCCATTGAGCTATGTATGTTTATGTTATTGCATATGTATAGACTCTTGATAAGAGAGAGAGTTAAGTCTAATATAAATCATTTTGAGTTGTCTCTTGCTCTCTTTTTCTTCTCAAATTCTAGAAACCCTAACACATATTTGAGATGTAACATATAAAATGTAATCTATAGTTCATACACATTATATACTCGAATAATGAAGCAAACAAATTTCACCCATGAAGTGACTTAAAATTAACAGCATTTGATAGAAAATAAAATACATGTGGCGCATGAATTGAGACGGAGGTAAAGGCAGGGTGAAGTTTCTTCTCACCTTCTCTTCTCTTATTAGGCTTTCACTGAGCACACAGTTGATATCAGAAAAAGAGTATCAATAAAGCAAGGGATCAAAAAGCACATTTGCTTGACCCGATTACCAATCCTGATAATACAATTTCCCTGAAGATTTTGTGGCATGTATTACTGCCACTACTAACAATTAAACAGGAATTAGGTCGTTTAATTAATATTTACAGTTGACCCGTACAACCTGGCGATTATGGTTATGGTGGTATAAATTTTTAATTGGGTTTTGAAATGTTAGTGACTCGCTACATAGGTGCAGTTGGTATCCGCCACAGAGGATTCAGATATTGTATCGCTAAAGCCTAAAGGCAATTTTTGCTCTTTTAGTGGAGACCATTATATGCTTTTTTTCAGATTGTTAATAAGGGTCAACACGTGATTGAGCTCATGAGTGGATGGCATGCCATATCTGTCGCCAACTTGGCATTCGACAAAAATTATTCAATTCATTTGTTTACATCGTATAATAAATATATTTGTCCAAATATATTATATTTTTATATTTAATAAAATATATACTTCGCAATAATCCTCGAAAAAAAGTAACAAGCAAGTTTCAGAAAAAAAAAAGGATGGATGTTAAAATGTAATCTAAGACCTATTTTATCTTATAAAATAAAAACGAGAGAGAAAAAATTTAGCAAGAGCAGAATCAAATTTGCTATTTTTTTTCTCAGAAAAGTAGGTTTTTACTTTTTTTTTTCATTCCAACCATTCAATTACATGCTTTCAACAATTCATATTTTTTTTGTTTCTTTTTCTCTTTCTATTCAGATTGCCTTCTTGTTTGTTCTATTTAGACAAGAGTTCTATTTAGAAAATTTGAACAGTAAAAAACAATTGAACGGTTGAAATGAAAAAAAAAAAACATATTTCCGCTTTTATGAAAGAAAAGTAGCAAATTCGAACCCAACAAGGGCCCCATATAGCATTCTTTGTGCTCTATATTAAGGGTCTGTTCGGCCGTCTAAAGGGAACGGGAATGGAAATTTTTGAATAGCCGAAACACTGTGCGCGTGGGATGAAATTCGCGAAGTCTGAGTGAATTTTTTTTCTCCATGCGCAGTGTTTGGCCGAACAGGCCCTAAACGTATATTTTATTTTTCCTCTTCTTAGGAACATCCAAACTCAGCATGAATCAGGTTTTTTGTTTGCGTTCCATAAAATCTTTATTTTTTCGATCTTTATCAAAGTTGGCTCCCAAATTTTAACCCTAGAGGTTATCCTTCTACCCCCATCCCGCCTCCCACGTCCTTGAAACTTGAATTCAATTCAGATTATGTAATTAAATTTCCGAACAAATTTGGACAAAAAAAATTAAAGTTCTTTATCTTTTATTAATTTGTTCCATAAATTTCTAAATAAATTAAATTTTGATTGAATAGTCTGAGTATTAAATTCAAAACCTCCCGGCCAACAACATTTCTCTTCTAACCCGATTCCACACCACAAATCAATAAATATTCCTTATATAACATATCAAGACAGAATTATTTAATAATATAAATAAATAAATAACGAACAGATATTTGCTAATATTATTTGAATACAAGTACATAACTGACTAATTTCCACATTAATTTTTTATTATGAATCTAGCAAGCAATCTATGATCCAAAAAAGTACGAGAAGAAGACTTTGTCTAGCAAGAAGTTAAGATATGTTTTTCAAAAGGATGTACAAGATGAAGACTTTGGTTTTAGAGGCCCTCAAAATAGAATTTGTATCATCCAAAGTAGGGCCGGGCAAAATTACTCAGACTCCTAACTCGCTCATTTTTAGTTCGTTTTAACTCGCTCATTTACAACTCGAGTTGGCTGACTCGTTTAATAAATGAGCTAAGTTTGAGCTTAGCCCAGCTCGCTCATTTATAACTCGAGTTACATAGAATTGGTCACAATAAATTCCAAAAACTCAGACCCTTCTAAATAAAAACCCAATTGTTGGTGCTTATGTACTAAGTTGTTGTATGGAAAATTACTGGATACTAATAAATTCTTTTACTAGTAGTATATAATTAACTGGTTAAACGAGTTATAAACGAGTTGTGAGCCAACTCGAGTTGATAACGAGCTGAGTTCGAGTTTGCTCTACAACTCGTTATTACCATCCCAACTCGAGTTGATTCGCTCATTTATTTAATGAGCTGAGCACGAGTTGGAGGTAACTCGCTCAAACTCGGCTCATTTACAGCCCTAATCCAAAGTAACTCAAATTTTAAGTCAACATCTAGACCGTCAGATTTGTTTTGACACGAAATTAAAGAGGCACTGTGCATGTATTTCATCTCGAACTGGATTGCTGGAGCGGATCTAGGTGTATTAAAAGGGTGTTAAGTCAGCCCTATGGTTTTAAAATGTTAATTATATATATTGAAATTTAATTAAATTTTTTTTAAAACTTTTTATATAGTCCGTCCCTCTCATTATATAACAAATGTTTATTTGTAATCTAGTGGTTAGAGCTCTATTTTGTAGTCAATAAAATTGAATTCAAATTCCACTCACCATATACTGTGCATTTTAATTTTCAGCTCTCTATAAAAAAGTTTCTACTTCCTCTCCTGCCGAATTGGTTCAGATTATAATCAGACATTCCGAATCTATCCTCAAAATTTGAGTTATTTCACTGGATCCGGACTAAAAATTTATGATTTGCTACTTGCGGTGAAACTAAAATCAATTAATTACTTTTTGTCAAAAACAATAACTATCAGCAAATTGGGTATTGTCAACAAAATATCAACATTCGTTAATTCTGCACTGAATTGCACTGAATTTGTATTCATACCGTCTTATCAGAATTCAAGTTAATTCGGTGCGAGGTAAAATGTATAGATTACCTCTAGACATAGGTTGCATTGTTTTTTAGTTAGTATTATGATATTTATTAATTTATATATAATAACATCTTCTCTGTATAGGCATAGTGTGAAACTATTTATTCTGTTAACCAAACAATAAATTTTAAAAATTCCAATATTTTCTTAACATCTAAAGCTAATGATCTTTTAACTCAATATAATATTTTTCTTAGTTGAATATCAAAACTTTTTAGAATTTTTGCAAAGTAATTATACTGTAGAAAAATTAATAAAACTAACTGCAATAATTACTCAAAAATTTCAAGTGAATGAAATATAATACTAGATAAAATTTTGTAAAGTCTTATATTTTATAGAGGTTAAGAGGTTACCGTAGGCAAACTTGGAAGAGTATCCTCTCTCATATAGCTAAAAAATTTCCTTCACTTTGCGGTTTGAGATTTATTCTCAGCCGCTTTGAGATTCAGGCTAGCACAGGAGTAGTATTATTTGGGTTTTGAGATTCATACAAAGTTAAAAGATCGGTTCGAATCCAGTAATTCTGATAGATTTTCTTTTACAGTACCGGAGAGGATGTGAACTCGGCAAACTTGGTGGGACCCATTAAAAAAATCCGACTCTATACTTTTGTAGAATGAGACAAAATATCCAATTTTGAGGAAAATTTTATAAAATACCCTTCATTTTCAAACCAACAAACAAAATACCTCCTTCTCAAAATTATTAACAAAATGCCCTTGTAGACCCCACTTTTCCCTTCTTCCTCCTCCCTCCCACTCTTTCACATTTACTCCACAATCCATTTTTCATTTTTGAAAATTACAGCTATAGCAATACTTTCATGGATTCTTTATAAAAAAATTTTGTAGCAATGCTGCAATGCGTACAAAAAGATTTAGAATAAAATCTTTTAAAATTTTATTTGCTAAAATTGTTTAAAAGTATATCATTTTTAATATCGTTGCTAATTTTTTTACCTTTTTTAATCTCTAAATTTTGTATTGTGTTGTTGGTTCTGAGTTCTGACAGATAAAATAGATAGGGACAGAATAATAATGATGATTTATATATCACTGCTATCAAACATTTGACCACTTAATAATTATTAAACAATAATAAAAGTATATAATGAAATAACATAATAAATCAAATATCATAATAATAATGATGATAAATAAATAATGTAAAATAATAATAAGCTCATTCGCTATTAATTGAACTCATTTGCTATGATATATGAATTATTTAATCTGTGTTTTGTAACTTTTTTTTAGTTGGATCAAAACTCTATTTTTTGCTATTTAATGGTTATCAAGTGAGCCCTAAATTTTAAGCAATGTATAATAAGATCTAATTATTTTACAAGGGGCAAAAAACTACATTAATGAAGCTGCTAACAGTAAACGAAACGATTTAGCAATCAAATATTCAAGCAACATCAAACCCTGTATAGACAAAATTCATATGTTAATTAAAAAGATTTTAATAAATTAACTAACATCATATATTATAATGATATTTTTAAGGGAGGAGGGATCAAGTTACAACAAATTTGAGTTACAACAAAGTTACAACAACCATTTTTTCATTTTCAAAGTCCAAATCGTCGATCCAAACCGTTCAACATGATTATCTAAATAAAATATGCTTGCAGATCAAATTTTACATTTTTTTGAATTTTTTTACTATTTATTAAGATGGGTACAAAATTCAATGGTCTGAATATGACTATTTTTTGTAAAATACTTAATAAATAGTAAAAAAATTCAAAAAAAATGTAAAATTTGATCTGCAAGCACATTTTATTGTGGAGATCATGTTGAACTGTTTGGATCGACGATTTGGACTTTGAAAATGAAAAAAATGGTTGTTGTAACTTGATCCCTCCTCTTTTTAAGGATACAAACAATTTTAGCAAATAAACTTTAAAAAAAATTTAATCTTTTTATACGGATTGGTACCAAAAAAAAATTAAAAAGAAAACCATGAAAACATTGCTATAGCTGGAATTTTCAAAATAAAAAATAGATTGTGAAGTAAATGTAAAAGCGTGGGAGGGAGGGGAAGAGAGGGAAAAAATGGGGTATACAAGAGTATTTTGTTAATAATTTTAGAAATGAAATATTTTGTTTGTTGATTTGAAAAGAAAGGATATTTTATAAAATTTCTCCAATTTTGAGGACTATGACGGTACATTAGTGTTGACGGTAAGTCGGTAACCGTCCAAACCACACACATCGGTTTCTTTTACAAAGTGGAGCGTGACGTAAGTTATATCTATCGGGAAGACGCACATTGAACTATTCAAGTAAAAGTGCATGGCACCGACATTTTGAAGACTAGTGACAAGTTGCTCTGTTGATTTATGCAAATTAAAAGAAGAATGTGCATGCACTGTAGAGCTTGTCTCAATTTGAAGCACCACATTACATTATGGATCTAAGTTATTCGCATTAAATATAAAACAGCTGCAACAATGATACGAGAATTTCGTTAAAGTTACGAGATCAAGTTAGCATTGAGGATTTGATCAAGATGGACATGCATATAACACATGCTACTGTCTAGAAATTTTTTATAAATGGAAATTGATTAAATGAATGTAAAAGTTGGGTAACATGACTTGCCACATATAGCATCGAGCTGAAACATTCCTTTCAGAAATTATACCTGATAAATAATAATAAAATACCTGATGAAATCCGATTATATTTGGGCCGTCTGATCTAAAATATACCAGACTCCACCGACTACGCTTTTCTGTTGGACACTTCTGCACATCCAGATTAGATCCTCTCAAGTTTTAGATTGAACTGGATATTTCCCGTTCGCAAATTACAGTATGAAAATTCTTTGAATGGAGAGATGAATGGTTTACAACTTTACATACATGCGATTTGGTTCTGTAGTTAGGAATTTTAACTGTGATTATAATTAATTAGAAATTGGGGGTCCATGGTTAAAAGTGAGATGCCATAACGACACGAATTTATTGCTCAACGACTTCACCTCATGTAAGAGATGTACCCATTTATGATCCTTACATAACTGCTGTCGTTTCTTGTCAGATGTTGAAATATTTAATCACGCCAAATTTGTGAAATTTCTCGGCTCAAATTTACTGCGTGCAGTAAGTAGTTTCGACAATTGCCGAGGACTTGCAATAAATTTACTTCAAGCCCTGTACCAATATATGATACATTTTGTTAATATTAAATCATTTGAGAACGTGACATTCATGTTTTTCTATTTGTCAGTGAAAACAGAGTGGATAATATTCAATCTATATTCAAAAAATTAAATATAGATATTTGATATTCAAATATTCATGTGAATATGAATACAGTTATAATTTTATATTTCAAATATCTGTATATGAATAGTAGATATATACACATAGTTTAATATATATATTATGAAAAAATAATGCTATTTATTGTTATAATTAGATAAATATTATAAATTTTGATATTTTTGTAATAATATTAAATATATTTTAACAAATATCTGGTCCAATCTGCTGTAACTGTATCCGTCTAACATCCCATCCATATACATATTCAAAAAATAAAAACATATATGGATATAATTTCGCTATTATCCGCTCCGTTTTCACCCCCAATAACATGTTTGAAAAAGTTGAAGGCATATTTAATAGAAACTCAGGTAAGAAGGCCCAAAAGTGTACATTTATTCATCGAACCCCTACACCCAATAAGGTCCATAAATAGAAATATTGTTCTTTTCCTGGGCTGCATTGGAAGTTAAGTCGGTCTACTATTTTTCTTAGTTCTGACCCAACTCTTATTACTGGGTCCCACGGATAGGCTATCTATAAATACGAATGTACACTGTGCGAATGAGAAGGGGAAATACAACAAACAATTGTACTTATACAATTAGAATACAATGTAACAAAAATCAAACTTAATTGTTAGTAGGCATTTAAAGTAAAAACCGTCGGTCTCTCTTATTCTCTTTTCTTTAGCTCCATGAAAGATGGCCCAATGCTGCAGTTCGTGGAATTCACATCACCTCAGGTTATCTGACTCAAGCAAATTATGATCGGACAGTTCTTTTAACATGACACGAATCTTTAAACAGACCCCCTACAATCTCTATAGGCACCGGATTGAGTTTGGCCCAAATAGAATTAATCTGGGCCGTTCAATTTGCTCAAGTCAGGTACCTGGGAGACCCAGGATACAGATCCGCAGTTCGTGTCTATGAGAATTGCGTCGGAGACAAAAAATAATAAAAATAACATGCTCTATAGTTAGTTTTACTGCATATTACTGTAGCCTCACTCTTTAACAATTTTAACTTTATGGTACTGGCACTGAAAATTCATAGTTGTGTACCCTTGAAAGATAGAAAACTTGTGGAATTGGTTATAGGGTTACTTTTTTTTTTTTTTGGACTTTCTGATTTCAACAGAATAAGTTAATATATTCAGAACAATCGATCCGAACCGCTCAATATGATCTTCATATTAAAATGTACTTGGAGACAATTTTATATTTTTTGAAATTTGTTTACTTTTTTCTTAGATAGATACAAAATTATTGTTTTGGATGGTCCAGAATCTTCTGAATACAGTGATTTTGTACCTTTCTAAAAAATTAGTAAAAATTCCAAATAATATAAAATTTGGTCTCCAAGCACATTTTAATACAAAGATCATATTGAGCGGTTCAGATTGATTGTTCGAACTTTGAAAATGGAGAAAAAAGACATGGAGCATGATTGGAGCACAAAACCAATGGTGCATTTTAACCCTACTCATATATCTATTAGAGCCTCATAATTATGGAAGAGGGGATGATTTAGATGCTATCGACGAGGAATAAAACTTGGCTTTTATAAATTTTAGCTGTTATTTGTGTTTTGGTGATTTGCTATAAGCAGTATTTTGTGCTGAATTGTATGTGCAAAACAATTGGCCAGGCTAGTAGTATCATCTCTTGGTACTATTTATTTTTCTAGATTAGTTTTATAGTTTTACAGTGGTACCAGGAACTTCCTTCTGTATTGAGGACCTTTTTCAGTGAAACAGGTGGAACATGTCCACTATTTCAAAGAAAATATAATTTATTTAAAGTTAGAAATAACATGATAACACTCTTTTAACAATTATATTATTATTATGAGTTGAGCTATTTTACTTCATGAAGTAAAGGTTGTGTTTTTACTTCACGTACATAAGTTCAAATGTGGATCCCAACTATTTAACATGATCTCCATGTTAAAATGAGCTTGAAGACCAAATTTTATAATTTTGAGAAACTTTTTACTTTTTTTTTAACTTTTCAAAATTATTGTTTTTTTTTTTCAGAAAATTGTGGACAATAAAAAAATCGGTGAATTTCAAAAATAAAAAATAGTATTTTTTTTTTCAAAAGATATAAAATTTGATCTTCAAGCACAATTTAATATGAAGATCATATTAATCAGTTCAGATCGACTGTTTGAATTTTAAAATTGCAAAATATGAACATGAAGTAAAATAAGCCCTTTACTCTGTGAAGCACAGTAGTCCAATTGTTATTATATGAGTAAAGTTAGTGTGCACTATACTCACTAAGAAGGCTTGGTGAGCATAACTCCAAAATCTATCGGATTGGTTTCAAACGACAAATTCAAACTGTTGAAACTGATCTATTTCACAAGTGACATGTATACATGTAAAATTTTCTAATTAATTTTGTACAAAGTCAAGCGGTCAAAAAATAATAAAAACAAAATACATTACAATAACTCATAAATCTTCGTGGGATATTGTGAGATATTGTGCATTGATTTGATTGAATTTATGGGATATTGTGGGACAGATATAATTTAAATTCATTGTTCGCGTATTAAAGGCCCAAATAAAATTTACACTCTCATTAGATGGAATCTATTATGGGCCAAAATATTTGCCTTATAGTCTGAATTGGGCCTTAAATATTAATTCAAGCCCACACGATAACGGCAACGCAGAACGTGATCAATATCATGGCCCATTAATTTATCTCTTAAAATTTCCTCCTGTGTAGGTTAAACTTTTAAACTTTTTGATATTTTCAGTTCGTCCCACTTTTAGAAAAGAGAATAAATACTTGAATCTTGATTGTTTCACAAAAAACCAAGGTAAATGATGTTATCGTTTGTATCCTTGTGTGTACGCAGCAATTCGCTAATTTTTTTTCCTCTATAGTTTATGTTGTTGTATTGTTAAAAAATAATTAGACTATCTTTCCAACTTCACTCCAATAAAATACATATTGAAAGAAATATAAAATTTTAAAATAAATTTATTTGCATTCATAATATTTTTGACACAATAATTATTATTAAAAATAAATAAAATGAATATAATTATAAAAACACGATTAAAAAAGAAACAAAAAGATTGTATTTTAAAGAAAAAAAACTGAGCATACCATGTTCCATATCTACTATTATTCTCCTGAAAAAAAAAAACTAAAATCATGTTTTTGGAATCCGGCTGTTCGTTTAAAAGATTCTGTTGAATCCGATCCGTTGACGCCGTATAAAATCCTTGTATAAATCCGATCCAAATGAAAGGGTGCGAACAAGAAAAACAGCTCTGCCTTGCTCTTTTGGCAATTGACCAATCAGAACGGCGACGCGTGGAAACTACAGTAGATTTCTTAACTCTCCTCGATTATTCTATTCGATAGTTCTTCTCCAGTCCTTACAAAAACACAGAGGTTGTTGCAAGTCACAACTACACGATACCTCTGCTTTGATGTTTCTCCAGTCTCATGTAAAACGGGAGACGATTTATCCTCTGTAAAATAACCCAAAGGGCAAAGGCACTACAAAATATGCATCGTTATACGCGTGCTGAGCAATAAAATAAGGCGCAATGTCGAGGTCGAGGTGCATCCAATTAAAATCCCTCGGAAGATCAATCATCAACATTTTTATTATTTATAGAGATACTAGCTGTTGCCTACAATATGTACATGTGCAACTGTCTCGAATCCAAATTGCACGGGTGCTATATCTCTGCACGTGACGGTCCCCACTTTTTCCTCTTTTCTTTTTTTGGTGATTCGCTTTACCTCTAATCGGCTAATGCATCTTAAACGTAATTAAGTTTTTATCTTACAACTAGGGTTATTATGATTTGAGAAAAGGTTTCTATACCCACGGACTCATCCCCGGATTATCCCCAAACTATTCGGATAGGGTTCCAACTGATTTAAACCGTGGTTAACGGTAATTGTGGTCCCCACAATAACGTCATTTAAAACCCGTTTTCCCCGCATATTTCCTTTTTTTTGAATTTCCTTTTCTGTTCGCGATCTCTTCTTCCTTTTCTGTTCCGATCTCGTGGCGATTTTGTGGCGAGAGCGATAGCCTTCAGGCGGAAGCCTTCAGGCGTACGACGGAACCTCGCCGAGAGCAAAGTATCACGGCGACGGAATCTTCAGGCAAACGACGGAGTCTTCAGGCGACGGATCAAGCTTCAGGCGATGGAAGCTTCAGGCGACGGAAGCTTCAGGCGACGGATCAAGCTTCAGGCGACGGAAGCTTCAGGCGAAGAAATCGATGTACAATTTGAGTGAGTTCTTTGCTGATCAAAATTACACGGATCGTTTTGTTAATTTCATTTTTTTTTATTTGAATTGAATTCCCGATCTCGTTTCTTTTGTTGAAATCAAAATTACACCGATCGTTGTCTTAATATCGTTTTTTTCAGTTGTTTGATTCATTATGTATTTTGTTTCACAGTATTCGATTTCACGTTCGAATTCATCAGAGTCGATTTGGATTGAAGGCTAGCAGTGAACTTTAAATTCGGTGAGTTATTTAATGATTTTATTTTACAGGATTGATGGAATATATTTACAGGTTGTAGTTATTATTTTACACGATTGTTTTGTTTAGGATTCACTTTCGATTCTGATTTAATGCCAGCAGTAGTTATTTAGTAATTTACAGGATTCATGCAATACATTTACAGGATACAAATTATGTGCATTTGTACTGTGATACACTTTCGTTTACAGCAGATGTGCAATTGTACAGGATACAAACGCCAATATTACAGGATACATAGGACAAATTTACAGGTTACATAATTTAGACAGTTTGTACTGTGATACACTTTCGTTTACAGCAGATGTGCAATTGTACAGGATACAAACGCCAATATTACAGGATACATAGGACAAATTTACAGGTTACATAATTTAGACAGTTTGTACTGTGATACACTTTCGTTTACAGCAGATGTGCAATTGTACAGGATACAAACGCCAATATTACAGGATACATAGGACAAATTTACAGGTTACATAACTTAGACAGTTTGTACTGTGATACACTTTCGTTTACAGCAGATGTGCAATTGTACAGGATACATACGCCAATATTACAGGATACATAGGACAAATTTACAGGTTACATAATTTAGACAATTTGTACTGTGATACACTTTCGTTTTACAGCAGATGTGCAATTGTACAGGATACAAACGCCAATATTACAGGATACATAGGACAAATTTACAGGTTACATAATTTAGACAGTTTGTACTGTGATACACTTTCGTTTACAGTATTCTTTTACTGTGATTCACTTTAGTTTACAGCATATGTGCAATTTTACAGGATACATAGGACAATTTTACAGGATATGTAGGACAATTTTACAGGGTACATGCACCAATTTACATGATAAATTGCACATGATACATCAACAATTTTGCGGGATACATATAACAATTTTACAGTATGTTGCTTTGATTGTTTGCATCTGCTAATGGTTCATAACTCTAATTTTTAACGTTGCTTATTTTTTTTTTTTTTTGCAGAATGATATATCAAAAGAACGTGTGGTTCTAGCGATGAAACTTCTCATTCATCCGAATAATGTGCACCAGAGGGTTATGAAGTGAAGAAGCCTTGTTTGTATTGATGTATTAGCCATGTTTTTTATTGAATTTTTCTCTGTGCTTGTGAACAATTATCAGTGGTAACAATTATTGGTGGTAACAGTTATGGATGGTGACATCTTATAGTTGATGGTTATAGTTTATGGTTTTGAACAGTTTATTTTGTGATTAATGAAATTTTATAACTTGTATATGTTATTTGGATACCATTTTACAGTATTGAAGTTTTGCTATTAACATATGTCAGTTTTATAGTTTGCATCTGCTAATTTTACAGTATGTAAGCCTTATTTTACAGTTTTATAGTTGCATCTGCTATTAAAATATTAATAATTGAAGAAAAAAGAAAAAAGAAAAAAGAAAAATACGAAAAAAAAATAAAAATAAATTTTAAATTTTAATATTGAAAAAAAAAATTAATTTTGATGCAAAAAAATTAATTTTGCACAATTTTAGGTGTTATTTGTAAATAACTACAAGTTTGAGAAGTGGCCTGTTTTTGAAACCTTCTAGAAGCCGTCGGTTTTTCAAGTACAGCTGGAAGTACAGTGTTTTTGCAAGTTGCTAACTGTTTGCAACTAACTTGGGGACCACTCCCAACTAACTTGGATTGTTGGACTTTTAAACTTCTTATTATACATGATTTGTTGTTGAATTTACAGTATTGGTTGCAGAGTTTTACAGTATTCGCGCAAGGCAAATGACAGTTTTTTTGGGGATAATCCGGGGATTGAAGCTTGGGGACAATTAGTCGGGTCCTTATGATTTAGACTTGACTCGGATTGATCCTTGAAATACCGAGGGGACAGCGTACAAATGCGAATGGAACAATGCATCATTATTTGTTCAGCCAATGCATAATAATTACGCGGCAAATTGTACAGCAAATTCAAACATCACAAATGATCAATTTTATAGAGTCCACCAGCAGAGTTAGACTTTCGAAACACACATTAAAGATTAATATTCATATAAAATTTTCTACGTGATGTGAATCAATTTTACAGTTCTATGATATTGTACTCTATATTTTATAAAAAATTATATATAAATGCAAAAAATTAAAAAAAAGTCAATTAACTTCATTCTTTCTACTTAAATCCGCTACTGAGAGCAGGGGCGGATGCAGGATTTTGATCAGGGTAGGGCAAGAAATTACTGAATCTGGTTTAAATAGATAATCGGGTTCAAACCTATTAGATTGTATCTTATATAATTTACCAAATTTAATATACAATGGGCCAGTTATTTTAATTGGATTACAGGGTAGGGCAATATCAATTTCCAGGGTAGGGCAAAGGCCCAAAATCCAGTTTTTCTAAATTAGTTTTGAATTTTCAGGGTAGGGCAGTTGCCCTACCCTGTGCTACAGTAGATCCGCCCCTGACTGAGAGTCATCCCACCATGCTATTATACAAATGCATTATGCATATCATCATTTATTTTGTGATATGGAGAGGAAAATATTATCGCAATTCCAAAAACAACAAAATCCACACCTTACAATAATGAAGATAACAACAAAGTTCACAGACTGATAGACACAAACAATGTTGCACTAAATGTACAAACCTTCCTATATATTTTTTTTGAGTGAGGCTATGGTGCTATGCATAGCATGGATGGGGTCCGTGCTACGGCTCAAAATTTGACTTTTAAAATCCTAACGGTCGATCCAACCGTCCAATGTGATAACCATATGAATATGTACTTGCAAACTAAATTTTATATTTTTTTTGAATTTTTTTACTATTTTTTTAGATAGGTAGAAAAATCAGTGTTTTCTGAAAATTCTGGACCATCAAAATTAAAAAAATTCGAAAAAATATAAAATTTAGTTTGCAAGTACATATTCATATGGTTATCATATTGAACGGTTGGATCGACCGTTAGGATTTTAAAAAATCAAATTTTGAGCCGTAGCACGGACCCCATCCGTGCTATGCATAGGGATGGCAATGGGCCGTGCCCACGGGTATTTTGCTAAGCCCATGCCTTACCTGCCTGTTACCATTCCTATGCCCGACCTACCTGGCCCATTCTGATGGGCCTCAAAATCTATGCCCGGCCTACCCATGGGCATTTTTCCCATGCCCACGCCTGCCTATGCCTGCCTGCCCATGCCCATGGGCTGCCTTACCCGGCCCTTACCCGTATGCTCATCCCAGCCCAATAACATAAATTAAACACAATCATATGCACAATATAAAATTTAACATAATTATCACATTAATTCAGCACATCTAAATTCAGCAAAGCACATAATTAATTCAGCAAAGCTACAACATGATTATAAATTCAGCAAAGCACAACATAATTCAGCAAAGCTAAATTCAGCAAAGCTACAACATGATTATAAATTCAGCAAAGCACATAATTAATTCAGCACATTAAAAGATCAGCTAAACTCTAAATTGGGTGAAACCAATTTAGACTAACTTCTAAGACTATTAAAAGATTTAAAAGATTAAACTAGGTTTGGTTGTTGTACAGCTGACCATGGATCACAACAGTATACTAGATCGGAGCTAATAGCACTGGTGCTGGTACCATCTGTTTCTGAAAAAAAACAGCAAAATCGGGTGCTGGCGTGCTGCTAAATCGGAGCCAACAAAAAACAGCAAAAAAGTTCTGGGAGAGAGAGAGAGGAGTGAAAGAGGCTCAAAGAGCTTACCGGGTCCGGATCCGGGTACTGAAGAGCGGGTGCTGAAGAGAGAACCAGAGAGAGAACCAGCGAAAGAAGGCGGCCTAAAGAGAGAGCGGTGCGGTGCGGCCGTGCGGTGCTGAAGAGAGAACAGAGATAGGACTAGAGGAGCGGTGCCGCCGGTGCGGTGCGGTGCTAAGAGAGAACGAGAGAGAGAGGAGCGAAACTTCGAAAGAGATAGACTCCAACAGAGAGGAGCGAAAGAGAATAAGAGATAGAGTTATGAGCGGCTGCGGCTCTCCGAATTCCAAAAACCCTAGTATTCGAAATTCAGCGGTGAATTCTGTTTGTATTAAATTATAGGCCCAGCAGGCTGCCTGTGGGCTTCGGCTTAAGCCCAGGCCTGGCCTGGCCCGTTCTTTTGCCTGGCCTTACCTGGCCTGTTACAGTGCCGGGCCGACCGGGTAAAGGGCTGGGCCAGGCAGGCATAGCCGGGCCGACGGGCCGCTGGGCTTTTTTGCCATCCCTAGCTATGCATAGCACCATAGGCTCACTCTTTTTTTTTTTCTTATTTACGTTTGTATTATTTTATTACTATTTTCTGTCTGTGATTGAAAAGAGCGCATCCATCCATATGGTCTATTACTTTTTTTGTTCTCTTACTTGGCCTTCACACTGCCTGTGTCCTGATAGATAGAATTTGGGGTTTGACATCTTTCTCTAAAAAAACTTACATATATATAATAGTGATAATGGCCTGTCCTTTATTCAAAGGGTGTTTTCAGTGTGAAGTTAACTTTTCATGTACATCTGATTTTAATGTATAGTCTATGATTGAATTTAAATATAAGATGTTTAATAATATATTTTTTTATTCAGAGAATGATATTTTGGTTCATTTAGTTCAATTTGTTTTGTTTTTGTGAAGAGTGGAGGGCAAGCCACTCAACACTGTAACATATTAATTCTTTTGTCATTAAACCAAACGCTAATTCTCCATTTAATATACATATTAATGAGAGATTAACAGAGTGCAGATTATCAATGTGATAAAATAAATTCATATAAAATATATACTCAAATTGATATTAGCGTTAGAATGATTCTTTTTCACTCTTAATGGAAATCTATTATTCAATAATCATTATATTATTCAGAGATTAGCAGGCCTACAACTTGCTCAGTATGAATTCTTTTTTTTAGTAATATATTTATAAAAAAATCATGACTCTGTACCTAATTTTTTTTTTATGAAAAATTTATCTTTCTGTAAACCATTAGATGGTGATGACTGATGAGAGCGAGGATAGTTCATAGCTCTTTCCATGCACTAAGGACAACCAAGTACAATAATTAGTAAGCCTATACGAGGTTGAAGTTATATATCTTAAACCAAGATAATAGGATTAGATTATGGTATTAATATATTTGTTGATTACATGGATTACGATGCAATTTCTTACTGATTTTAATTTGAAACAAATTAAGTGTTGGAACGTACAAAACCAGCAGAGATAGGGTCAAGGTCTAGAGTAGTATCACTTCTCTCGTTTATCTTATAACTGGAGGCGTCCTTTTTCAATCAAATGTTGATACAGGACTTAATTACTTTTAGAAGGCCAAGGATCAGCATTTAATTAAAGATATAAATTAAGTTATCTTTTATCTTGTCTCCTAATGTTTTATAGCTACTTTTTTTTTTATCTCTTAACTGAAAGTTTTTCTAAATTAGTAGTGTTAGAATTCTTCTTAGAAACACATTTAAAAGATGCTGGTGTGTACTGAATTCTTTTAATAATTAAAAAAAAAAAGATTTTTCTTGACATGCCAAGCTATTCGAGGGACATAGTTTGAATCAGCTGGAGACTTAATTTAGTTATAAGGTGTGCAATTTTTTTTTTTTTTTTTTTTTTGTGATGATCAGAGGTGTTTGACCATATTAGGGCAAGAGTAAGAGACGTCTCCATTACTTACCAAAATGGAGAATTTGGAACTAATTATTGAAGTAATATATTCTCCTGATTCTACTGTTGTCTTCCCTGCATACAGGAATACAGGATAAAAGTTAAATTCAATTAAAAGTGTTATTTTTTTATCCGATCCGATTTGATGAGTCAATTTGCATCCTTACCAGTTACTAGCTAGCCTCAATTAATCTGTTTAAGATCGAGTCTGATTGTTTTCATCCAAGGCTGATTAACTGTGGACCAATCAGATGAGGCCAGGTGGTTCATGGAATTCATGAATAGTGCATGTTAAAATTTGCCGCCCAAACAGGGGTCAGCCACCGACATGATCATCCCATCTCCCATTGT
This sequence comes from Carex littledalei, assembly GCA_011114355.1. NCBI lineage: Eukaryota > Viridiplantae > Streptophyta > Magnoliopsida > Poales > Cyperaceae > Carex > Carex littledalei. The sequence continues at coordinate 8,071,947 of CM022095.1, read as the reverse complement.
TTTGCTCTCTCTTGCTTGGACACTTTCCCCTTCTCACGCTTCCTTCAATCTTCTCTTCTTTTTTTGGAACCCTGTCTCAACTCTCAAGTGAAAAATTAATAATAATTTTTTCATGTCCCCTCATTTCGCCTCCTGTGATTAATTAGCTTTGCTTGTGTCTAATCTTATCCGTTAGATCGATTATCTTTGTTCGTATAATTCTATGTTACTAGTTAAAGTTAATAAATTAATTACCAATTAGAATGACAAGTTATATAATTTAATTAGTCTTGATAAATATTAAAAATGCTAACACCAACTGAAAGATGGGCATAATACAATTACCATCAAATATAACAAAGGCTAGACATTTTGGTCTCAATATTATTTAAATACATATCAATTGTAATCAAACAATACTGTTCGGAATATTAATTAAATGAATCAATCTAGCTAGCCATCAGTACAAAAGTTGTATGGTCGAATAATGATTATAAATTATTATATATAATAATTTGTTAGTCAATTGAAACAAATTATTATATATATATATATATAAATATTTTTTTCAACTCTAAAATCTATATAATAAGAAAAATAAAAAACATGATCAACCACACGGAAATCACATCGAGGTACAAAAAAACTTTTTTCTTAAATGAGAAGAGATATCATGAGAAAATATGAATCATCCTCCAATTATATATAATAAATAAGAAGAAGAAAATAGAATCGGATAGATAAGAGTGTTGATGATGCGATATAAATAAAAAAAAATTAACTTAATTCTCTTTATGAAGTATAGCTTGTAAAATTATAATTTGTTTAGGTTTTCTTATTTTTCTTGATTTATAGTTGTATAAAATATAAATATGTACAAGCAGTAACACATAAAAATATACATTTTAGCTATCAAATACTTGTGTTTATAATTATTTACATTGCACCAAGACGCTAGCTTCTCCACTAGACACTAGTAATTAAAGAACAACATCCGTATACGATGCACAAATTCTGTGTACTTGCTTGCTCCTTTGGACACATGTACACGAGCTCCATTGAAATGCGAACTCCAGCTCAACTGCTCAAGTACACGATTCAAAACAAAATTTATTTATTTTTGTCCATACTGGCTACATGAATCCCCCCCCAAATCCATTAATCCCCTATTTTTTCTCCAAGAAATCAGTAGTCAACACCTCTCATTTTTTAAAATATTTCCCCTCTTCTTTCCAAACTCTATATAAGCCATCAACCTCCAACAAAGGCGTTTATAGGGTTTTTTCGACTTCGATCGGTTTCTAACCCTTAGCTTCCTTCAACACCCTTGCATTTACAAACTACCATTTTACTATCCAATAAATAAGAGAAGAATAACATAAATAATATTCAAAATAAAATGGCCGAGACCGGATTGTACTCCATTTCAAAGACAAAGAAGGGGTTTACAAGGCGGTGCGAGACGATGCTGAAGGAACAGCGTGCCAGGATCTACATCCTTCGCCGCTGTGCCACCATGCTTCTCTGCTGGTACATTCAAGGCGACGAGTAACAAAGTTACTGGTACTTCCGTTGCCTCGACCATTCCATGTGTAACAGCTTTTATTTCCGCCTTCACCACAGCTGGTATCTATGTATGGATTTTCTAGGTCAAGCCCGATCGGCCTTCCGAACCGTCCCGTTTTTTTGTCTCTCTTCGTCGCTACTTTTTTTGCCCAGAGATGTATTGGGTTTTGTTTTGAGGCGAGAGAAGAGCGTACAATGACAGGGTAGAGAAGATGGCTGTGCTGTTGCTTGCTTATGTATGATTCCAATAATTCTTCCTTTGAAGAAGATATCCATCTTGTACTTATTTTTTTTCTTTTTTGATTTTCCGTGTTTATTTAAGCATGGGCGTGATGAGATGCTGCCATGCTATGCTAACATGGAGATGTAGCATTTAATCGAAAATTATTAGTGACAGTTAATTTAGGACGAGATTGATTTAGTTTGATGTGAAATAGGACTTAATATTTCAATAAATTTCTCAGTTTTAGACAGTATTTTTTTTTTTTATTTCAACAGGATCCATAATCATGCGACTCATTCATTTACTTATTATATTAGTTTTAGCCTTTTAGGCTCTGGCTCTGTAACTCCAAACTTCCAAAGACGGGTGAACTCATCAAATATTTTTTTGCACAATTTATGTCTTAAGTTATTATCTTATGTACAAGTTGCATGTTTAGATCTCTATATTGTGATGAACTAAACAATAAAAATAGTTACTAATGGCTCAGAGATGCCTTTACTATATATATATAGAGGGCTATTGTGCTTTGCAAAGTAAAACACTCTCTTTACTTCGGGTTATATTTAGAGTTTTGAAAATCCAAACAACCGATCTGAACCGTTCAACATGTTCTAAATATTGAAATGTGCTTGAAGATTAAATTTTACATTTTTTGGAATTTTTTTACTATTTATTAAGCCACTTTGAAAATTGCTGATCCGGTGGTCCAGAAAATTCTACTGTTTTTTACTGTTCACAGTGGATCAGCAATTTTCAAAGTGGCTTAATAAATAGTAAAAAAATTCTAAAAAATGTAAAATTTAGTCTCCAAGCCCATTTCAATATTTAGAACGTGTTGAACGGTTCGGATCGGTTGTTTGGATTTTCAAAATGAAAATATGACCCGAAGTAAATAGGGTGTTTTACTTTCCAAAATACCATAGCCCATCTCTCTCTCTATCTATCTATATATATATATATATATATATATATATATATATATATATATATGAGTGAGGCTACGGTACTATGCATAGCACAGATTGGTCCGTGCTACGGCTCAATATTTGAGTTTTCAAAATCCTAATGGTCGATCCAAACCGTTCAACATGATTATAAATGAATATGTACTTGCAAACCAAAATTTACATTTTTCGATTTTTTTTACTATTTTTTTAGATAGGTAGAAATCACTGTTTTTGGATGGTCCAGAATTTTCAAATCAAGTGATTTTCTACCTATCTAAAAAAATAGTAAAAAAATCCGAAAAAATGTAAAATTTGGTTTTCAAGTACATATTCATTTTATAATCATGTTGAACGGTTCGGATCGACCGTTAGGATTTTGAAAACTCAAATTTTTAGCCGTAGCACGGACCCAATCCGTGCTATGCATAGCACCATAGCCTCACTCACATTATATATATATATAATAAGTCATACAATACCATAGCTCAAATTAATTATGTGGGCCCAGCTTCAGTAAAAAAAAATGATTTAATCCACTTGTTCCTGTGTTAACTGCTGGCTGGCTTGGACAATAAAAATAGTTGCCTTGCTAATCTGGCTCTGTCAGAATTGCTTGTATCCGAACAGAATATACATACTTATAATTCAACTAAAAAAGTTTTATTTATTGATGAAGATTGGAAAATCATTCCTCTTCTTAAAGTTAGCAAATATACAGCTGCACATGTAGCTGACCATGATAGTTATTGCAATAAAACAAGATATCACAGAGAGTAATCTAACGACAATCATAAATTAATTCAAGAATAAATGAATTCCGAATTTCTATTTTGTTCGTGAGTTTTGTGGCAAAGCCTATGATGTTACTTGATGTAAGCATACAGGAGTCTTGACTTAGCAAATTAAATTGGTTAGTCTGTTAGAATGAGAGGTATAAATTTTGAAATTGAGGGAAATTAATGCGTTTATGTCGAGTAACAAAACAAAGACAGATCGTACCCTTTTGCACAAAGTAATACATTGAAGAAACTGTAATAAATTGCAAGAATATTATATCAATTGAAGAACCAGACATTTACTTTCACAGCTATATAAAGTAAATGAAAAGCAAGATGGAGATTGAAATAACGCCAACAAAGTGGCAACTAATTAAGGAAAAGTGAAGAAAAGAAAAAGACATTGAATGATAAGTCAAATAGTTTCACATCCTAAAAACAATGTACTAGTTCATTATTCCTCTTTTCTTGCTTATACAGGAGCTTCTTGTGCATCATCACAAACTTTAGCTGAATCATCTTCTTGCGACGTATCTTCGGTATTAAATACCTTGACCCTATAGCGTATTCCTTTTTTATAACGGTATTCCCATTTAGGAGGTGGGTATTTGCTTTTTAATTTCTCATATTTATCTAACATATTTAGTTTCTGAAACACGTCACCCATCATTCTGACGATTGAACCTTCTGGCCTCATTCCAAGCTCTTCCATGTCAGCAAATATCTGCACAGTTCAACAAAACATTAGAGAGTGAGTGTATGCAATGTCCTAATGCAAATTTAAATAATAAATCTTATAATACAAAATTTAAATTTTTGTGATTTCCAACAAATTTGTACAAGTGCAATAGAAAAAGAAGTTAAACCAAGCAGTTAAGCAGATTGAGTTTCTATGTAACCAAAGAAAAAGAAGAAGATTGATCTTAACCCAATTCTATTAAAACTATTGGTCACAATAGAAAAAAAAAAAAGAGGAAAAAGAAAGAATTCTCATTTGATAACACAGGATTTTAGTTTTCAGATTTTGCACCACAAGGACCATGTTGGGTACCAGAACATTACTAGTAACATTTACCTAATACCAATTACATAAGAAACAGGTTTTGGATATTCATATTTGCAATAGGTTATATTGACAGCATACTTTATCTGACAACCTTAACAACTGAGAAGATACTTATTGGAATCAAAAAATTAAAACTGTCGTCATTTTTTTCTATACATTTGGATAGGTCGTGCACCGAATTTACTGTTATTTGAAGATCGAGTGATTCTCCATTAAGAAATTTGAAAACTAACAGTTTGGTTTTCTAGGCACTCCATGGGTGACCAAATGATCCTCAAGATGCACCAAATTTGATATATGACCTATCTAAACTTTGAAGAACACGTCCACAAGTTTTGTTTTCAACAATTTCGACAAACTTCAACTTCAGTTGCCATAGTTGTCAAATAAATTCCGTTGTCAAAGATTGAGCACTAAAGTTAATTCAGTTGTCAAAGTTGTCAAATTTAGTTCTCCTAATGTGCTCTCGTTTCTTACGGGGCAATAGGAACTAAAGTAAGTTCATGCTTGGCACAACTGCCCATAACTAAGGTACAAAGATTGAGAAAGATAATCAAAGAAGGAAAACAGTAGTTCGTTACCTCAAACATCTTCTCATGCATGCCCTTATCATAGTATAGCGTTATCATTTTAATGTAAAACACACGAGGCAAACTTGCAAGGTACTTGTTAAATAAATGAGACCACAACTCTTCAGCCTCTTCTAGCCGGTCATCCTCTATCATTGCAGTTAGCAAAGTTTGATAACTCCCCATTGTCTTTCCTTGCCCTTTACTTAGCATCCACTTGATAACCTAAAACAAGGTCAAAACCGTAGTTTCATAAAAGAAGTCCAGTGAAGAATTGTTTATCCTGAAGTACCAAAAGGGGGTAACTTCCATGCTCCTTCCTACATATTTCTTATCTTTTCCTGACTATCTACAAACATGTTTTGCTTTGTTTTTTTACATGGAACAGGTCACAGGTCAGTATTAATTGATACAATTGGTTCACTAATAGCATCAAGCAAAACCATGGATTACTCTGGTTGTTGAAAGAAAGAAAGTTTTCTTTTTGAAGTCAGCACCTAAAATAAATGAACCAATTCCATAAATTAATCCCATACAGCATCAGTGCATCATTAGTTTGGCTAAAATAACAGTGGCTAAGGAATGAAATACCAGTGGCTAAACTATATGTCGACACTCTAAAGAAATAAATTTGTTATACACTACACATGCATAAATGAAGCTACCTGTATGATCCTTTTCCATTCCTTTTCTGTTTCAAGGGTCTTCAAAGCTTTCTTTACTACAATCAGAGGAAATTCTAACTCCCATGCAACAAATGAATCAAGAGCTCCATAAACTTCTTCCTTCACATTGGATAGTCCCTTTATCTGTCAGATTAAAAAAAAATGAGATGTCAAAAGTCCTTCTGACTACAGACAAAAGAATCCCTTGCTTGTTTTCTGTAACCAACCAAATAGGAGCCTTTGTACTGTTGACACAAAAGATCCTTACTTGTACCAATAAGAATACACTAACAAGAGAGATGATAATGTAATAAGCAAAAAGAGTGAAAAAGAGTGGAAAAAAATGGGGAATGAGGTAATAGAGTGTTTAAGAGTGTAGATAAGTAGGATTAGATGATTAGAATAGTTTAGATGATTTTATGAGAATAAAAGAGTTTAGATCTAGGAATTAGGATCATTTGACTCGTTGTAGATACGTTTTTTATCAATGAAATTGTTAGTTGGCATTTAAAGCCACTAACCTTAAAAAAAAAACAAGAGAGATGATAATGTAATAAGCAAAAAGAGAACCTCACACATTCAACAAGCTTGTTTGACTTGGAAATTGTACCAATTCTGCTTCGTGATTTCCATACTCGCGGATATTTAGGTCTTGGACCTCTTTGAGCACATACCTATAACATACTAATACATAAATATCGGAAACAGTAAATATGAAAAGGAATGTTGATAATCATAGGCATTCCTTATCTTAGACTTCAATGGCTTTGAATATTAATTAAACTTGTTGTAGAGTTATGGTCTGTATCTGCTGTAATAGTTATGCTGACACCACAACACTCACAAGCAATCCAGTCTGTCTTTTTCAGATCGAACGCGCGCGGTGTGATGTAGCTTTTGAAACGGATAGCTAAGATTGTGTGCTAGTATGGCAGGATTGCAACTATGGCAGCAGATGTGAATCTATTTATTTACACACTCTCGACCCACCTCCCAGTGCCAAGCCAGCACTGAGCTGGACAGGTCTCGCAGTGCCAAGTCAGTACTACCAGTAATCCTATAACTGATACAAAGAAGATATATACATTTCTTCTTTTCATTTGCTTTTGATCAGAATCTAATGTCTGTACCGAACTAGTCCAATTAATACAACAAAATATTTAAAGGGAAGAAAATGCAAAGGATGTATTTAATACATAAAAAAAATTGGGCTATAATTATTGTCTCAACAAACAATATGATAAAAAATTCAGAAAGCTCACCACAACTAAATTTATCCTTTTAGAAGGAACAATAGCCAGCTGAGATCTCCCACTAATTGTAGGTGAGAAGGAGGCAAATGTTGACATAAGCATCCTGAAAATGAGTTAGGAAATCAGAACATCCTTTTGCAATTGGCATAATCAGAGACGGAGCGAGGGGTTGACAGGCGGCCCCCACCCCCTAAACCCCCATTATATTGTTTTAATTAAGACTTTATACCATAGCAAGCAATAGTCCACTGTTGCTACTATGGTATGGAACATCTATCGCCAGCTCACAATCCATTAAATGGGCGATTTTCAAACCGAATTGGGCGAAAGAACACTTGAATGAGAAGAGACTCACCGTCCGAGTTACGCCGATTCCCGATTCTTGCTTTGCTTCTAGTTTGTTTGTGAGTCGTGACTGACTGAGGAGTGATGATTCTTTTCGTATAATGATATGTCGTAACACGGTAAGAGATATTTTTTCGATAGCTGTTTCGAGAGGGTGGAGGGGCCGATAGGAAGTAAGTAGGCTAGGTCCCTGAGATTTAAAAAAAAAAAAAACTCTTTTGGGCCGGGCCGTGTTTCTTTTCGGGGCCGATAGTACGTAAGTAGGATAGTCGTGACTGACTGAGGAGTGATGATTCTTTTCGTATAAAGGCAGAAGCAAAGCCAAGGTGGTTATGACCGTATAATGATATGTCTTTTTTTTTTTTTTTTGAATACTTGACTGATGCAGTCAAAGATTACAACGTATTACAGATTATACGCAACAACCACTCTAGTGTTGGAGTATACTACCCTAGGGCTAACAGTACTGACTCCACAAACTCCACTCTTGAACTATCCCTTGCGCCAGTATGTTGGGAGGCAACTGCGTTCCCCGAAAGATCCTTGCATTTCTCTGCTTCCAGATGTGCCAGCAGGTGCAGATGAACCCAGTAGTCCATTTGATCTGCGTCATACCCCCATTCCGCTGACCCTGTAGCATCGAAGCCTCCCATATCTTGTGCAAATTATCACCAAATGGAATGATCGAAAATTTGAGAAGGTGGTGCATGTGCTGCCATACCCGCAGAGCGTAGGTACATTTGAAGAAGAGATGCAACACCGTCTCGATGGCACACTCGCTGCATGTGCAGCAGCGAAGATCACATTGGAAACCACGTGTTTGCATTACATCGTGCGTTAGGAGCTTCCCTTTAAGTAGCAAATATGCAAAAATCTTCACATTCGGGGGCGCCTTCATCTTCCAGTTGAGGGGAAACTCCCAAGCTACCTTGCCTCCTCCCATCATGGTTTTATACACAGAACTTGCCGAGTACTCCCGGTTCCTATTCCACCGCCAGTTTAACTGATCCGGAACTCCCTGTTGTAAGTTAAGGTCCGCGCTTACCCCCGGGGCAATCAAAGTCAGTATAGGCATAGCCTCTTGTAAGGACAGGCTTGGTCGGACCCTGCTGACATCTCCCCCCTGCGGCCCTAAAATAGGCGTCTCACACCAGTTATCATACCAAAATGAGATCGATCTCCCGTCTCCTATTTCCCATTCCGTACTCCAAAGGAAGAGAGGCTTGATTTTTCTCAGTTGTGACCAGAAAAAAGACCCCGATGCGAGCCATAGTTTAGGGCCTTGCTGGCGGTTTCCTTTTCCCTTTAGGGCAATGGCCATAGATGCCCAAAGACTGTCCGGGCTCTCATAAAGACGCCACCACCATCTTAGCAAGAGGGAGGTGTTTCGAAGGTGAAGGTCAGGTACCCCCAGCCCCCCCCATTCCTTAGGCAAACAGGTTGCATTCCAGTTTAATAACGGTATTCCACTTTGGCCACTTGACCGGCTTCCCCAAAGAAATCTTCGCCTAACCTTGTCAATTCTTTTAACCGCCCACTTAGGTAAGAAGAAGCTTGCCATGAAATATATCGGAATGGACGACAGAACAGAGTTGACCAGGGTAAGCCTGCCGGCCCTAGACAATAGTTTCCCCTGCCACCCCTGAAGTCTCTTTTCAATGCCCTCGACTAAAGGAATAAATTGGACCCGGGTCGGTCTCTTAATGGTTAAGGGCATGCCCAAATACTTAACTGGGAAATCCGTGACCTGGCAGCCTAGGATCACATTGACTGCCCGCACGTCTTGTATGTTGATCGGGACAAAAGAGCTCTTAGCATAGTTGACTTGCAACCCGGATAACTTGGTGAACAAGCGAAGCATGATCTTAACTGTTATGAGCTAAGATCATGCTTCGCTTGTTCACCAAGATCTTAACTGTTATGAGCTAAGATCATGCTTAACTGTTATGACCGTATAATGATATGTCGTAACACGGTAAGAGATATTTTTTCGATAGCTGTTTCAAGAGGGTGGAGGGGCCGATAGTAAGTAACTAGATAGGTTATTTAAAAAAAAAAAAACTCTTTTGGGCCGGGCCGTGTTTCCTTTGTACTCCAAATATCCATGCTTCACAACTAGGAGTGCAAACGGATCAGATACGGATCGGATAGTGGTGAAACCATATCCGTATCCACTTTTATTTTTTGAATATGGATACAGATTGAATATAGACGGATACCGATTGGATATTAGATGAATAAGAATATGGATATTCGCTTTTTATAATGGTGAATAATATAAATTTTTTCATAATATGTATTAAACTATATAGTATATATCTACTATTCATATACGGATAATTAAAATTAAAATCATATCCGTATCCGCACGAATATTTGATATCGGATATCCGTATCTAATTTTCGGATACTGATACGGATATGGACGGATAATATCTGCCCCGTTTGCATCCCTATTCACAACATTATCCGATAAACTTGATATAAAGAAAAAAATTAAAATCATATGTTGTTATTTTTTAAATCGACAAACTAAACATAGTTTAGAACAACATACCTTCATCCTCACTACTCCAACCAAACATGGCCGAAGAAATAAATTTGTCTTTTTATAATGGTGTCTCTTTGCAATGTGCGGGTCTTGTTACAAGAGAGATTAATTATGAGTCTTGAGAAAACTAATTGAGTTCCAACTTCCAACCAAATTTTTGTATGTAGTATAGATATGTATTTTTCTATAAGAATCCTAGGCGCACACCTCCAATTACTAAGCTGATAGGTCGATAGCTTGGTCAATTTTTTCTGCCTTGCTCTTAAATGCAAATCTAAACGTGCCATGTGCTACTACAGCTTCAGTGGCGACCCACTTGAGCAAAAGAAACATACTGCACAATTTAAATAAAAAAGGAAGATGCTAGGGAGGATCTTAAACCTTGTAATATAAAACTGCTACATATCTGCGAATAATGTTTCTATTCAAACAAAATTTTCAAAACTTGCGCAGCATAGTTTCAGTCATTTGAAACTATGCCAGTAAATCATGGAAAATAACATAAGAAAAACAAAGCATCAGAAACGCAAAATATTTTCACATACAACGAAAAAAAGATGGATCGATTTTTTTTCTTTTGGCCTGTCCTTTCCACATTGCAAAAAATGCATATAGCAAAACTCAATGAGCATGTCTAAAGCAACAAAAAACACCAACCAACCAATAGAAAACAAACCACACCCTAAACATTTTGTTCCGAACTCGAAAAATTAAAAATTAAAAATAAATATTTTCTTTCTTTTGGGACATCAAATTTATGGACAGCTGCCTCATCTAATGCAGTATGGAATGAAATTAAGGCTCCTTTATTCTTCGATCAGTGAGTTGAAGCCACCTGCGCATCAAGTTAAGGCAAAAATAAGAAAAGCATCTTTTTTTTGAAAAAAAAAAATGATAAGATAAGTAGTAAAATATAGAAAATATATGTGAAGGATCCACTACCAACTCATTATTTGTTAAGTTCATAATTTAATCTTACAAGTCCAAATAAAAAAGTGAACCATTAATTTTGTTTTCACAAGCAATGCATACAAGTAAAAAAATAATTAGTGGAGTTCATTTAGTACGGGTTAAACGTCAAAAAATCAACAGCCAGCTGCATTTAATTGTGTAAATTGATATTTTAATCCCTTGACCTTGCATAAAAATAACTCCAAAATCCTATTATAGTTTCGTATACATGTACTCCGCTTGACATAGAACAAGATCAATGGGCAACCAAACAATAATAGCATCATTCATATTTGCCCTTTGGTCAAACTTATACTGACATATCAAATATAGGTGCAGCATAGCCATAAAGCTACAATACAAGAATTGCGAGCTGACCTCATATATTCTCAGACCATTAAAACATTACTGGTGAGCCCTGAAATGTTATATATCGATTAAAATAAACATTTGTTACCAGATAACCTCTAGTATGCCTACATAAAATTCAATGTTACACTAAGCTTCCGAGTAATTAAACTCAGGAAAACAGAAAGCCATACAACAAAACGGATAGGTCAATACCAGTACCAGAACCATCAAAGGAGTTTCTGAACCTGAGAATATGTAAGCCATTATAAAATCTAGCGAGTGCCAGCCACTTAACAAAATTAAAAAGAAGGAAAAGAATGATGGTACCTTTCCGCGTATACATATCTTCCTCTCTGTTATTATCATCATTCCCATTGTCACTTTCACTAGCTGTCTCCCACTCGGAATCATCTCCCTCCTGGCCAAACCCTAACCCTAACCCTAAAATCACATCCTCACTCACACCTCCATGTTTCACTGCCGCCTCTCTAAAAAGCCATGCCTTCCTCATTTGCTTCTTCACAAGCCTCTCAGCATAATCAGGCACTTTACTCCCGGTATTTTTCACTGATAATTCTGGGTCAGTAGACCCAGTACACTCATTGATGAATAAAATAGCATCCAATAAGCTTTCCTTAGCCAACCCGATCATATCATATGCCTGGGCCCTCCGCCAGAGACTCTTTGCGTGCCGGTTTACTGGGTTATGCATGGAAAGTGCACGTGTGGCATCACTAATAGCTAGCCAGGGTTGTTGCAATAGCAAATAACACTGCGCTCGATTACTAAAAAGCACGACTCTCTCTCTTTTAGATTTTAAAGGACAGATCTCCAGTGCTTCAGAGTACTTCTTTGCGGCACCTGTTATGTTACCAGATGAGAACAGAGAGTTTCCTTCAAGTTTTACTACTAAGGCTGCAGCTTGTTTTATGCGGAGATCCTCCTTTGGCATGGTTTTTTCAAGTTTAGCTTTCTGACGGAACCGCACCAGCTCATCAAGGAGTTCTTGTGTGTGGTTGGTGGGGGTGCTTGATGGATCTATGGATTTAAGGGTGTTGAAAATTGTGTCACCAAGTCGCTTGTGGTCTCCAAGAGAGGATAGATCTGACAAGTCAATTAGTGGTGGAGCTGCTTTATCAATCACCTGTCAATTAAGAGGAGTGGTGAATGATCTTACAATCATTGCATGAAATCTTATGGAGAATCACGAAGTGATCTCAATTTGTTTGGGCGGTTGTATGATGCAAGTGAATCCTTAGTAAGGTATCCTATAATAGTAAATAAACAGGACAGTAAAGGCAGCAGATGTTGCAACTGAATTGTCCCAAGCCAAACTAATAAAAGTTTCAGAAAATTTTAGAAAAGAAAAGTTTCAGGTAAGAGTCAAAACTCATAATACTGATCTGAAACTTCTATTCCTTTCTGCATAAGATTACTACTAACCAAATAGAATGTAATCATATATATTGTTCAAATCATTATGCATGCATAACAATAACAGATCTTACCTTACGGCAAGTATTTGAATCTCGAACCAACCAAATTAGGCAATCTATAGCCATATATTGCCAATCATCTGACGAACGTGCAATATTACATAAAGCCTCAATAACACCAGTGCAGTCTGCCACCGGGCCCCGCCCCAGCCTATGCTGGCATATCGTGCGCAACAATCCAACCCCAGCTGGCGAGCTCTCATTGACCAAGCCTCCCCACATCCCAGGCAACTCCATCAAAAAATTAGGGTTACAGATATCAGAAACAAACTCTGACTTAAAAGCAAAGCAGTTTATCAGCTGAAGTGACCAACACTGCAGCTGGCTGGCCCACTCCTCAGCTTTCCTCGACTCCATCTCGGGCCCACCCATGCCACGTGTCAATAAATCACAGTGGTACCCCGGCCGCCTATCAATCGATCGATAAAAGTGTGAATAAACAATCTCCAGAGAGCTTGACGCCAGCTGCATAGCCAGATCAAGAACCTCCCCCTGCTCAGCAACAGCTGGAAAAGTGCTTGGATAAGTCGCTAGATGCCCCAGTGCCCGTACCGCCACTCTTTGCTCGACCCAAGTCAATCTTCCCCTCAAAAGCTCAACTAGAGGCGGTATGACCCCAGCTTGAACGGCACTCTGTGCAAACTCCTCTAGATTCATAGTATACGAGCCAATAATATGTGCCGCATAGTAGGGAATGTACACATTTTGATCTTGAGAGAGCCAGCGCCGGTTTTTGAGGCCCTTCCAGATGAGAGAGGCCATGCACTCAAAAATACCGAGATCGATGAATTCGGGGTCGTTGGGGTTTGACATGGCCGTGTTCCATATCCCGCTTACTGGCAAGACTTGGCCATCACCGTCTTGGTTCGGGAGGTCACGAAAGAATTTCCGAATGTTTGATCTTCTTTTGGCCGGGTTGGTTTCTTTCATTACGCAGAAGAAACATTCCCGGCAAGGGCAGTCAGATTGCATTTTCTCCATGTCAGCTTCTTATTGATGGTTTCCACCTCTTCTTTGATGTGAGTTTTGGGTATTGTGGGCTTCAGAGACCTAGATTGCACAAAGTATTGCCGAAGCAATTAGCACATTGATACTCAAGTGGAATAAACCATGTAAATGAAGCTGCCGAATGTGTTATAAAAAGTGCTGTCAATAGGCCATTCATCATGAGTGATCATACTATTAAAATAACAATGGGAGTAAACTTGGATGTCAATTGTATAATATTTTGGAGCACATTTTGCACCAGCACGAATTGGTAGGTACAGTAGTAATTCAAATTATATATCCACAAAATGGGTAAGAAGTGTAACTAGAAATGATGAAGGAATGATAATAAAACATTAAAGTTTAGTGCAAGAGGCTTGACTGAGCAAATAATCTAAGCATGGTCAAACAAACATACAAGATCACTACTAAAAAAAGAAGATTAGGTAGAAGAACTAAAAAAAATAGGTTTAGTTTATCAGATTATAAAATCTTGTAGTTAGTTGTTGCAAGGGAGAACATGTGAGATAAGCCTAAAACAAACCTCAAGTCAACTGTTCAGTCTCTTAGGTCTTTATAGAAGAAATCATTGGTTTAAATGGAAAAAAAATATCGGGTAAAGCAAATACATTCTTATTTTGAATAATTTTATATTGTTCAAGGCAAATCGAACGAAGCAAAAGTAGTTGATAAAATGATTCACTCTTTTGGAAATTGGGAAAAGGCAGTTAATAGAGGAAAGCTCGCTAATTACCGATATAGAAATGGACAATTTTTCAATTTGGCACCTTAGACAGAAACACACACATTGGAGCGAGATTCAAAACTACAATGAAAGAAATAGAGAAATTAATTTACTCGGTCGGAATAATCACCAACATTTAAGTTCCTGAAGTAATTTATTTGCGCTTAGAAATATAATTAAACACCTCATTTGCAAACTCTTTATCCTATTTGTAATGACACCCAGTTAACAAAGTGAAAGGAAATCGAATAAGCAAACGAAACGCATACGAATTCTACAAAATCGGGCACCAATCAGAGATTTCAAAATGTATTAAAGGAGAGTAAACAGAAATCCTTCCTCAAATTATAAAATAACAAGAAGAGGAGTAGGATCATAATAGAAGGCTCACCTAAGATCCTAAGTCACATTTCCTTGGATAGTGGAGAGAGACGAAGGCAAGATAGGTAGTGGCGCTGGCGTTAGTTTGGAGAGGAAAAGTGCCTGGAGATGAACAGGCTTCAACAAGAGTTCTTTGTTTAAAGGGGACCTTACTATTTAATCACAGGAAATTGAGAGTTTACCTTCACCAGCAGATTTTCGACAAAGATCGACCAAGCCTCAGCGTTTATCTGGACCTAAAAGCGCGATTAAACTGAGATTCTTCGCTAAACAAGACAAAGAGAAAGATAGGTTATTCTTTTTTACCCCTTTCTCTCTCTCTCTCGGTTTTAAAAAATTGGTAAAAAAATCACCGGGTGTGGCAGTAGCAGCTCTGCAGCTGCAGCTCCAGTGTGCACGATTTTTGGGAAACAAATCTCGTGTTGCACTGGATGTGAAGCGATCCGTGCAATAATTCAGTGGACTGTGGGTCCCAAGCACTAGAGCCAAACTGGGTAAATTGAATTTTAGTGGCTGTTGGCCCCACATAAAATAATTGCCCGCTGTATTATTGTACAGAGAGATCCGTATTACAATTTTAGGAGATTTTGAAATTGGGGTTTGAGCCTCTCAAGATAAAGCTGTTGGAGTGTTGGGTCTCCATTGCAAAGGAAGAGGAGAATCCGCCGATTTTTTCATTAATACCCAAAAACAATTAACAGATATGTCCTCAGTTTTCAAAAAATTCGAAATATGTCCTGACCATTCCACTGTGGAGCAGTTGTCTTCCAAAGCCGACCGCCTCATAGTATGGCGGTTGGCTATGATTTTTTTTCAATTTTGTCTGACCCCATTGTGAGGTGATTGGCTATGATTTTTTTTTAGAGATTGTTTAGTATGTATAAAATGATTTCGGTCTCATTGCTTCTATGACTTCTATTTTTTTTTCTCTCTTTTTAGATACTCTTATTATTTGATTTTGAACTATATTGATCTCACAGTAAATCTGATACAATCTGGATCCAAAATCCATTAAGAATAAGTAAATAAATAAATATTATTTGAGTTATTTCAAAACTAAATGTGTCACGTGTATTCAATTTGAAATCCGAATGTATCTGTCTAAAATAGCTCAAACTGAGAGGGGCCTAACTTTGACCGAACTTTGGTCGAACTTTGACCGACCATAACTTTCTATAGGAAATTCCGTTTTGAGTGTTCGATGACTTTTCGGAAAGCTTGGGAGGAGTGAGACTAAAGGTAAACTAAGGTTTTGAGCGTTCAACAACAGTAATTTGAGTTATTTTATGCTTTTATGATTTAAAGGTAAATCTTACAAAATGTCCCGCGCACTCAAAATTGCAAAAAAACATCGTTTAGGACCTCAAAACGATAATTGAATTTTTTGAAAATAACAGCAAGTGAAAAACCTATCGTATAAACTTCAAACTTCGATCTAAGTAGCTCAGTAAATTGGTTATATAATGAACTTGTAGAATGCCAATTTTTACTATTTTTGAAATATTTTTACTATTTTTTATGATTTATGAAAGATGGCACAAAATGGTTTAAAAATAAAATAAAATTGTCAATATTTTATGAAAGAGAACAAGAGTATATTTTCTTGGTACATGGGTTCTATACAATATCTAAGGTTCAGCTAGCTTCACACAAATATATTTTATTTGTCATATATTCTATTTACAAAAATCTAAGAATATGAGTATTCAAAAAGAAAAAAAATCATAAAAGCAGTGAGACCAAATTACTGTTAGTTTTTATATGTAAAATATCCATTCTATACACACTAAACATCTCTAAAAAAAAAATCATAGCTAACCGGCCCACTGTGGAGCGGTCAGATATGTCCTGAGGGGCGCTCAGGGCATTTTTTAAATTTTTAAAAAGTTGAGGACAGATCTGTTAATTGTTTTTAAGGGTATTAATAAAAAAATCGGGAGAATCCGTGACCGAAAACTTACTACTCTGTTGATTATTTTGAAAAACAACTGTAGTCTCCAGTATATTACTGATGGAGTGCGTAATTAGCTGAATAGGTAAATCCTCCTTGAGTCTGGAAAGTTGAAACGGTGGGGCGGAAAATGGAATTTTGGAAATTTTCAATTCTAAAGGTAGCATGCGCCGGTTTTATTTTTCTGCAGCATTTTAAAAGTAATTAAACTCGTATCATCAAAATTTTGAGAGGAGCGTTTAAATGTCTTCATTTTTTTGTCTCTATTTTTAAAAACTTTAATAATTCAAAGTTTAAAACTTAGACGTTAAAATTAGTGATCTCTTCAGTTTTTCTCTGGTAAACAAAATTAGTGATCTCTTTAGTTTTCCTCCGAAAATTGTTACTATGGCTTCCCGCCGTGATGCTCTTCCTCCTTCCAGCGATGCCCTCTCTCCATCCCCCGATGCCCTTTTTCTTCCCGCTTTACCGTTTCTCCTTCCCGCGATGAAGAAAGCAAGCACAGGGCATCTCTTGCCCTTTTTCTTGCCGCTCCTCCCTCCGCTTGGCTCTCTTTTATTTTAGAAATAATTTCAGCCACTCTTTCTATTACAAAAATATCTTTGGCCGCCATTTTAGAAAAAATTCCTGCAATGCTTCTATTTCAAGAAAATAGGCATTCTTTTTGTTTCAAAAAAAAATCTCAGCTACTGTTTAAAAAAAAAAAAAACTTAGGATCAGAACAAATTAATCGGTTCCAAAGTTTGAATTTGATTTTTTTTTCAGATCCGTCTATGCCACTAAAAACGATTTGTCTCTCCTCAGGTACCCTTACAGTGAATAAAGAACAATCTTGATTTAGTGTCAACCGGACCAATAGAAATTTGGTGCCTATTAGATATAGGGGGTCTGTTTTGAAATTCGTGTGAGGTTAAAGAACAGTTCAGATTTACTTATTGTATCCCTCGGGTGCCTGGAGGCAGGAGTGGATTGACATACAATTAATGAGGATCAATTGAATTGACTCCCATTAATTTTCAAAAAAATATTTTTTATATATTTTAGATTAAAATACTATGAATAATGTAAATTGATTCACAACATGAAAATTGTATGATCGACCTTCATTTATATTTGTCCCACATAACTTGAAAGTCTGACTCCACCCTATTTGGAGGGATACATATTCATTGAAAAACCCGGGCACTATTTCGTTTTTCTTTATTATTTAATATTAATTTCTACAAATAAAAAATTCTCCTCAAAGTGTCTAATTAATTGCCTCCAGTAATGTGAAAAACTCGTTTCGTTCGAAGACAAAAACACATCCAACTAAAATACCACTGCACGCGAGGTGATACATGACCTGATCTTATCATTGAGAAAGACTGTGCAGAAAATTATGTAGACATGCGCGGAGTGATCTATTATAACCGAAATCTTCTAGTTAACACTATGGTGACAAACGAATAGTTCGGATTCGGTTCGGTGGGGTAAAAAAATTGTGATTCGAAAATAATTCGGGTATAATTCAGAATTGATTCAGTACCACAAGGAAAGAAAGAAAAAACCAAATCCCCCCCCCAAAAAAAAAATTCATGTTTTATTCATGAATAAAACGTTTTATACGTTTTTTTGTATTTTATTTTCGATGTTTAGTTCGGAAATAAAAAAAAACAAATAAAATACAAATTATTCGTGAATTTATTGCGAGTTGTGTCATTATGGTTACCACTCTAATCTTTCCAAATTCTGACATTATGATCAATTTCTCAAATAATTCAGAAGTTATCGGGTAAGCCAAAACTATTTTTTTTTAAGTTCTTTGGACGGTGTGAATATCATTAGTTTTAGCACGTCAGGTTTTGATCCTCTGTGACTGGAATTTCTGTTGTAATTCATATGTCAGTACTGTGGTACATATATTTATTAGTGCGTCCCTATATACACAACACGTCCTTTTATTTTCATAATAAAATTAAACTATTTACATTTTCTTGACTTCCGTAAAAATCTAAATAGTCTATTTATCTTTCTCATAAAAGATCTGTATGGAAATATATATTTTTTATGAGAACATTTATCAAATTTAGTTTGCATGATTCGGTCATAGATCTTCAATAGCCGATTGTTTTGGTGCGCAGAATCAGGTAGCGCATCAATTGGTGCGCAGATGAGTCTGGCATACTAGCCTAAATTATTATGCATATTAAGTCAGTGTCTGTGGTAATTTCTGAATTTGTAAAAAAGTTATGGTAATATCAGAATGGTAACTAAATAAATTTCGGTCCATTACATGATTTTATCCTCGATAAAGATTGTGCAGAAAATTATGTAGACATGTAGATAAAAGGGTTCATTGATTTTTTTTTTTTTTCCGCTTGAACCAAGATGAGGCCAACGGATTTTTTATTTATATACGTTAGGATGTTTTAAATCTTACGTGATTTTTTTGTTATTGTTGCTAGATTCAATGATTTTAAATCTTACAATTTAATGCATCAATCTACGAGAGATTACTTTAATTTTTAAATTAAAACCTTGCTAATTAGGAAGCAAGTCTTCTTTGAATTTCTCTCGACCAAAAAATGCAAACATTTATCACCAGTCATAACATTAATTGATAATTAAAAATTTTACCGATTAAAATTTTCGTCGGTTCTTCAGTGACAAAAAAGGCTTCCAAATTTGAAATCGATATCTCTTAGAAGTAAAAAAAAAAAAAGGCTTCCAAATCACTGACTGTATCGTTTCCATCCAAATTTGAAATCGATATATCTTAGAAGTCAATTTAATAGCTCGCTACTTAAGTTATTGATTTAAATTTTATGTATTGGATTTTAAATTTAATTAAATCAACTACGTATTATGACAAAAAAAAAGGAAAATTAAGTGCCGTGCAAATATGACACAACCTAACGAAAAATAAATGATAAAATCATATTTATAATTTTTACATTTATTTTATTAAGTACAGCTGTGCTGCACTAAATTTTGTACTAAACATTGTTCCAAAAAAAAAATCGATACCTCATTCTGAAATTACTTTTCTAGAGAAAAAAAAAATCTTTACATTTTTTGTCCATCTATAACGTAACTTGTGGGTTGCGACTATCACAACAAGAGCTTTTAAGTGCGTAGGTCATATATTAGTAGGAGCAGAGGTGGAGTCAGACCTTCAAACTATAGGAGTCAAATGTGAATGAGAGTCAATCATATAAAATTTGTATGCCGTGAATGTAGATCAATTTTACAGTATTCATAACATTTATATCTAAACTATATAGAAAATCACATTGTACAAAAAATTTGAAAAAAAACTAGAGGTCAATTGACTCCCATTTAGTCTTGATACATTCGCCCCGAGTAGGAGCAAAACTAGAGCGTTCTTAAGTTTATCAGGCTCTCTGATAAGCTTAAGTTCAAAATTTATCGAGGTGACTTCAAATAACAAATACAAACTGTTTAGATTGATCCACTTCACGAGTTATAAGTTTATACGTGAAATTTATGAATTTTCGACTTAAATTAGTATAAAGTCAACATGTTAAAAAAAAATGAACGTTAATGTGTTATTTTTTTTTTCAACGGATTGACTATTTGACTTATATTAAATTAATTTAAAATTTTACAAATTTAATATGTAAATATATTTATATATCAGTTTCAACAATTTAAATTTGTTATTTAAAATTAGAGAGATTAAGCTTACGGAGAAGCTCTAATTAGTAAAAGCAACCCATCACGCTGGGCGAGCATCAGGAGCCGCCGCATGTGCATATCTGATATCTGGACTGTTTAGATCAGTCTGCCTCGGTCTCTGGAAAACCGTACCTGATCATCTCCAGCACAGGTTGCACAACGGCACAAGCACATGAAAACAACTCGAGTAGACGCCTAGACGGGACCGAGATTTCGCGCCGGAGCGGACCCAACACAGTGGGGACTGGAGGCTGGTGCATCCTGCGTGGGCAAATTTGTAATTTTGGAGCCGTCGATTCGAATTCCAACAATTTTGTGTCCGTTTGGCAGCTAGTGAAAGCGGTCACCGAGAAGTGAGCGTACCAGAAGTCCTCAACTCCACTCACGCCTATATTTCTCTGAATCCTCCGGACATTTTTCTTATTAGGGAAAAAAACAGGGCACTTATTTTTTGAATCCCCACCAAATGCTACTTTTGACCGGGTATACCGTTTAATGCTCACACAAGACAAAATTTCTATGATTAAAACGCATTGATGGTGAATTGAACTTGCTAACATTGAGGTTGAGGAGCTACCGTATATAGCTTTCGATTTAAAATTCAATATTTTAAAATGAGTGAGTCTACTATGCTCTATGTATAACATGAATTGGTCTATAATATGAATCAATATTTTTATTTTCAAAATTTTAATAGCCGATTTGGACAGTTCAACATATTTTCATATGAATATGTATCTGCTGACCGAAATTTATATTTTTTAGAATTTTTAGAATTTTTTTTAAAATAGGTAGAAAACCATTTGATCTGAAAATTTTGGACCATCCAAAAACAGTGATTTTCTATCTATCTTAAAAAATAGTAAACAAATTCTAAAAAATATAAAATTCGGTCTGCAAGTACTACTCATATGAGAATCATGTTGAACAGTTCGGATTGACCGTTAGAATTTTGAAAACGAAAATATTAATCCGTATTTCAGACTAATGTGTGATATACATAGTACCATAGACTCACTCTTTTAAAATTATTACGTGACATTTGAACTGTGTAAAGTTTGACATGCAACCAATTTATAAGAATAGCAATGTACTTATTTAGCTTTGTTATATATATGTGTGTGTGTGTATGAGTAGGATTAAAATGCACTATTGGTTTTGTGCTCCAATTATGCTTCATGTTTTTTTCTTCTGTTTCAAAGTCCGAACAGTCGATCCGAACCGTTCAACACGATCTTCATATTAAAATAGACTTGGAGACCAAATTTTATATTCTTTTGGAATTTTTTTACTATATTTTTAGATAGATAGAAAATCACTGTTTTGAGATGACTCTGGACCATTTAAAACAATAATTTTGTATTTATCTAAAAAAATAGTAAATAAAATCCAAAAAAAATATAAAATTTGATCTCCAAGGACATTTTAATATGAATATCATGTTGAGCGGTTTGGATCGACTATTCGTACTTTGAAAATAAAGATAATGATGTGGAGCATTTTAATTATACGAACTTCGTGAAATATGAACGTATGCTTAATTAAATAAGCAGCTCAACGCGGTGCACCCGGTTGAAATACAAGAAAAAAAATATTGTAATACTGCCAATATATCTGAGAAATTGTTACCACTAGGAAATTTTAAAAAATACACTAATTTTGTATGAATTGGGTATTAACTAAAACAACAAAATAGTGAAAGAGAACTATCGATCAAATTTTTTCATAAAATACATTTCTTCTTTGCATTCTACACCAACATTTTTTCCTGTTTTATTTT
Source organism: Carex littledalei (assembly GCA_011114355.1). Lineage (NCBI taxonomy): Eukaryota > Viridiplantae > Streptophyta > Magnoliopsida > Poales > Cyperaceae > Carex > Carex littledalei. Next base: position 8,049,681 of record CM022095.1, on the reverse strand, counting down.
ATTTTATTTCTCTCTTCTACTTTTTTTTTTTGAAAACTTTCGCAGAGGCTGCGAAATTGTAAAGGAGAATCAAACTCTCGATTTTTGAGTAACTTTTTATTTCTAAGACTTTTTTCCTAGCCAACCTCTTCTACTTAGTTTCATTAAAATTCGTGATAGACCCATGTACCAATGACCCTTAATAAGCCCAAATCTGGCCCGTGAAACGCTTGGGACTTAGACTCGCAAAAGGGCCAGCCTAAAATAAAGCAAAACAAGGCCCCAATGCAGGCCACGGCCCAAAAACAGTCCGGGATTCGGACCCCCTCCTCGGGCCAGCCCGAGACCAAAGGCAGTCGGGACTCGGACCCCCTCCCGGGGCCAGCCCGAGACCAAAGGCAGCTGGGATTCGGACCCCCTCCCGGGGCCAGCCCGAGACCAAAGACAGTCGGGACTCAGACCTCCTCAAGGGGCCAGCCCGAGATCAAACAAAACAAGGCTCAAAGCCCAAAGGCCGAACAATTAAAAGAAGGCCAACATAGAGCCTTACCGACCGGCTTAAAACAGTTTGGCCTGCGAAGTCCAGCTGGGCCTTGAGTAAAAGGCCCAGCCCAGTATCGACTTCCCGTCACCGCCAAAATTATGCGAATGTCACCGCCTATTATGCGGGCGCCATAGTTACTATGCCGAACACCGTTACTGTCGCTGACAGGACGCCGTAACAGTAAAAGGCCTCCCCCTATTTAAGGCGCGTATCATCCCAGAAAAGGGGATCGCATTTATTACTAATCAGAGGTATTTGAAGGGTTAGAGCGCTGATACCTCACCACCTCCACGCGTGTTTACAGCCTCGGCCCGTTTTACTCGAAACGGGGCGAGTCCAATCTTAAGGACCCAGTTCCCTTACGGCCTGCTCCCCCTAGGACGGGACGTATCAATTCGTGATGTGAGAAAACAAAAAAAACTTATTACATTTTTTAATCCCGATTACTGTTCTGCATAATACATTTTGTATATTTTTATTACCTCTATTGTCATAATGATATCTGAGTGAAACTAGAGTAATATGCATATTTCACAGTACTCCGCGCTAAGGACTTATATATATTTATTTTGAATCAAAATAGTCAATCTGAACCTCTCAAGAAGATCTGCACATGAAAATATGAGTTTCAACGGATTTACTTCACGACTGATGAGTTTACATGTCAAGTTTTTAAATTTTCGAACTAATTTAATATAAAGTCAAGCGGTAAAAAAAATGATGAAAAATGAACACGTTAAAATTAACTTATAAACCATCTTTTATTGACAGCTTGACTTTATACTAAATTAGTTCGAAAATTTATAAATTTGACATGTAAATGCATCACTCGTGAAGTAGATCGATTTCAACGGTTTGGATGCATCGTTTGAAGCCAATTCAATAGGTTTTTTAATTAAGCTCACAAAGGAATTTGATGAGAACACTCTAGTTCTACTCTGAAAATATACATGCATACCAAATTTTATATTTTTTTAAGTCTTTTTACTGTTATTTTAGATAGGTAGAAAATTGCTTGATCTAAAACTTCTGAACCATCTGAAAGTAATGATTTTCTATCTATCTAAGAAGTGGAGGGTTCCAATGCCTCATGCCTTTTATGCCTCATCATATCTTCGTTTTCAAAGTCTAAATTGTCCATCCGAACCGTTCACCATGATATCCATACTAAAATATGGTTGGAGATGAAATTTTATAATTTTTGGAAATTTTTTACTATTTTTTAAGATGGGTAGAAAATCACTGTTTTTTAAACGGTCCAAAAACAGTGATTTTGTACCCATCTTAAAAAATAGTAAAAATTTCCAAAAAATATAAAATTTCATCCCCAAGCATATTTTAGTATGAATATCATGTTAAACGGTTCGGATCGAAAATTTGAACTTTGAAAACGAAGATATAACATATGATGTAGACGAGGTATGAAAAATATGAGGCATTGCCGCATTGGAATCCTCCTCATCTAAGAAATAGTTAAGAAAATTTAGGAGGTCATGTTTAACAATTTGGATTAATTTTGTAAACTTTAAAAATAGAAATATATATAGATTAACAATACAGGTTGATTCGTAATATACATTATTTGATAGCCCTGCTCATGATCTTTAATAATAATATACGAATCTGCATTTAATGCTTAAAAATCATAGAAAAATACATAACATTCATCGAGAATATAGTAATAGAAAGAAGTAACAGTGATAATTTATATGGATTCAGGTAGAGGTGCTATCGGGTCGGGTCGGGTCCGGATACTATTATATTTGGATCCGTATCCTAAAAGTGTTCGGGTCCAAATTTCGATCCATATACTTATTTGTTTCAAATCGGGTCGGGTCCGGATCCGGATACCTATCTACCCGTAGATATTTCGGGTCCAGTCTTTCGGTTCCGGATAGATAGATACCCATAACTTGTTTGTGGATTATCGGGTCCGGTCCGGATATGGGCGGTTCCGGATCCGAAGCGGGTATATGTCACAACTCTCAAGAATTTGAGAAAGTAAAATATTGGAGATGGTGATTTCCTTTTCTATGATTCAAAAAATTCATGAATGGAATATTAATACTAATTTTTTAATAGAGAATTAAATTTATGGCAGATATTTGATTTCAATGAGATTTATTGCAAAGACATATCAATGAGAGCAATAAATTTTCATGATTATGCAGAGGATATATAAGGCAAATATTGAAAGATATATTCAGAGCAATAAATTTTCATGATTATGCAGAGGATATATAAGGTAGATATTGAAAGATATATTCAGAGCAATAAATTTTCATGATTATGCAGAGGATATATAAGGCAGATATTGAAAGATATATTATTACTGGCATGACATTTGTTAATTTGATTATATGTAAAATTGTATTTTCATAGTTATTAATATATGTTTTATCGGGTATTTATATGGGTATCGGGTCGGATTCGGTTATGGGTCGGATAACTAATTCAAACCCATATCCTATCCATTACAATATCGGTTCCGGTTCGGATCCAGATCGGATATTAAATTATTAATTTTGTAACCGTACCCATAATTTAACCGGTTATATTTTTTAAACCATACCCTATCCAAATTAACCGGATCCGGGTCGGTTCCAGGTCGGATCCGGTTCGGTTCCGGATCGGATCCGGGTAATCGGATAAAAGTAGCACCTCTAGATTCAGGTTTTAAAAAGAAGATAATTTATATGGATTCATTCATTAAAGCAGGTGCGACGAATAGTCGGTCAAACCGCTCACGGCTCACGCACCCCAGTCTGGCTCACTTCGCCAGGTCACCACTAAGCACAGATAATCGGAAATAAATCTGCTGTTATTCAAAAAGAATAACACGAACCTGTTATTCAGATACTAACCGTTGATATTCATCGAGATTCGCGTATGAAAAACTTTATTCCTCAAGATTCACGTATAAAAAATTGAACGGTTGAGATCGAAATAATAGGTTCCTGTTTTTTCTTTTGAATAACAGCAGATTTATTTCCGAGATCATCGCATTCCTCTCCCTCTCCCTCTGAGCCTTTTTACGAACGCGTATCCTCTGCATTAACTCAAAAATGAATCTTTTGAGTTAATGAATCTCAACCATCTGATTTTAAACGGAGCAAATCCGGCTCCTGACTATAACATTGGGGTTTTTCAATATTAGTGCAGATCTAGTTCACACGAATCTTGAAACAGATCGGACGGTTGAAATTCATTAACTCAAAAGATTCCCTTTTGAGTTAATGCAGAGGATACGCGTTCCCTTTTTACCCCCTCATAAACCCTTTCTTGTCTTTTTCTCTCTAAAGTTTGGCCCCATTTTCGCCAAAGAGAGAGGAAAAGAGAAGAAACGGGGTTCTCTCGGAGACATCGCCGAGCCATTGTCGGTGCAAATATAGGAGAGGAACATAGAGACGAATATTTTCTTAATTAGATATCAAAGCAAGCTATCTCTCCTTTGTTTGTCGTGTCTTAAACCCCGAAGGAGGTCTGATTGTAAGTTTCAATCCTGCTCTTCCTCAGCTACCGTAGCTCTTTTTCTTCCTCTTTTTTGTTTGTAATTTTACTGGCGGAGCTCAAAATAATCTTATTCTTACTCGAACAGAGTTTCAACAGCAGATATAGGTTTTACCAGTCTGAATCGTTGACTGTTATGTTTTTCTTTCTTAAATCAACGAATGTAGTTTTGTTGTTATTGCGATTTTTTCTACCGATAGCTGTAAAGTAGGGGCTATTCCAGTTTGAGTTCACTCCCCCCGTGTTTTGACTGATATTAGTTCGGTTATATATTGAACAAAAACTAAATGTAGTTTGTTTCCAGGGTTTTACTCTATTTAATATCTCTCCCTAATCACTCCCGCTTTAGGGTTTTACGACTTTGTTAGCAAGTTCACGAACTCCAGTCAATGCGAGAGTCGTTAAGTCAAAAGCAAGATTTTTCTCAATTTCTACTTGTTTCTTTCCTTTTTTTGACGGATTCTGTGCTCAGACTTGAGAAATTAGGGGCTAAAAGTGAAGCTCTAAGCCCAAGCAATGTTTCTTATTTTATTATAATTCCTTATTTTCAGATATCTAAAATGGAAGAACAAGAAGAAATTGCTCCACTGGTGCTGGACGGATGCATTAAGAGCATTCAGTTGAGCATTTCCAGTGATGAGGAAATAGTAATAGTCTCTTTCCTATTATTTTTCTTTTTATTTAAGACGGAGTAAAACAGATTTTGTTTGATTCTTAAGAGTTAAATTTCGGCCAAAAGAATGGAGGTCTGGGTTGCTACATTAGGTTATTAATTGAAGTTATGATTCAGAGAAAGCGACCCTCGCTCGTTACAAATTCAGTAGCACGCTTGTTTCGGTGTTTCCATGTAATTAATACTAATCATGCACCATTGTTGTAGGAGAAAAAAATGATTAATTATGTTCCCCCTTTTGCATTTCAGTGCACCTACTCAGTAAATGAGTGCCCAATCTCACATCCTAGCCAGCTAGGAAACCCATTTTTGGGTCTCCCTTTGGAGTTCGGTAGATGTGAATCATGTGGGACTGCTGAGCCTGGCCAGTGTGAAGGTTTGTTATTATTTCTTGCCTTTTCACCACCAAAAGGTTGCTTTTTATTGCATGCCATTGGTTGGTAGGGTAAGGTCAAAAGGTTAATTTAAGGTGACTCAAACATTGCTTTTTTTTTGAATTTTTTTCGTCACAGTTGTATTTCATTGGGTTTTTTTAGGCAATCATCTGGATTCTGCAACTTATCTGGTATTGACTAACATATAATATTTTTCAATGGCAATTAGGTCATTTTGGGTGCATAGAGTTGCCAGTACCAGTCTTTCACCCATTGCATGTTTCCGAGCTGAGGCATCTTCTCAGTGTCATTTGTCTAAAATGTCTTCGTATGAAGAAGGGAAAGGTACTTTAAACAAATATTTCAGCATACTTTTATGCTTATTTTGGGGATATTTATAGTTCAATCAGGGTTATGGTAAGATCTTTTGCATTGTTAAAGCTTGCCATAACCTAAAATGCTGCATGCTGATCAGGTCTAGTGCCTGTTGGCTGGCATTGTGCAATGCTTTCTTGAATGGTCGATTTTGATAATTCTGTAACTACTAGTTCCTGTTATCATACTTTTCTTTTTTGTTCTGCAAATTTCAGGTTAATGTCAACAAAGGAGGAGAGAGCGTCTCAACTGCACCATGTTTTTACTGTAAGGTAACAAGATGTCCCCTTTTGAACCTTAGAACCTTTTTTTATTTATGTTTTTGCTTTGTTTCATAACTTCTCATTTGTGAATTATTTTGACATAGTTTTTAGTTTATGGTTGAATTGTGTAAACCCTACCTCTACGAAACAGCCCTATTCAGTCTGCACTACACCGTTTAAATATGCATTGTAACAAATTCATCATTCGTATGATTTGGCGTGTTGAAAAATTCATAGTTCTTTATAGTCTGTAAATTTTGGTAATTATTCAGAAAAAAGTTCATCCAGAAAATTGTAAATAATAATGCAACATATCAATCTATGTGAGCTGTGTTACTGCTTATCCTCGTGTATATTGTCAAATCTTATGGTATTGCCTGACAAATCGTTGTGCTCTGAAATTCCTTTTGTATGCTTGGTAGGATCTTGGTAATACAGGTGTTAAGGAGGTAAAAAATTCAGATGGTGCTGTGTCTCTTGAGCTGAGAACATCCAAAAAAAATATATCATCTGGATTTTGGAACTTCCTTGCTAGTTATGGGTTCCAATACAGTACAGGCACTTCCCGTCCCCTCCTTCCAATTGAGGTCTTCTCTCTCTTTCTATCTCTTTTATTTTTTTCCCTCCCTCCCCCTCTCTCTATCTCTGTTTATACATAAAAAAAATCCACCGGAGTTCAGTAGCCTTGTAATCTGTTAATTGCCACTGATATTGCAAGGCCCAATATTTTTGTTATTAAATGGCTTTCTGTAGGTGTAAAAGGGATGATTAAAAAATTGACTTGCAGTCTTATTCTGCAAGCTGTATGATACGAGTCTAATATCCGATAGTATCACATACTTCTTTTCTTTAGGTTTTGAATATCTTGAGAGCAATCCCAGAAGAAACCAAGAAGAAAATCGCTGCAAGGGGCTTTTTTCCTCAACCCGGCGCAATAATGTTGCATCTTCCAGTGCCTCCCAATTGCCTACGTGTCCCTGAGTTCTCTGATGGGCCAAGCATAATTTCCTATGTGAGTGTTTGGTTCTATTCTATGCTAGTTGTGTTTTTCTTCTATTTGTTATGTCTGAATATTCGTGATATATGTAGGTTGGGACATATTTTGGTTGCATTTTCAATATTTTCTAAGTAAAACTGAACTTTATAAAGATGTATTCTATTAGCCGGAGCTGGAACTTGAGAAGTTGAGCAGGAACCCATCACATATATTTGGCACATCTGGTTTAATTTTAGTGTATTGTGAATTATCTTTTGTTTTCACTTATTAGAAATTTTCTTAGAAAAAGTACCCAACTTCACATGATCCTGCTGTTGCTTACTACTTTTCACAGGATGTGTCGCATGCATTGCTTAAAAGAGTTCTCAACAAGATTGATTTGATAAAGAGGTCGAGGTCAGGAACCCCTAATTTTGAGTCACATGAAGCTGAATCGAGTGATCTTCAACTAGCGATCGCACAATATTTGACTCTTAGAGGAACCACTACGGTATGTTTCCTGATGATGTTTAAATATTACTTATATAGTAACCAGTAGTTGAGGGTTTATCTTGTATTTAAGGATTATAGTGTTGATTCTTGGTACTGGTTTTTAGAGGATGAGGGTCAGTGTGGTAGCAGTTTTCTTTGTGGCTTGCATTTCTGCTTAGTTGTATCTTAATTGCCTGGCACTGATTATTTTGTGGATTGTATTATTGTATTTTATGGGCCATCTCCATGTGCAGTCCTATAATTTTCAAAAATATCACACACATCGCGATATATAATATATGTCCCTCCAAATCATGTGATGCAAAACATATACCACTAAAATGCATGAAAGGAATCAAATATACCCTTTTTCCTGCCCCAATTCACTTTGAATGTTATTTCATCTCTAGATAAGCGGAGGTTGCATTTTTGGTACTATTGAAGAAGTTTAGGTATTTGGTTGTTCTGCATGACTTTTCCATCTTTTGGAGGGCATGCTGGTTATTTTTTGTTTTTTTGGGATACATAAAATTAAAACGCTTTGCAGGATCTTATGTGAAATCTTATTTTGCTAATTCTGGTGCTTTATGCGTCTGATATGGTTTGTTTCTTGTAGTACTGTAAATGCACATTACTGTAAATGCACTTATTACTGTAATGTGCTAGATTAGTACCTTCTGTGGAACTCCATTGTAGCTTAATTCCTTACTCTGATTTTTCTGTGCAGTTGATCTTCTTTAGCATTTATTTTGACTTTCTTTGTGAAAATCTTCGTCTATGACACCATGCAGGGACCCCAAGACACGAGGCGATATGTACTTGGGAACACAGACAAAGCTGGTGAAAGATCGTCTACCAAACAATGGCTTGAGAAGATGAAGACCCTCTTCATCAGCAAGGGTTCTGGCTTCTCTTCCCGCAGTGTCATCACTGGTGATCCCTACATTGGCATAAATGTCATTGGTCTCCCATCAGAGATCGCAAAACAGATCACTTTTGAAGAGCGGGTCACGGCGCACAACATTGCTCGGTTGCAAGACATAGTTGACAAGCGGCTATGTGTCACCTACCAGAAAGGATCCACCAGCTATGCAATATCAGCTGGTGCGAGGGGCTATACAAATCTTAGAGTTGGCCAGATAGTCAACAGGAGAATCATGGATGGGGATCTGGTTTTTGTTAACCGTCCCCCAAGTACTCACAAGCACTCTCTTCAAGCATTCTATGTCTATGTGCACGACGACCATACGGTGAAGATCAACCCATTAATCTGCTCTCCATTTGGTGCAGATTTTGATGGGGACTGCATTCACATATTCTATCCACAATCCCTCCCCGCAAAGGCTGAGGCACTTGAACTCTTTAGTGTCGAGAAGCAGTTAATTAACTCGTACAATGGGACCCTCAGCCTTCAAGTGGCACATGATTCTCTCCTCGGGTTGAAGTTTCTCATGAAACATTCCTTCCTGAGCAAGCCCATGGCTCAACAACTTGCCATGCACTCTTCCCCCTTGCGGCTGCAACCCCCAGCTGTTCTCAAATCATCTAAAGGTCCGAGTGGGCCCCTTTATAAAATGGAACAGCTGATACAGAGTGCCTTGCCTAGCTTATTTGAGTCGGATGGTGACAAACATGAGGTTGTAAGAGGAGAAATCACCAGGCTGGACCTCGACCGAGATTACGTCCATGGGGCATTTTCAGAAATTGTTGCCTCAGTCTTCTCCAGAGGTTCGAAAGAGGCGCTGCAGTTCATGGACATTGTCCAGCCAATGATGATGGAGCTCCTAAATCTTGAAGGGTTTAGTGTTGGCTTGAGGGATTTCAACACGCCAAAGAAAACCCTTCAATCTGTCAAGAACAGCATTGGGAGACAGGCATACCTGTTATCGAAGAAAAGTCCCAACCCCAACCAACCAATGGACCTTCGCGTGGAGGGTTACTTGCGGTCGTGCAAGCAAGCAATTGCGGACACAATCATCAGTTCACCGCTTGCTTACCTAATGGACACAAAGTCAGATTCATCTATAACAAAGGTCGTTCAGCAGCTTGGATTCCTTGGCCTTCAACTTTATCGCCAGGACCGGTTCTACTCAAGAGACCTGGTAGAAGATTGTCTGTCCACTTATGCGAACCGCTTTGCTCCCTCTATTGACGATCCCAGCAAGTATCCATCAGAGGCATACGGGTTAGTGAGCAGCTCATTCTACGAGGGTTTGAATCCTTTTGAGGAACTGGTGCATTCTATCTCAACGAGGGAGGTGATAGTTCGGTCGTCACGTGGCCTGACTGAGCCAGGGACACTTTTTAAGAATCTCATGGCGATGATGCGGGATGTGGTGATATGCTATGATGGAACCGTGCGAAACATGTGTAGCAATTCTATAATTCAGTTTACATACGGCGAGGGGACAGAGGAGGCTCAGATTCAGCTTTCACCACCTGGCGAGCCTGTCGGCGTGCTTGCGGCTACGGCGATTTCAAAACCGGCGTATAGCGCAGTGCTTGACTCATCCCAGAGCAACAACACCTCTTGGGAACTGATGAAGGTGAAAATTCTTTTATTTTATCTTTTCTTAATAAGCATCAGAACTACACTGTTATATGTGTATCAGGTTTATGAGATCTTCTGTCAAGGTCTTTTAATATAAGAGTACTTCTAAAAAAAGAATAAAGTGCACCTAACCAAAGAACAACAAAATGATTAATTTGCTATTTCTTTTGAATGAAAACAGGAGGTGCTTTTGACCAAGGTAGCGTACAAGAATGAGGAGAATGGTAGGCGTGTAATACTTTTCATGAATGACTGCTTCTGTGGAAAGAAGTTCTGCAAGGAAAGGGCGGCACTCGCGGTGCAGAGTTGTCTCAAAAAAGTCAAATTGAAGGATTGCGCTACGAATTTCTCAATCGAGTATGCTTTTAATTTTTTCTGCTGTTCCTTTTTAAATTTTTGGAAGATGTGCAAAACTCAATAGATGACCTAATTGATACCAACAGGGGTGGAGCACAGCCAGGGTAATATATTCACCCTACCCTTGCTTAAGAAAAGTAGTTAATCAAATAATAAAATGATGTTGTATTTGCAATATTATACCCACCCCAATAAAGATCATATTTCTTTTATGCAAATAACATGTAGTAAAGATGATTAAGTATTTATTTTTCAATTTGCCCCACTCTAAAGATGTTTCTGGCCCTGACCATGTTTTCAGGTATCATCAGGAGACCACAGTGGATGAGATTGCAAAAGCAACTCCATCTCTTGTGGGTCATATCCATCTTGACAAGGTTTGCTTAATTTTTGGTTGTAATTTAAGTGCGAATTACATAGCCTAAAGCATCCTTCTGCTAGATTGGTTGTATTAATACTCGACTTATGACAGGTCCAACTTCAGAGGTTAAACAAAAGTATAGATGATGTTCTTGAGAGGTGCCAGGAAGCTATCGAGAAGAACAAAAAGAAGAAGGGTACACTTGGCCAATTAGTTAGAAAGCTAGCTCTTTCTGCCAGGTACCAACCACACACAGAAAACAAATAAAATAAAAGAAATTCTCTCTCACTCACAAGCTATCTTGCATAGTAAGACTGATGATGACTGATTCTAGGGTTTAGTATATTTTATTTCTTGCTGGCCTTATGTAGATGCATAATTCTTTGTTATTGTTATGATAAAATTTTATAGTACCTTATTAATCTATTGTATCCGACATGCTTTTAACTTCATATTTGTATGAACATGGACCTTATAATACTACAGTCAAACCTTGTGTTATACATGTAAATAACATCACCATGTGTTATTCTGGACTAGAGTCCATTGTGTTATTCTGTGATATTTTTAATATACTTTGGACAAGATTTTATTGTTACTATTTGATTTTGTAGCGAATGTTGTGGCCTGGAGAAGGCAAATGAACCATGCTTGCAATTTTGTCTCTCTGAGGCGAGCTCAACTTCTACTTGTGAAACATTTGAGCAATTAGTGCGTGCTATGTCCAACAGCATCTCCCCGATACTCCTGGACACTATTATAAAAGGTGTGATCATATTCCGTTTACCATACCATATTTTTCCGTTATAGTTCTGTTTTTTTATGTATCGGAAAGCTGGACCAAAGCAATTTTGAGGAGCAAATCAATTTCAGATTGCGACTTACTGGGCTCGTCATTCAGTTTTTTTACTTGGAATTTGGAATCCTAAATTATTCATGTAATAAATGGTCCTAATGTAAACAGAAAAGAATTGGGAGATAATAGAGACTAGAGAAGATGGTTGACAGTCAAACACTAAATTCTAAAAAGATATTTGCATATTTTCAACTTGATTGATTGTACATGCAGGCAATCCAAGAGTCAGTGATGCCAAAATATTATGGATGGGACCGGAAGAAATATCCTGGGTGAGGAATTACAACAGGGTTATAAATGGTGAGGTTACAGTAGAAGTGCTAATAGAGAAAGACACATCATTGACAAGTGGGGATGCATGGGGAATCACAATAGATGCTTGCCTTCCAGTGATTGACCTCATAGACATAAGGCGGTCTACTCCTTACGGGATCCAGCAGGTGAAAGAACTCCTTGGAATCTCCTGTGCCTTTGAGCAAGTCGTTCAGGTTTGACTAATCTTTCCCCTCTTGACTGTTATTTAGAAATGTTGGCTTATTGGCACCATAACCATTTTGAAAACCCAGTTGAAATCTGACTATGACCATACCATCTGTTCAGTTGGGAGTCTTGGCTGGTCGATAAAATGGTACATACATTTTGGATGTGAGTAAATTTACTGACTTGCCTCTTCAACACTGTTCAATTTTCTTTTCAGCGATTATTCATTGCTGTCAGAGGTGTTGCAAAAGGTGTGATGAAAGATCACTTGATTGTGGTTGCCAACAACATGACATGCACTGGTAATCTTAATGGCTTCAACATCGCTGGATTGAAAGCGATGTTCCGGTCGCTGAAAATTCAAGTGCCTTTCACTGAAGCAACTCTATATGTCAGTAATATTCCTTTTTGCTGTGATTTAAATTTTTCTGGGCAACTTTACATTATCCAATAATAACCCATGCTGTCTTAATTTGTCCAAGAAAACCCAGTAATAAAAGCCTGGCATAAAGTTAATTAAATGCTTTTTGAGGACTTAATATAGTAGCAATGATGATTTTACTAATTACATTTTTTTTGTTCTTTTATGCAGACTCCGATGAAATGCTTTGACCGGGCAGCCGAGAAATGCTACTCTGATACATTAGACAGTGTGGTCTCGTCATGCTCATGGGGTAAGCACGTGGCGCTTGGGACTGGATCAGCATTTCAAGTTCTGTGGGATAAAAAGCAGGTTTGTCACTTTGTAGGGTTCATTAGAATTGTCAAAACCCTAATCTTTTACATAGGTGAATCACAAGTTCAAACTTTTTGTGTACACTTTTTATGGCCACTTAAGCCCTGATTAGTATCAGAGTATGGTTTCTAATCAAACGGCATATCTGACTAATACTATATCAAGGATACCTAAGAGTGACACACTTTGCACTTTCTTTTCTTTGTTCTAATAGTGAGTAGTATCCAATTTTCTGCAAATACCCTTAGGTTTGATATTTAATATCTTCAATTCCTGTTTCTTGTGATTTGCCTCTAACTATTTTCTTTTCCTAACCCATACCCATTGTATTTCCAGTTGGTTTCTGACAAATGTGCTGAGAATGGACTATATGACTTCCTTTCACTGGTTCGCACCACAACCCAAAAAGACGCCAATGGTTCATGCTTACAAGATGTTGATGATCTCTATGAACCGAATGGGTATAACAATGACAATTATTGCCCCTCCCCTGAGTTTGATGCGTTTGGTGAGAAACCCACCTTCGAGGATGCTGTCGAAGAAACTGATTGGGGAAAAGGGAAGGGTAATAGCTGGGACATGAATGAAGCGCCCGTTGCTGACTCTGGTGGGGACGGTTGGGGTGGATGGGGTAATGGAGGAGCCAAAGATAAGGGAAAAGAAAAAGTCGAAAATGGGTCAGATGATCCTTGGGGTAATTCAGGGACTCCAAAGGAAAAAAACATACCTTGGGGCGGAAATGAAGCTGCCAAGGTACCTGCAGGAACAAGTGGGTCAGATCCTTGGGGCACAGATGATCCTTGGGGCAATTCAGGGGCTCCAAAACGAAAAGGCATACCTGATGAACCTAATTCATCAGGGAAGAAGGACCCGATCACTGAAAATGATCCATGGGCCAATAATAGTAAAGAAGAGGAGAAGAATGATCCATGGAGTGGAAATGAAGCTGCCAAGGTACCCGCAGGAACAAGTGGTGCATCTGAGTGGGAGAACAATGACCCGTCAGAGACCCAAAAGGGAACTTGGGGAAAGGGTACAGCTGATTCTATCTTGGGTTCATGGAAGCCAGACAATCAAGCTGACGGTGAAAGTTGCGGTGATTAAACTCCAAAACATGGCACATGGGACCAGAATCCGACTGATACATGGCCTGCTAGTACGCCATCTGACATAGGTGACCCATGGGCCAGTAATGCTGCAACCCCCGTGGCTGGTAATACGGAGGGCGGTGACCCATGGAGCAGTAATGCTGCAACCCCAGTGGCTGGTAACGTGGAGGGCGGTGACCCATGGAGCAGTAATGCTGCAACCCCAGTGGCTGGTAACGCGGAGGGCGGTGACCCATGGAGCAGTAATGCTGCAACCCCAGTGGCTGGTAAAGCGGAGGGCGGTGACCCATGGAGCAGTAATGCTGCAACCCCAGTGACTGGTAATGCGGAGGGTGGTGACCCATGGAGCAGTAATGCTGTAAACCCAGTGGCTGGTAATGCGGAGGGCGGTGATTGGGGCAAGGAGGCTGTATCTACACCTGGGAATGATGGGTGGAGTGCACACTTAGCTAGCGGTAGCAGCACTCCTGATGTAGGAGGGAGTAATGATGGGTGGGGTGGGCCGAAATCAAGAAAATGGAATAATGACCCTAATGACAGTGGTGGAAGTGGTCGTGGCCGTGGTCGTGGACGTGGTACCCGTGGTGGTCGGCCGCCTAGGAGGCCAGATGGAGAGGGGAGAGGACGCGGTTTCAGTAGGCCTCCACCAGACCCCTTGACTCCTGAAGAGGAGAAGATTCTTCTAGAAATTGAGCCATTGGTCCAGAACATCAGGAGAATCTTGCGTGAAGCCATGTATGACGTCTCTCTCTCTCTCTCTCTCTCTCTCTTTGAAAACTTGACAGCGGCTGTCAAGTGCTGCATTAAAAACAGAAGTTTTTACAACAAGTTCACAACAAAAAACGAAATGTTACAAGAGGACAATTTGCCCCTACAATTTCACAACATTAACAACAGAATCCTAGGAATACTTCATCCATAGCTTACCATCTTGTACCGCTCGTTGAGCCAGGACCTCCGGGCGTGACCTTTTCCCACCAAACACCACCTCATTTCAGTGCCTCCATAGCACGCAGCTCTCTCTCTCTCTCTCATGTGTGACTTGTGGGATCAGAACCCCACTGATAGATGGGCTGGTAATACTGTCTGATATTGCACCTGTGCATAGAGTCTTTATTAACTAATAAACTCTTGTGTCTGTTGTTTTTTGGTATTATGTATAGTGATGGTGAGAAACTAGCTGATGAAGATAGCAAGTTTGTAACTGAGAAAGTCTTCGAGTTTCACCCAGATAAGCAGTCCAAAATCACTGATAAGATGGACCACATCATGGTATGATACACTCTCCAGAGTAACTATTAAATATTGATGCCAGAGATTGAATTCACTTGACCAGAAAGCTTAACATTTTGAACTTGCTATTTTTTTATTATGGCAGGTTGACAAGCACAAGGAGTACCAGATGACCAGGTGCTTTTTTGCAGTGTCATCTGATGGGTCCGCAGTCGATTTCTCATACAAAAAATGCTTGGAGAACTTTGTTAAGCAAAATTACCCAGAGCATGGCGAGTCATTCTGTGCCAAGTACTTCAAAAAACCAAGAAACCACGCACCAAATGCTGACTTGAGCCAACCATCTGACACTCAGACCCAGCCAACAGATGGTCAAACACCCCAGCTGCCTGAGACACCTCAGTTGGTGACCGATGACTGGACTAAGGACGCTGCAGCTCATACTGTGACCGACAGTTGGGCCAAGGCTGAGGGGGGTATGCCGGGAAGTAGTGAGGCTACACCAGATGTCTCTGACGATTGGGCGAGTAAATGAAGATGTTCAGGGGGATTAGTGGTTTAATAATTTTCACGTAGTTGTTGATTCTGTAAATATCTAACTCCCTCACTCAGTTAGAGGTTTTAAGCTTAGTTTCACATATGTGCATGTTTAACAGCTTTGAAATTTTGGAACTCCGGCCCTTTGTGAAGGTGCCCATTCATTGGAATTAAGACTTTGTATGGCCCCTATTTTGAGTTTATCTCTTATATTAAATGAAATTTGTACTTTGTTTTGGGTTGGGATTGTGTACCTCTGATCTGGTCTGTAAATTATCTCTGATATTGCTATGCCTGGGAGTTGTAATGTTGGCTACAGGGTGTGGTAGGGGGATAATGTCGTACTGATACTTGTAAATTTCTGCTACAGGGGTATTATTGTGATATTGGGCATTTTATAGTAGCAGGGGTATTACTGTAATATTGGGCAGGGTTACTGTAATATTTTACACGGGGGTATTATGGGGGGAAGGGGGTTTAGTACTGCTGGATGGGAGGTTTTAATATTGGGTTAAGGATTCAATATGGTGAAGGATGCAGTATGGAGCACTTCTGGAACTGTGGTATGAGCTGCTGTGTGCAGTGTGCACTTGGCTTGATCGTTTTATTCTCAGCTAATGTATTGAATGTTTGTTTGTGAATGATGTTTGTACTTGTTTCAAGGCTATTTCATGCCTCAGCTTTATACTGGATATCTCCACTTAGGATAGAGCAATCTCTGATCAAGGCGTTGTCACGCTATATGTAACTTGATCAGTTTTTTTGTAGTTAGTCAGTCTTCGGGTATGTAGTATGTACTGCTGTAATGACTCTTGGCTTGGTGATAATTTAAAGCTAACGTGGCTCTTTTTTCCAAAAAAAAAAAGATGTACGCTATTATTTAAGGTGAGTGCATAATACGTTCAATATCGATTTAAAATTAAAAAAAAAATATCGATTCTTTAAAAAGGGTGTTTGTCTCATTGTCTATGGCTATTTGTAGATGTTTAGGCTCATGCAAAAATATTATGAGGAGGGATACACTTACAACAAATTTGAGTTACAACATTCATTTTTTTCATTTTCAATGTCCAAATCGTCGATCCAAACCGTTCAACATGATCTCCACAATAAAATGTGCTTGCAGATCAAATTTTACATTTTTTTGAATTTTTTTACTATTTATTAAGTAGTTTACAAAAAATAGCCATACTTAGACCATTGAATTTTGTACCCATCTTAATAAATAGTAAAAAAATTCAAAAAAATATAAAATTTGATCTGCAAGTACATTTTATTTAGATAATCATGTTGAACGGTTTGGATCGACGATTTGGACTTTGAAAATGAAAAAAATGAATGTTGTAACTTTGTTGTAAGTGTATCCCTCCTCAAATATTATATATTCTTTTTCCAAAATAACCTAAGAAACTGGAAGAGTTTTGACTACGGAACTAGAAAACAGACTCGTTAGTCGTTACTAAGAAAAATTAGCAAGCATACTATTTTCCCACTTACAGACTTACGGCAGTATGCTAGCATACTGTTGTCTAGAAAACCTAGAATACAAGTTCATAGGCGTGTATTAGTCTTAAATCTTAGGGTTTAGGGTATGGACATTGTCTGCATTGCCAAATTAAATCCACCTTAATATTACAAATGTTACAGAAAAAATTAAATGCATTTGAGAAATAGAACTACAGCTAGTAAATTTTAATTCTTATATCATTTTCAGCATGTAAACAGTCTCATGCGGACTAACAAAAGGATATTTGGTCTGGCACTGAAACTGAAACGAGAATAAATAGGGCAACGAAAACCATACAAAATATCCAAATAAAGCGAGGCATCAAAGACATCTTTATATTTACTATGGAACTATACAAAAAATCAAATATCTTCGCAAAATGGCCATCACTTCACATATTTCCATCCAAAGTCCAAAGAACACTAGTCAATTGAAAAGAATCTATAATCAAGAAAATAATGCTATTAAAAATCAAAATTGTTGGAAACGCAAAATTCGAGCTCGGTTTATTGCATCCAGTACTTTCTTCACATCTCTCTTATAGCCTAAATTCCTCAGACCTGAAATGACTTCTCTTTGTGCTGATTTAAATATGTTATTCTCTTCTCTCAAACAACTCAGAACAAATTTTGACGCCAGCCGATACTTCCCAGCCTTGCAGAGAGCATCTATTAAAGATGCATATGTGAACAAATCCTTCTTTCTCATTCCCCTAACTACTTTCATAGCCTTCTCGACCTTTCCCGACTTGCACAAACCATCAATAAAACAATTATAAGCCACCAAATTTGCACTTAAACCCCTCATTTCCATCAAATTCAATTGACTCAGTGCCGCATCTATGAAACCCATTTTGCATAAACCGTCAATTAGGATGGAGAAAGTGTAACTATCACACTTCAGTCCATTTCCTTCCATCTCATCTACCAACTGTAAAGCAATTTCCAGTCTACCGTCTTTGCAACACAGATAAACTAGAGTATTATAGCAAGCTTGGTCTAGCTCAAAACCGTGTTGACGCATTGATTGTGCCAAAGAATTAGCCTCCTCTAACCTCCCATTTTTAATCAATGCACTAATGACTGCACAGTACATAAAATTATCTATTTGCCTTTTCTTCAACAAGGAAGAGAAAATTTCAAAACCTTGATTGTACTTCTTGTACCTAAAGCAACATCTCATGACCAGGGTGTAAGTTATCATATTTGGGTTGAGACCTGTCTTCCCAAGTTCATTAAGGATTTCTCTTGCCAGGGATAACTTGCCTAATTTGCAAAGACCATCTATTATAGTATTATAAGTCACGATATCTAAAGAGAAACCCGCACTTTGCAAATTTCTGAATAGATTTAATGCATCAATTGCCTTACCAGATGTACACAACCCGTTTAGTAGAGTATTATAAGTCACCAAACAAGGGGAGACATTAGTTAACTCCATGCCAGAGAAAACCTTAAATGCGTCCTCTGGATATCCGCTTTTAAACAGGCAATCAATTAAGGTGTTATAACTCCATAAATCAGGTGAAATCCTTCTTTGAAGCATTTCATCGAACAGGTCGAGTGCACGCAAGGGAAGACCGTACTTGCGGGCCCCACCTATCAGAGTGTTGTAAGTGATGACATCTGGCTTGATTGCGGCCTCAGCCATTCTGTGGGTGATTGCGTGGCCTTCATCTAGACCAATGAAATTGCAGTATCCAGAGATTAAGGAGTTGTATGTGACAACATCAGGGAGGCACTTGAGACGAATTGCATCTACAATTACAGCTTCGGCCTTGGATAAGTTGCCAATTTTGCAAAGCGAGTGTATGCAAACATTAAGGATTTTAGTGGAGGATTTGGAAACCATGCCTCGATGGAAGTGCATGTATTGAATTGCATGTTAATGCACGAGGTACAAATGACATGATATCAGTGTCCCGTGTCTGTGAGAACTATCGCGCCTAGCGGCTAGCGCTTGGGAATATTACATGTGCGCCTGTCGCCTGAGAAGAAAGGACCGACAAGTGGGGCCAACTTCAGAAGAAACGAGGAGAATAATGGGTTGTCAATGGGCTGATGGTGAGGCCAACTTCATAGGAAACGAGGAGAATAGTGGGCTGTAAATGGGCTGATGTAGGTACGAAAACTTTTTATTTAATCAAAATTAGTTTCGCCCCAAGTCCCGTCCCAAACATTTTTTTTTCTATTTTCGACGGACTTAAAAGCTCATTCTTTCAATTTTGCGAAATTTATTTGTCAAAATAATTTTTTTTGAAATTAATATAATTAAATAAAAAATTAGGGCTGTGTAGTGTGACTGGGAATTTTTTTTAAGGAGCCATAAAAAAAAAAATTTGTTTACCAAACCAACTTGATAGTTTTGGCTTTTACAAAACCATAAGAGCCGAGATGTCATTTCGGTCCGAAGTATTTTTTTTTTCTCGTACTGAATTGTCATTTCGGTCTGAGGTGTTTTCACAAGTTTTACACCAACGACTACATTATTTTTTTCGAAATATGTGAAAACGGCTCGGACAGAAATGACAATTCGGTACGGAAAAAAAAACAATTTGGACCGAAATGACATCTCGGTTCTTATGATTTTTGTAAAAACCAAAGCAATCAAGTTGGTTTGGTAAATTCTTTTTTCTTATTTATGGTTTCTAAAAAAAATTCTGTGACTGGACCTAACCCTCTCTCGTTAGGCAATGAGCGGTGAGATAAAAGCTATCAATTAATTTTACCTTTTCTTAGTACTTCTATCAAATTTCTTTCAGTTTCTAATAACTTTCTCTAAAGCTGGTCCAATAATAACTAACGTTGAAGTTAAAGATTAACAGAGTTCTTGAATTATGCGGATGTTGATATTCTTTATGCACATAAAAGAAATTTATATATCCGTGATCAGGTAAAACTTTGAGCTTAATACAGGAAGTTAAACCTATCCATATATTTTAAAAAACACCACAATTAATTAATTAATTTGTTGAAGTATCGCTTTCATTTCCCTTTCAGTTTGTTTTATTGTGAGGTTGCGCAGCACATGAAAAATCTTTCAAGACTATATATATATATATATTCGGTTGCCATTGCATTACATGGTCATGGAACAGTATAAAATGAATTGCACAGAAATACCCCGAAATACTCATATGGACTTCGCATCCCTCTTCCAAAAAAAGATAAGTTCTTTTACTTGCCATTTAATGGTTTCAAGTAAGCACAAAGTTTGTAACGTCCGCTTCCTGTTACTGTTATATTTTTTCTGATATGATTTTAAATGGTAAAACATCGATCATATCTATCTCCGATCCAGTTCTCCACCTTCTGCTAGGTTATTACATGTCATATCTACTGAGTATTAGACTAATACTAGCCAATTTGTTTTGGACATGTCAGATGGCCAGGAAGACACACCTCATCTTCCCTTCATACAAACAAAACACACACTCGTGCACACGGTTACAAGCAACACACCACCACAACATGCATTTATGCAAAATATATATCTTATTTTGAAAGAATTAATGAGTGGGAAATATTAATGAAAAGTGTAATTAAGTTGCAACTTTTGTGTAGCTAGGTCACTTCATGGATCAGGTCCATACTGGCACAAAGCCACCCGAGCATATGCGCTGGTTGGTAAACTGAAAAAGAAAAAAAATAAAAAATTCAAATGTGATATTTTGAAAGATTAATAAATTGACATATTGTATTTTTCTGCTTAATTCCTATTGCAGGGTCATTGTTTTGCTTAAAATTATCATTTTCATCTGTATGAAACTGAGGAAACTCCTAGGTAGGTTAATTTGCAATTTGAGCAAAAGAACCTAACAAGATGCTATATAATATAATTGGCCGATCGAGAGCTACCATTCTTTCTCGGTTTAGGATCTCGATCTCATGGAACAATCGCAAGCAGTCTGCGATAACAACCGACCTCATTTAATCATTATAAGAACAAACATTGTATTATTCCATGGTGTGCGGCTAGGTCAATGCTTGTGCGTCATCTTGGTTGTCATATATACTCAAACACAATCAATCAGAGGCAAAACAGCTGGACCCATGATTTACCCCCGTTTACCGAGCGCTGACCGAATGGTATATCGACGTTTCTCTCAGACTTCTATATAAGCATATACCATGATCACATTGACATTTCATACTTATTCAATTTTTACTTGACTGTTATTTCTATAATGGAGCGCAATTTTTTCTGGGCTCGTTCATTATTTACCTCCTGTAATGCCACTTTTAAGCCTCTTTCCAGTCTCCGGGCTCCAAGCTCGTCCTCTGTGGCTCCACTAGAGACAAAGGACTTGATCAAGCAACTGGAGGGAGGGGAAGTCCATACTTCGGATCTCGATCTCAGTCTTTCGCTCAAGACGCCAGGGACAATAACAAAGAAATGCTACCTTTGTGGCACAACTAAAACTCCGGCTTGGAGGAACAGCTGCTGTGGTAACAAGGTATTAATTGTTTTTTCTTCTCCAAATTAAAGCATATATATGTTCATGTTATTGTTTGCATGAGTTATATCACATTTCAAGTATAGGTTTTAATTAAATGAACGAGGGCACGCCATGTTAAATTAATTGTTCATGGTCATAGTTTTCAGGATTTCCTAATCAAATTCGTATTTGCAATTTCAGATTTCAGACTTTCTATATATTACAAACACACACTTTAAGAAAACCATATATACAAGGCATTTTCTTAATTATCACATAACTATTAGATTTGCTTTTTAATTAACTTATATATATGATCATGATCGATCTAAATATATACCTGACTCTGCTTCTTAATAAATTAATGGTCAAGACGTTGTGCAATGCATGCGGGCTCGAAGTGAGGAATAAAGCAAGGAAAAGAAGTGCAACAATGAACGAACCAGTACTGCCAATGAAGAAGAAGTACAAAGGGGGCCCATCAATCCTGGAAAGAAAAACTATTAAAGAAATTAATAATGAGTGAAACGGGGATTTATGTTGCTTATTTATGCATGCATCAGAATTTGCTTCCCATCTAGCTTTGTTTCTGGAGGTAACTAGTTTAATTAGTTGGTGCATGTAGGGGGCTTAGATCTACATCTCTCTGTCTGTGTTGTGTTGCGCGCTGATATTCGCTCAATTTAATAATAAATTAAGCACTTGACTTTGGCTTAATTTGTTTTCAATTTGTGGACATATGAACTCTTATCGACTTAATTGAGAAATTATTCTCTTCCTTTTCAACTTACAGTATTTGCAGTACTCCGGAACTTTTTTTTTAATAAGAGAAGAACATTAACATATAATATAATATGTATACTTTAACAAATTAGGAGGGACCTGCTAGCGGCCTCTTTCCAGGTAAAAGGCCCAACTGAAATTACATTTTGTATGGTGCTATGCATTTAATTACTCATTAAGTATAAACATGTAACTAGCCTCTCGCGATATTTATATATAGGAAATAGAGTAATGGATTGTTCTAATTAAAATAATACTCCATGATTATGTGTATTGAGTGAGGCTACGGTACTATGCATAGCACGGTTTGGTCCGTGCTACGGCTCAATATTTGAGTTTTCAAAATTCTAACGGTCGATCCGAACCGTTCAACATGATTATAAAATGAATATGTACTTGCAAACCAAATTTTACATTTTTTCGAATTTTTTTACTATTTTTTTAGATAGGTAGAAAATTACTTGATCTGAAAATTCTGGACCATCCAAAAACAGTGATTTTCACCTATCTAAAAAAATAGTAAAAAAAATCGAAAAAATGTAAAATTTGGTTTGCAAGTACATATTCATTTTATAATCATGTTGAACGGTTTGGATCGACCGTTAGGATTTTGAAAACTCAAATATTGAGCCGTAGCACGGACCAATCCGTGCTATGCATAGTACCGTAGCCTCACTCATGTGTATTTAAAGCCACTAACTTTAAAAGAAAAAAAAGATTAACATGTCCTAACTCCTAAACATAATATGCTGTCAAATACTATGTAGATTTGAATATACGACCACACATAGCATATGTGATCGTACGGCTTTTATGCGTCCACATAGGCAGTGTCATCGGCAAATTTCGTGTAATATAAAACAAAGAGTTTTATAAATTCTTTTGTTGTCATTCTAGTTAATAAAAAAAATATTTTGCACATCAATAACATTCTCGAGTCTCCAGTAGACAATTTTTAATTTTGTAAGTCATTTTTGTAATAAGTAATTGACTTTTAGAATTTGCACATTTTACTTTTCATTATATGTTAAACTAAAACTTGCAGTTACTGGGACTTTTATTGTAATGCATTTTAATTTTAGCCATAATTGTCATTGTATTATTCTGGTATAGAAAATATGTAAAATTAAATTGCTTACATGAATTAGCATATGTACTTCTACAATTATATTCAAAATCACATTTTAAACACTGGAATTAATGAATCATACGTACGGTATAACACTTTTGTGTCATTTATCCATAGTGTAAACCTATACTACTTATGATTAATTACTATTTAACTGTAATAAATTAACGATTAAAGCCACTAACTTTCAAAATAAATAAATTAACGGTCATTTATTTTACAGTCTGAATAATGGCCATGTAAGACAACTCCCCTAGTTGGGAGTGAGCGACGACTCTTACTCAAACTATAGATTTTTTTTTTTTTTTGAAGGTCAGTGGAAATTTCACTAACATGTATATTGATTGTTAAAAAAAAGTATTTATAGGAATTTTGACAGTCAAATGATCGTCGTCCTAGCTCTAGTTACATGGATCTCAATTAGTATAAAACTCCTCTAACAGAATTAAAAACGAGTTAACCTTGTCTAAACCCCCTCGACCCTCGGCTTGCTCTTCTGGGAGAAAGTCCTTCTGTTTCTTTCTTTCCAGATGACTCATGATCCTGCCGTCCAGGCCGTATCCCAACGCCTTTTTCAGCTCTCCGGATAGAATTATTTTTTGTCTATCCGTATTTATATGGAAATAAGACGAATAGTCCGGCTTTTAAGGATTCAAAGATTATATCAACATAATTTATATATTTAGATGCATAAAACGTCTGGATCTCTTTTACATACAAAAAAAATTAGTCACCAAAATACATGATTTTCGAGTTAAAAGTTATTTACATAACATGCATTCAAAAATTAAGCACAATCTTTTCAAACTGTTTAAAAAATAATAATAATTGTATATTGACTTGTGACTTGGCGTGGTTTGTACGGAGCCTTTGATAGGTTGGAGGGGTGGTTTTTGGGGATCCGTATCCTCTCAGGTACCTGACTCAAGACAATTGAAAGGGACGGCCCAGATTTACTCTCAGCCGGTGCCTATTCGAGATAGCTCAGGGGACCAGTATTAATTGTGCTTTGAGATTCGTGCCAAGTTAAAAGGACAATCCCAGACCATCCATTTCAATTGTACTCAGTCAGGTAACTTGAGGTGATGTGAATTCGGTTTTTGGGACATAATATTGTTATTCTTCTCAATAATTTTTTTCTAAAGTAATTATGATTTTCTGTTATATGTAAAATTATTTTTTTTTGGTATTTTGCCTTCCGACTTTTTTTTTAGAAAAAAAAGGAAAATTAATTGTAGTTAAAAACCATGTAAATGCCGAAGGTATTTCACTGCTTAAAATATCAAAGACAATTCCTGAAATATTAATTCCGTTCCAGCGTTGAGGCTGTAATGTAATTTTATACAAATGAGAATCATGCATGCACTCGTCAAAATCATGTATTCCATCAGGAAATGAACGAGACATGAGAACTTCGCTTACAAGGAAAAGAAAACCAAAACGTAAAAGGAACTTTGCTACGGAAGGTGAATTAACCGCAAATCAATTCAAGCGCTGAAGCAGCCAACCCAATTTGTAGGTAATTATCAAAACTTTTTATAGGTTATCAATGCTAGTGAAACAACAGCAAGAGTAGTATACAAGGTTTGTAGAACATACATGAACAAACCTTTTTATGATTTCTATTCACTAACTTCCATTATTTGCACTTACATTTATTCTTTGAGAAGTTTAATTCCAGCTCTTTTTCCCGAGTCGTACGCAATTGACATAGTTGGTAGGGCAATGAGCAGAAATACCTGGCATCACCAAGCCAAGAACTGTAAAAAATGTCGATACCCATGTCTCCTTGTACTCTGCTCCGAATATATATCCCATACAGAGGCCTCTTATAATCTCCCATACCGCAATTAGATACTTCGGTATAATGTATTTTATCCCAAAGAAGTTTCTATCTGGCTCTTCATTCATATTCTGAAAAATTAAAAGAGATAAAAAAATAACAATATTTATTCTTTTTTGTTAAATTCAGAAACTGAACATAAGAGATAACAAAAGTGAACAAAAAGATGCACGTATATGGAATTAATTGTTATTTTGACTTACATTAGATTTATTAAATACCCATTCAAAAAAAAAATTCATCAAGTACACTAAAAAAAAAGAATGTTGATCATTTTGTAAAGCTATATTATATAGGTGCCTTTACTTACCAAATTCATAACAAAACTCAATTGCATAAAATCTACTCAGACAGGCAACAAGATTGCCAGTTTTTATGCTAATTAAAATCTATACTATGAACAAACTTTTCAATATAACAGCACAATTAACAATAATAAAAAAGCAATAAAGGATCTAAATTACCTTCTCCACAAAGAGACAATCATAGTAGCGACAAACACCGAAGTGCTTGTACAAAAACATGCGGTCATCGTAGGGTATTCTCGGAATGACGTCATTGCAATACACTACTCTGAAATACTTGTTAACTGGATGGCACACATGTGCTTCCATGAACCTCTTCAGTTGTGCATCTCCTACCCTTGGCTGGCCAAACGTGTACACGGCCAACAACCTCTCCATTAGTTCGGTTTCTTTATGAAATAGTAGGATTGCAGGAAAAAGAATTGCAAGTGCGCCGCCTAAGCTGTGGCCAGTTACTATGAACTTTGCACGAGGGTGCATTTTCAGTAGACTCCTCAGCTTGTTTCTTACAGTGTAGTAAGCATTCCTTTTGTCTCTGTTCTCTGTATGTTAAAGAGAAATTTGGAAAGCTTATTTGCTTAAAGTTCAATATTTTTGACAAAACCAATTATATGTTGTACATGTACAAGGCATTAGTTATCTGTGCTTGTGACTATAAAAAAGTTTAAATAAACACGGAAGAAGAATCATATATATCAAGCAAAAAATTTAGCACATGCTGGTATTCTATTTATGAGGTCTTCGCTAGAACAGTATATTTATAACAATCACCGATCTTCATTTCCAGCTCAGTACATATAAAACATACATGTATCAACATGCCACAATGTCAGTGCATGAGCACACACACACACACACACAGAAAGACAAAGATTGATATATGCAGAGACATGGAAACAGACACGTGAACAAGATACCTGAAATGGAGTTAGGATCTTGGAGAGACAATTGGATGGTGGAGATTTGATCTCTGGTCCCTAATCCAAGGGCTTCCAGAAAACCCATGTGTATCTTTCCCATTTGGGGTATTTGGCACCATGAATAATCTATATCAGTACACCAATCATCAGCATCGAATGGTTCTGTTCCACGAAAGCTTATCAGGATTATATCAGCATCTTGCCTCTTGTCACACATTATAAAGACCTGAGTCGATCTCTCCTTTTGGTACTCTGTTTTGCACCAAATCAGAATAAAATATCCCACTTCAGTTAGCCCTTTAAATTTTAATAAATAATGGTATGTAGGAGCACTTTCCTATGCGCCTCTCAAAACCTAAAGACACGATGTATACTAATTATGAACATGTAAAATACAAAAGGGACCCAACAAATTGAATTCGGATCACCCCAGGTACCTGACTCACGCAAATTACGGACGGACGGTCCAGATTAGTTCTTTTAACTTGACACGAATCTCAAAACAGACCCCCTATAGTTTCTATAGGCACCAGATTGACTTTGGCTCGGCTGGGATTAATCTGGGCGGTCCGTTTGTACTTTGCTTTGAGTCAGGTACCTGGGAGGATACAGATTCCATTAATTTCACCATTTTATTTGAAAGAATACCCAACAACTAATAATGGAGTGGTGGTTTGAAATTTTTTATATAACAGGAGGGCAAGGACTATAAATCATATTTCCAACAAATTTTCGGAGTATATGAGATAATTCTTCTCTTATGAGTGAGAGTATATCATGCATATATGACTAAACAGCACCAAATTTATAGCTCCATGTTTTATTTGATTTTGTTTACTGATTGGCTGTTTTTATTGAATTCGGGATATTCAGATGAACTTCCACTGAAAAAGTTTGTAGTGTACGATGCTGGTACGGCCCTACTAATAAATCTATGTTATGTTAATTTTTCTTTGATGTACATAAAAAATAGATTAAAAGAACAAAATATAAGTTGATAATTTCGTACTCTTACCATTCCAGCAATTGTAGAACTCCACAAAATGCATCTGGAAAGACATTGCGAAAAATTATATTCTTATCAATAAACATCAATAATCTAGAGAGAGGGCCGAGAGAGATTTTGCACCTTCCAGCGATTTTCGACTGCATTTTGTACTACATTAGCATTCTCATAGGCCAGTTTTGAAGCCATGACACAGAGATCCAACAGAGCTTTGCCTTCGAGCTCCCTTATCTCCTCTAATGCCGATTGGTGGTGAAACTTGTATAGGTCTAATCGTGTGTCGATATGTCCTATTATACTCAAATAGCTATCTGAGCCTCTCTCTGGCAAGACAACCTTCCCTGTACAGTGTACAGTAATCAACTTAAGAACTTTTTACATCATTATCCCCTTTCTTTTTAATTGAGGTTCTTCTGCAACTGCAAAGGATGAGGATTTTAAGAGAATTGATCATTTAATACACATGCTCAACTGTTAGTACCAAAAATTCCATTTGATGCATGTTAGTACATACATTACGCACACACAACACCATAACTCTGAAGTTTGCTCACTGTATAACTACTATATTCTGTTGTAATTCTAGTGGATTTAGTACTTATAAATTAAATCAAATAATTAAGTAGCCATTAAAAATTAAAACAAATAATAAGTAGCCATAAGCCAAATCTCTTACTTAATACTTCACAACAATTATTGATCAAATAAGATGGCATACTCCGTTGGCTAAAATGAAACAGCTTATGAAGGATCAGAAAAGATTATGCACGTGCAGAATGAAAATTAGCTAATCAATTTAGTTGAGTATAGCAAAATATAAAGATAGAGGGAATCTGAATAGTTCAGAAAATGCATTAATGTCAAATTGAAAGATATAAACTATAAAGCTTTATATCCGTTTTTTTATGGCATTAATAAATAAATAAATTTAATTCAAAGCATAATGGATGTTATGTTTATAAAAATAGCTAGCACAGAAGTCAGAAGCTGTCACTACCAACTGCCAATGCTGAGTTTTTAAGTAATAAGACAGAGCACTTGGCATAACAAAAAAGCATTCCTATTTTCAATCTGGATGCTGACAGTGCCTACATTCATACTATTTTTGTAAATTGAATGGCCGCTGTACTGTACATTTAATTAATTTATTTTTTATGCCATATAAAAAATTGGGCTTTATATACTTAGTACAGATTAATTCTCGAGTGGTCACCTTACTCAAAGATCATCCATCCTTTTCATTTTCTTTTTGAGAAAAAAAAAAGTTTAATTGGTAAAAAATTCTACTCTTATTTCAGGGACGCATGCAAAGTTGCAAACCTTGTAGTCTTGTAGAAGCTAATAAGGTTACAAGGCAATTTTGACATGCAAAATTCTACACCTTACTGCAACGCAAACTTTAAAAAGGAGGAAACTTAGCCCAATCAAACCACCGATAACTAAATTAAGAACATACAAGTAACGAGATTTCGAAGGAGCCCGATCAGATCGCCTCCATTGACATCCAACAAGTTGAGAAAGAACTCGAGAACCAAGCCACACAGCTCCATTGGCTTTCTCAGAAAGGTGATGATCCGACGAACTACAATGGAGACGACTATGAACCAGCGATGGTCCCGACTGAGTGCACTGACATCTGTACCCCGCTCTTCCAGTAACCCCATGCGACTTGTTTCTAGCACCTTCTCTTCGCTCCCACCATACGCCAAAAATCGCGCCAGGTCCGCCCAGCTGGCGGTGTCAGCCCGTACAATGAGGTAGTCTCCCATCCTCTCTCTCTTTCTCTCTGATGGTAGAAATGGCTATAGTACTGTTTTCTGTTTTGTTTTATCTGATTTATATCGAGGTGCAGGTATGGTATTTCGCTTCTCTCCGTTTCTTTAAGAAGCTGGAAGTTTTGAACCCACTCGTTATCTTGTTGGTAATGGGTCGGTTAGTTATTGCACATCTCCTTATTCATTCAATGGAGATGGTGAAGTAAAATGGAGCCCCTATCCCCATAGGGGGTCCCATGAAAATTCCGAATTACACGCGAGCATCGTTACTCGTTAGCTTCCAAAAAAAGGTTATCATATCCACATGATGTGGGGCAGGCTAAAATGCTAACTTCTCCAAACTTCTCCACAGTTCCCCCCCCCCTTTTTTTTTTCCAGAAATTTTACGAGAGGGGGGGGGGGAAAGAAAAAAGGAGGAGAGAGTAGCAGTGTAAGTTTGTTGAGATATAAAATGTAACTTGAAGAATAATTAGTTAGTTAGCCTCAAAATCATATGATTTGTGTCATCATTAGTTAATAAAGAAAAAGAGAGTTAATTATATAACTTCACATTTTTGGTTAAATAGAAAGTTACTGTTAGAACTTTGTGTATAAATACAACATGTAAGACGTGTAAAAAGAGATAAAAACATACCATCAAATAAAAGTTAATAATGTATTTTTATCATAAATCATTCTCTTTGTTTCTTTTTTCGATTTTCTTCTAAAATTCAACATGCATGGTTAATTATCTCCTCTACTCTTTAATTTGAGATGATAAAATTTATGTAGTTTGTATATATAGAGTTTGTATTTTTTCATAAACTAATATTGTGACACTAGTAAACAAAATCTAGTCCGGTTCGATCACTCTTTTTTCCTACCCTCTTTTCCTCTACTCTCTTCTAAAACACATCCTAAGAGGCAGTAATTTTTTTTTATATATAAAAACTTCATGGTGGCTATGAAGTGTAAGAGGAAGTATTTGCAGTGATGAATTCTCTACTATTTGTACAATTGTACCCAATCATCTTTTGAATATGAAAGCCATGTACCCAAAAGAAATTATAAACCTCCAAAGTTAAGCTGCACAGAATCCCATTTTGACTGACGGAACAATTTTAGTCTGATTTCCATATGGAACTAATTAAATTGTTTAATTTTTAAATCGAACACTATTAAGTGTACATAATAAGTTAACGCTAACGGATTTATTCTTATCACATTAATTTATTATGACAAATTGTTTGGTAATTAAATAAAAGAATCAAACAGCTGAGAGCTGTCGAGCTCGGCTCGTTACCAATCCAATTTTCAAGTGAGTGATTCATTCACATAAAAGTCTTAATTTTTTGTTTATGAATTGGATTGTTTTGCTTGACTACAAATTTTCAGGGTAACAATATAAAATGTCTTTGTTGCTTGTTTTTCACATATTTAAGCCTATCAGGTGCCGTGTTCCTCCAACTTAAATCATCTAAGCAAAGAAATGAGTGTATTACAGATCAAGTGACAAACTGACATGACAACTTAATTATTTTATTTAACTGAAAAAGTAACAATTCAGAAACGGACACAGAGCTGGAGAAGGCCCCACCATGTACGAACTGATTTTTTTTTTTATTAAAGAGTTTCGATACACTCTAATATTGCGGACGACATTTTTATTAATATCCAAAATTTAATAAAAAATAATTAATATACTCAGATTTTCTGAGTATTTATAAAAATATCCCTACCGGCCATTAAATGGCCGGTACCCATAATTTTTTTTTAGAGACACTATGAAGAGCAAGATGCTGAAATCTAACACTAAAAATTCGAATTTTTTGTTTAAATTTTTTGTTAGATTACTTCTTTTGATTTCTAATTAACATATTTATACTAAAATACGCTAAATTACTTAAAAATTATGTTAAATTACGCTAATTTCGCTAATTATACTGAAATACACAAAATTATAATAATTATACTGAAATACATAAAATTCCGCTAACATAATTTCCAGTAATTAAATTCAATAGCCGCATGCGAACACTAAACTATGTTTTTTTAGATACTAAGTTTTAACAATTTCACTAGTTCAGGTTGATCCAGTTGTTTTAATGTGATTCAGGTTTCCTATCATTCCTAATCATCAGTGGCATACGACACTGTCACTAGTCACATACGGGTCGTTGTGTGTCTATCGATGATAAAAAACTTTAACTCAATTTTTGAGGCACTAAACGAATTGGGTCGTACGCGCAAATCCGAGTTTCCTAGCCAAAGTTATGGCTGTTTAAAGTTTAAAAAAAATGTTGCTTTCGTGCAAAAACACCGATGACGCATCGATGCTTTATGCAAGGCTTAACGACGGCAGAAGTGCATCGATATTTCGTTACAAAAGCATCGGTGACGCACCGATGTTTTTTTTAGCACTACCCTGCTTAATTGCCAATACTAAGGCTAACAAAACATCGATATTTCATTACAAAAACATCGATGCTTAATTACAAAAACATCAGCGACGCACTGATGTTTTTTTAGCACTACCCTACTTAATTGCCATTGCTAAGGCTAATAAAACATCGATGTTTCATTGCAAAAACATTGATGATGCACTGTAATTTAGCGTAATTTAATGTAATTTAGTGAAAATCAGCATAATTTAACATAATTTCAAGTAATTTAGCGTATTTTAGTATAAATATACTAGTTATACATCAAAAGAAATAATCTAACTAATAATTTAAACTAAAAATTAGAATTTTTAGTGTTAGATTTCAGCATCTTGCTCTTCATAGTGTTTCTAAAAAAAAAAAAATTAAGAATACCGGTCATTTAATGGCCGGTAGGCAAATAAATAGGGTACCAGACAAAAAAATGACAGATAGGGGGTATATTAATTAATTTCTATTAAACTTTGGATATTAATAAAAATGTCGGCGAATATTGTTACGCTACTTCGTTAAATCAGCACGAATGTAAAAAAGTTTAAAATTAGAATTAACTCGAACTAATTTAAATGTTTTTGAAATTTTTTTTTTTGTCAATTAAAACTTAACGGTTGGAATTTTTTGACACAGCACAAAACTGAAAGATGTTCAAACAATATGAATTCGGATTCCTGAAGTAACTCAAAGTTTGAGTTCAAATGTGAACCATCCGATCAGGATCTAAACGAATATTAAAGAGGTCATGTGAATTCTACCTTGAATCGGATTGGCTCGGATTTTAATTGAACGGTCTAGATCCAAATTTAAATTTTAAGTCACTTAGGGACTGTTCGGCAACAACGGATTAAGCTTTCTTAAGACTTAGTCCGCTTCCTCTAACTTTCTTAGCCGCTTAATCTTGCCAAACGCCAGTTCCATAGCGCGGATTAAGATCACATCTTTAGCTTCTTTTTGTTCGGATCTTAATCCTCAATCCGGACCTTAAGGCACATCTACTCCTTTTAGTTTCCTTAGCTTTCATCTATGGATTAAGACAACTGAACATCGGTTCCTTAGCGCTCCTTGAGCTCTTAATAATTTACTCTCAATCCATTGTTGTCGAACAACCCTTTAAGAATCCAGACTCTTACGATTTGGGCAGGCCAAGATGGGTTTCAGCCGAATCAACTAAAGGGTTTTCTTTGACATACAGTACACGATGGTTTATACTGAATTCACATCCTCCCCGATACCGTAAAAAGAATATTTTCGAATTAGTGGATCAGGACTGTTCTTTTAACTTTGCACGAATATCAAAGCCCAAATAATGTTGCTCCTGTACTAGTCCGAATCTTAAAGCGACTGAGAATAAATCTCAAACAAAGGATCTTTTACACATATTGGAGAGGATACTCTTCCGTTTATACTTGAATTCTTGAAATGACTAATAAGTGTTACTGTGGTAGTATACCATCTCAGATGATTTGATTTTGCATGGCTATGTTTAGCAGTTTGACCCCAAATCTTGTTTAAAGACTCCGAAGAAGAAAAAAAAACCATTAGTTAAATGACCCAACTAACCCGTTATATCTTATAGTAGAAGTGGAAAAATGATCATCGGTTCGTGGATTGTTAATTTGTTATTCTTTAATTATTAAGGAGAAGTTGTTAAATCTATTCCTTAATTCATATATGCAAACCAAATTGTCTAAACCAGAGGAAACATCGCTACAATTACAAATCATATATATATTTTAAAAGCTGATTGATCATCTATATCTATTATAAATCTTATAGAGTGCGACTTTAAGTGATTTAAAAACTAATGGATCATTAATTAAGTATTCGAAGAACTAATACTTTAGCATGATCACATTTGATTAGTACTAATTTTTTTTTATAAAATTGCACACACGCCTTAGTTTTTTAATATTATAAAAAAACCTTTATGTTGATTGTGTCATAATTGTATTATTGACTAAGTTAGAGGTCAATATATCTTTACAAAATATGTACCGGATATATCCAAGAAATCAATTTGTAAAGCGTAAATATGTTGATTTATAAAAAAGTAAATATGTCGAGTCAATGAACTATCCAAAAAGAAGTTTTGAAAAATTGATATTTTTTTAGAATATTCTTTATGTCAAGATGACTCGAGTAATCACATTATTCTTTTTATTTTTTTTTGTAAAACTCTAGGTCTAATTAAACGTTATGAATAGAGGCGGAGCTACCCTTAGAGAATGGACTCAATTGACCTTCATTTATTAAATTTTTTTATAATTTATGTCTTATTTTGTATATAGTTTAGAATAAAATGCTATATGCAATGTAAAATTGACCTCCCACTTGTAGCAGGAAAAATTTATATGCTTGACCCTGTTTATATTTGAGCCTCATTGCTTGAAAATTTGGCTCTGCCCCTGATTATGAATATATTTTTTGGAAGAATTACATCAATATAAAATTCAAGATGCTATTATTTTATTATATATTTAATTGAACAAAACCATTGTAAGTTTGTAATAAAATTTCATCTCTTTGTTCATTATCCAATATCTGTGATGCAAGCGGGAGCGGATCTATATATAGCCCATGAGTACTTAGCCATTTGAAAATTTGAAAATTTTTAAGCATATATATTAAAATTTTATTTTTATTTTATCATAAATTATCATACGTGTAATTGTAGCTTAGCTTAGTGGTTAGATTTTTAATTTGTTTTGTGAAGACATGAGTTCAAGTTCCGATTATGCATATGCATTTTAAAGTTTAGTTTTCCTATCTAAATTTTCTATTTATACCCTTAAATGCAAGCTTGAATGGTGATGATAATGTTATTGTCGAGTGAAACATTATATTCATGGGGTTGTTCGGCAAGAGCGGATTAAGAGTGAAGGATTAAGAGCTTAATGAGCGCTAAAGAACCAATGTTCGGTTGTTTTAATCTGTGGATGAAAGCTAAGGAAGCTAAATGAGAAGGTAGAGGTGCCTTAAGGTTCAAGCAGGAGATTAAGATCCGGACAAAAGAAGGCTAAATGAGGTGATCTTAATCCGTGCTAAGAAACTGGTGTGTTTGGCAGGATTAAGCGGATAAGGAAACTAAAAGAAGTGGATTAAACTTTAAGAAAGCTTAATCTCTTGTTACCGAACAACCCCATGATGATTAACTACAAACTAAAACGATACTTCGCTTACGCTAAAAGTGACATTGGGGCATATTTTTATCGTCATGCTCTGAACACCTTTAAAAAAGACCCATGATGATTAACTACAAACTAAAACGATACTTTGCTTACGCTAAAAGTGACATTGGGACATATTTTTATCGTCATGCTCTGAACACCTTTAGAAAAGACCCATGATGATTAACTACAAACTAAAACGATACTTCACTTACGCTAAAAGTGACATTGGGGCATATTTTATCGTCATGCTCTGAACACCTTTAAAAAAGACCTATGATGATTAACTACAAACTAAAACGATACTTCGCTTACGCTAAAAGTGACATTGGGACATATTTTTATCGTCATGCTCTGAACACCTTTAAAAAAGACCCATGATGATTAACTACAAACTAAAACGATACTTCGCTTACGCTAAAAGTGACATTGGGACATATTTTTATCGTCGTGCTCTGTACATCTTTAAAAAAGACCCATGATGATTAACTACAAACTAAAACGATACTTCGCTTACGCTAAAAGTGACATTGGGACATATTTTTATCGTCATGCTCTGTACATCTTTAAAAAAGAAGCAATTGAATAATCCAGGAATGCCGATCATCCATTTATCGAGATTTTATTTTTCTTTTCTTGTTTTTTGCAAATGACAATTGCATAATTTTTGTGACTTTTTTGTGTATAATTTTCTTTAGATTATATTTAAAATATTTGTTCTTGGTTAATAAAATTTTTGTGAACAACTTTAACATCTTTAAAATTAATTCGGAAGAACAAAATAACTAAACCAAATGAATTATCTTGGATAAGACCGAGACAACAAAGTAGTTGTGGGGTCCAGCGATTAGTAATTTGTTAGAGAGAAGCACACGGAGGTATAAACCTTGGAGGTGCCTGAGGCGAAAGATTTTTGCAGAACAGTTTTGACTTTATGCAGCGTAAGAATCATATACAACGCTGTTTGATTCTATAGTACATACACTGTATGAACCTAAAACTGCTCTGTTAAAACCTTTATCCGAGCCAGAGCTCGATCAACGGATAAGATTAAGCCCTTAACGAAAACACTTGAAACAAAAAGCGGTGCTGTTTTGGGAGGTACAAGTGGCCGATAAAGCTGTAGCTGGTTCTCTATCTTGCGTTGCTTGCACACAACACAAACATTTTGTTTGATGGGAATTGCTTTCAGTTTTCAAGTTTCTTTTTCTCGTTATGAGATAAGTAGCTAAGAACTTTAGAAAGATAATATTTTATCCTTGAAGAAAGTTTTATGGAAGTACAAGAATTGTAACATGTTTTACAGAAAAGGAAAATATTTGCTTAAGGTTTGGAATGACTGTGTACAATTGTAACATATGCTGTATAGATTGTCATGTACAACATGATTTTATTTTACGTTGTAATTAATTTCGCTATTGGGGTTCGAGATTTATTTTTATGACACGAATGACGAAAGTTTCTCTTTGTCTAATATCATGATCATATTTTTTATTTTTTATTAGAAGGCTCGGTACATCTCAATATCTTTTCAATTTTATTCTCGAATATTGAACCTACATTCTCTTGAAAGAAAAACGAGGACTCGTGCCATTGCACTAAGCCGTTCTAATATTATGATTATATTTGATTGGAGGTTGTTAGTGCCGACAGGCTGTGTTATATAAATGAAATTAAAATATGGTCTTAATCAAAAAATAAAATGATAAATTCACTACATGTTACATGATTACAATATACAGGGAATGTCCATGCCCAATCAGAACATGAACCGCTCAAATTCTTTCTGCACAAATCTCAAAGCAACAACAACACTGTCCAAAGCATTATGAATAGGCACCAAATTAAATATGACCCGATTTTAGATAAACTGAAATTTTCGATCATCTTTAGATAATTTTTTCCAGAGGTCACTGAAATTATCTCTGGTTGCAAAATCATTGGTGAATTAAATAGTTGGTATAAAATAGTTACTGTATTATTTATTATACGAAATAAAAATTGATGTAATATTTATACGAAGTAAACAAATTTTCTGCTAACCTAGGCAACAGTGTTTGTGTGATAAGGATGTACAGGTGACATCATTATCATGTAGCTTTTGTTAAAAAAGATGCTGAAGTGATCTAATTGGGATAATAAAAATCTAATAACTTTCACGAAATACAATTGAAGTTCAAAGATAGGCTTTGGTGTTTATTGTTGGTAATTGACTAAACTCGTTGTTTATTTTTATGGCACAAATCTCAAGACAATACAATTTTTTTATATAATACCATTTGATTTTTGGCAATAACTTCCCTAAAATACCTTGGATAGGTACATTTAGAAATATATATATATATATATTAAAAATCATATAATTAACATGTTATCTCAGTACCTCTCAATTAAAGCACAATAGATAAGAAACCGATTATTAACCAAAACCAATATCTTTTAGTCAATTTGAACTATACTTGTTGGACAGTACCACAATACCAATGAGGAAATGAAGCCACATAGTAATCAGAAAGTTCATATACCCACCTGGTACATGCCCTACCCGTTGCTCTTATGTCTTATCCCAATCACATAATCAATTTATTAGAAAAAGTCCAAAATCCTATCATGCAATGATGGATGATAAATAATTAAGGCCTCCCCTAATTCAAACAAAATTGTACTTGTATTGTTTTCTAAAAAAATCATTCATCTGCTGACAGTTGGCAAGACCGTGTATCTGTAAGGGTGAGTATTCTCCGAGTATCTTACTGTGTACTAGAATAATTTTCAACCGAGTCAAAATAATTTCGAGATATATTTAGAGAATTCGCTTTGAAATTCATGCCCAGTAAGAAAAAACAATGCATATCTCATTCTATACGGTAAGGTACTGCACTGAACCTGAACTCGTATTCATAAGATATGACAGATCAGTCACCATCATTGTTTAAAAAATAAGTTCATGGATACTGAATTAACATACCATAGATTAGTCTTTGTTTCCCACTTTTTCGCTATTATTTTGAATTCGGATTGCATGATTATTCATTTGTTTTTTTTTTTAAAGTGGGATTAAGCCCACCGATTTCATTAAGAACTAAAAAAAGATTATATTGTTGCAATCTTCAAACATCTGGAGAATTGAACAGATACATAATACCAAAACTAAAAGAAACAAAGCCAACAGAGGCATCAAACAAAAAGCTCAGTTATAACCAAAAGAGATGAAATTCACTACAGCTTAATCAGTAAAAGCCTCTAGGGATCCTATGCTAAGCATAAGGATTGAATCTTGGAGCTCGAGTTGCTCCTCCTCGGCTTCCTTTGCCCCTAATGTCTCTTCCTCTGCCTCTAAAAGAGTCAAATTCTAACAAAGACAGAGACATGACATCTATAGGCAAAATTAGTGATAAATGTAAAAGCAAAGAACCATTGAGTGTAGAGCACAAAAAAGAAGCCAAAGCTATAATTTTGGAACCCACAGCCTGCAAGGAAGAGATAGAACAAGATTGAAAACATAACTTATTTCTCTCCAACCAAATGGTCCAAAGGACAACATTTCGAACTAGTTTATCTTTGAGAGGAATAGGAGCATCGATATACCATATGTCATTCATATCCAAACCCTCATAGATAAAATTATTATGAGAAGCAATTCATTGCCATATTTAATTTGTAAAAAGACAGCACATAAATAAATGATCTACTGTTTCATAATCACCACAAAAGCTCACTTAATTCTTTTTGAACGACATGGTCGATTGCTATCCAAGTTCAAAATAATAGCAGATACAAATAAGATAATTGCTTTCGTTTCATACAACAAGTTGTCGACGATCACTAGCGATCGATCATGTGGGAACGATTTATATATTAATATATATTGAGAGTTGTTGACACGCTCCGACATGCCAAGCACTCAAATGGTTCATTTTGCGGATCTTTCTGACATGTACCTTCAAAAAGTAAATTATGCTTTTTATATTTGGGGAATTTCACGTATATCCCTCAAAAACTTCAAAATTACGTATTTTCATCTCTCAAGTTTGAAATTACATATTTCCTCCTCTAAACTTCAAAAACTCACAAATTTATCCATTTTATTGTCTTTTATATTAAAACTCGTTCTAAAATTTTAAAATACCTATTTTACCATTTATTAAAAGCATATAAAAACCCATCAGACTCAAATTTGAATCTGAATGGTTTCAGGGGCGGATCCAGTGTATTCCAGGGGGGGGCAGTTGCCCCCCCTGGATTTTGAGTTTTAGTGAAAATTTATCGGTTCCGATCGACTTTGCCCTCTCCTGGAATTTTTTTTGCCCCCCTCTGGACGTTTAATTTGTAATTCAAGTTAAATTTAGGGTTAAAATTGAAATAAATCTGTTGAATTTTGATTGATAATTAGAATTATAAGTCAGAGCATCAAAAATTACAAGTCAAAGCATTGGAAAGTATAAGTTAAACCATTATTTTTTGTCGATTACCCAATTGGTTAATGGATTTAAGCCCGATTCAATATTTTTTTGCCCCCCCTGACGAAAATCCTGGATCCGCCCCTGAATGGTTTCTCTACCGTCCGATCAGCGTGCATCGCATTAAGATCTGTGCGCATCGCTTCAATATTTATGCTGATCTAGAACGCATGGATCTTAAAGCAATCTCGATCCGTGCGCATCACAGATCTGTGCATGTTGCTTCAATATGCGTGTGTATTTGCATCAAGATTTGTGCCATCTTGCGCGCACAGATTAAAAGCAGTTCGAACGGTAGATGAATCGTTCAGATTCAAATTTGAATCTGATGGGCTTTATATGTTTTTAATAAAAGGTAAAAAGGATATTTTATAAATTTAGAATGAGTTTTAATATAAACGACAATAAAATGGGTAAATTTGTGAGTATAAGTTTAGAGGGAGAAATACGTAATTTTAAACTTTAGAGGGGGAAATACGTATTTTTGAAGTTTTTGAGGGGTATACGCGAAATTCCCTCTTTATTTTTACCCCGTAAAATAATAGTTAGTGCGTCTGAATCTTAGTTCGTTGTACGCGTGTATTCTTTTTTGGTCGGAGGAGATTTACCCATTTTGCCATCTCTCTATTTTTACAAGTTGTACGTAGAAACAACTTTCTCCAACTCAAATATGAGACGAGTACACGACCATATCTTTCCTTGCATCTATCACTTATCATTATCGTTTATTTCATTTATTAAGAGTCATATCTTGCGCCTCTCACCAAAATCCCCTAATTAAGTTTTTTTTTTCGGAATTTTCCTGTTTCAAATAATTTATAATTAAGTTAGTTTAAATTTAGTATCAATTTGCAAATGAATAAAAAAAAAATACATAGAGCAACAGTGCCAGTGAAACGAATGCATAAATTTCTAAGTATCAAATATGATTTAAACTAGTTTTAATTCACAAATTGATACTTATGACTATTTGTTAATAAATTATCCTTAGATTTCAACATGAATGTTTGGGATATTTTGGGGTTTACATTAGTTCCTACTATTGTAACATCATCTTTCTTTTTCATCACTAAACATTGATAAATTAAAAGTAAAGTTTGTGAATTAACTATTACTTCACTTTCTTATTATCTTTACAAAATAATCATAAATTTAGTGAAATTAAATAAGGTTATTGTGAAATATTTTTGTAAAGGTTTGATATATTTATATTTTAGAGTGGGACCACGTAACAACTCTTTAAGTTTGTTAATTTTGACATTTAACATTAAACATTTAAATTTCAAATTCAACATAATAAGCTTGATCTATATTATTCACATTTCATGTTTATAATAAATGATGAAATTTGATTAACTTTCATCGTATATCAAGTCTCAAACAATATTTAAATTGTATGAAATTTAATTATTTTTTTAAATTAGTTATCCAATGACGTATATATAATTTATTTCTAATTTGTGGAAAGTTTATGATTAAAATTGTCAAAAATAATTATTGTCAAGTGATTTCTTTTTAATATTGAATTTTTAAAATTGAGGGTTCGAATATTTATTAGAGATGATGTATAGGCTGATATAGTGAAGGAAAAACATGACGTGATCTAATTAATATACTGTGATTTAGTCATGTCATGCCATGTGATTCAAAAATTATTTTAACGTGACGTGACTAAAATAGTAGAAGACAATCGGATCACACGAATAGTCACCCGTGATGTGACTAATTATTTTTTAATTATTATTTTCAAGTTTTAAGTTAGATCGTAGAAAACAATTATAAAAAGTAATGAAAAATTATTATAAAATAAATTATATTAAAAAATAATATGAAAAAAAATTAATCATGTAACATGAAGTGATGTAATCGGTTTAATTTGTGCAACATAACGTGATACGACTAAATTAATAAAGAACAATCACGTTAAGCAAATAGTAACGTTGAATCACATCACAGTCGGAAAAGTATCCTCTCAGGTACCATAAAAGATCCCCTCACTTTATGGTTTGAAATTAACTCCAGACACTTTGAGATTCGCGCTAACACAGGAGACAATATTATTAGGCTTTGAGATTCGTGCCAAGTTAAAAAGAACGGTCCAAATCCATAAATTCTAAAAGATTCCCTATTACTGGATTTGAATTCGAATTCACATCACCATAGGTTACTTGACTGGAGACAATTACGATCTGACGGTTCTTTTAACATGACACGAATCTCAAAACACACCCCCTACAGTCTCCATAGGCACCGGATTGAGTTTGGCCCAGATAGGATTAATCTGAGCCGTCCGTTTTAATTTGCTTGAGTCAGGTACCTGGGAGGATACGGATCCTCTGAATTCATCACAGTCAGGACGTGCCGTGACGCGAACGGAACAGTTAACGGCGTCACTAATTTCCTCCGTCTCTAACGGGTATCAATTTCGCCTCTTTTTACTAATTTAATGACTCTACGACCCCACTCCGCTCTCTCTTTTTCAAGTCATAATCCCATCTCCATCAAAGATCCTTCCACAGCCGCCGCATCTCTGCGCCGGCGCTGTTTCACACCTCCACAAACGACCCACACCTTGGCTTCCTTGCCATTCCGATATTGACTCGGTATTAGTAATTGCGAAACAAAAGAGGAAGAAAGCAGAAAAATGAGAGCGAGAGTGGTGGTGTTCCCGATCAAAGGTCGCAACTGGTGTTTCAGCCGTTCACGTGACCCCGCCAGCGTCGGTGCCACGTCAGAGCATTCTTCGCCTTCGATCAAGGATCTGTGGGTTCAGATAACGGCACGCGGCAGGAAGCCTCAGGAGAATGCCGAGGCGCTCGTGGACTTTTTTGCGGATAAGGTGTTCGATGAATTGCCTTAGCTATGAATAACTTGTAATATTAATCTCTTTTGAGTTTGGTCGTTGTTGATTCTGGAAGTAACCTTGCAATGCATATAGTACTCCCTTGTGATAAACCCCTGGCAAATCTCAGAATATCCTCAACTCCCCAAGTATTAGTGGCCAACTTGAATTTGAAAAATATTTTAGTATTTGTTGTTGGATTGTCATTTGTCTTGGACCAATAGCTTAACTAAAGATTAGATCAAAATATATTTAGCTGTACAGGTTTGTTTCAGTAAAAGAAACAGGTGGATAAATCTCCTTATTTTCAGAAAAAAAAAATTATATTAGCTGCTTAAATCCATGCATACTAAAATATTCCTTGCAGTTCATTATTATGCCCTCTTACATATTGTAAATATACGAGAACTTCAAAGAATTGCATCTTCCATCTTCTTTTACAAATTGTTCAGCCTCAGTACTCATTACAACATTGGCAACAAGTTGGCTATGCATATCAAAAACTCTTGTACCATTAGACTAAAGTTTTGAGGCTCATCATAACATATACCAAAATGTACCAACCCCAAGTATTATAAGGGCTTCATATTTAAACCTTGATTTAGTTTGCTTGTTTATTAATTTTTACTTACCTCATGGCTTTGCAGATGAACCGAGCTTGGAGTGGATTTGAAAATGCTTCTGAGGGGACATTTAAGAATAAAATTCATAGGTTGCTTTCCTATTATCCCTTTTGGGGCATTTTTTCTTTGTGTCCTGCAAACATCATAGTATCATGTTGACCTAAAAAATAGCAACAAATTTTTTTATGTCATATGTACCTTTTTTGTGTTTATTGGGGGGTGATATGCATAATGCATTGACTCTTTTAAGGTGATAAATGATAGATTTCCTAGCTTTTGAGAGTATTTAAATTCTGTTTCAGCTTAGGGTTATGGCTGTTGTCACGAGTCAGACCTTCTGAAATTTTCTTGAAGTCTGTTTCTAAGGATGTCACTGCTTTGGATATTACTTATCCAATGAGGTTAGAATGAAGATTTCTTGTGTTCCCCTTTCAACTATTTTCTTTTTGTTTGTTAGAATACTATTCATTTCATGAATAATTGATTTTACAATTGTTATATTAAATAAATGCAGTTTCAATCCTCGACTTGTGCGAAGAAGACTGCGTCATATAGCTATGAGGTCATTAACTTTTAGACTATTAAAATCATTTTCATTAATTATGTGGATGGATGGATTAAATCCAACTTTTTATGAAGTCCGGTAATGACATTTTTTTTCATTGATTTGTAGGGGAGCTGCAATTCATAGAAACAAATTATATGGTTCAGTTTGCCTGCTTCCAATTACCAGTGTTTTTACAGTATGCTCCCTTTTAACACTATATAATTTCCTTGGCTTCTCTAATTAATATTTTTTTCTCATTGTTGAAATAACGTCATTATTTTTTTGTTTTTTCTCAATGGTGTAGGTATTGCCTTTGCCAAATGTGCCATTCTTTTGGATCTTGTTTCGCACTTATTCGAACTGGAGAGCTCTCCAGGTACTTTCTTCTTAGCTGTTTCATTGTTTTATTTTTTTTTGCCAATTTTTGTAACTTTCCAGAAATCATGTATATGACTGTGTTAATTGTGCACACGCGCCTGCACATGCATGCTTCAGTGTACAGGGTATATCTTGCATAATGTACAATACACAAATGTGCATGCTTCATGTTTGTGTGTCAGCATGTGTGTTTTAGTGGCATGACATGCGACATGTGAACCTATGTCAGTGCCTGTATGCTAGTCACTATATACGCCTATGTCAGTGCCTGTATCTTGCACAACTCACAATACACAAACACATTAAAAACACAGGGTCCCTGTGTTTGTAATGTGCTTGTGTGTTTTTCTATTGTACTATGTATGAGATATATAGCTTTTACATATAAGTTCCTCTGGTTTTTCAGGGAAGCGAGAGGCTGCGTTTACTAGTTTCAGATAGCTCTAGTGCATGGCACATGCTAAAATGCAAAGAGAAGGAAGACGACTCGGAACAAGTCTTACCTGATTCTTCTTCTAGTGCTGCGTGCCATTCCCCATGGGTAAGTTGTTCTTCACATAAATGGTGTTACTGCTAGTGTAATTTCCTACAACTCATTGCACGGTTTTCCTGCAAAACTTGGGCTTACTTATTGCCTACAAATCTCCAGCACCACTACTTCAGATTGTTCTTTAGATACAATATGTTTTTCTCTGTTCCTTTTGCAGCATTTCATTATTGCATATCAGTGATTTTCATTCCGATGCTTCTTTTGTGCTACGTCTTTTGAACTGACAAATGAT
Organism: Carex littledalei; assembly: GCA_011114355.1. Taxonomy (NCBI): domain Eukaryota; kingdom Viridiplantae; phylum Streptophyta; class Magnoliopsida; order Poales; family Cyperaceae; genus Carex; species Carex littledalei. The sequence goes on along the minus strand of CM022095.1, from coordinate 8,005,353 downwards.
AACATTGGTGACACAGCATATGAACTGTATTATTATTGGTATAAACTTCTGGTACATTACTTTACTGGAAAGTCCAAAGTTGTATTGTAACTGCAGTGATATTTCATATGTATACTGGACCAGAAAAAAACTTGCAAAGAATGGAGATGTAACATGAAAATAATAACCTAACATTTCTGTTTATTTAGGCTTTGCAACCATCTAAAGAATTGGAGAGAATTATTGACTCAAAAGACTTGGAGAAAGGTTTGGATTGTGGTACTATATCTGAAATCTGCAAAGTTTTTGACCTAGAAAAGAAGGAAATTGTGAAGTACAGAGAGAACCAATAAGTACGAGTGAATCTTTAGCTTCTTTCCATCAGAGATATATAGGCGCCACTGAGTTTTCTATTGCATGTCCAGGTCCTTTATTAAACTATTCTCTGTGAACTTTCAATTTTTATGCTCTCGTTTATCTTGGGTTGTCAGATATAGGTTTTGGTTAGAGGTTGGGAATTGGAATGTTGATACTGAAAAGGTGACAACCTGAATGCAACAAAAATGGAAGAAAAAAATAATAAAATGCTTTTTTGAATTCATTTTTCTTTCAATGTACTCCTGAATAGTAGATACTATTAACAAATATTTTGTTTACTGCACTTAATTAACGCTAGATTGAAATGCGTATGTCATAGGTTGTACATTCTGTCCCAAACTGGTGATAAACAGTGAATACAGTCAATAGGAAAATGTTGTTTTCCTAGAGAGGAAAGTGACTTGTCACCTAAGGAAAGCGTACAATTCATAAAGAAATGCATGTACCTGGACTGGCATGGCTGCAGTAGCACAAAACAATTCATACTGTATAGTGTATAGATACGATTTCAGTGATTGCGGTGAAGTAAAAATTATACACTTTTTTTTTTTTTTTTGTATAGAGAAAAGAGTTCCATCCATAAAACCCCCCTTCAGCACCTATTTTGTTGTTATTAATGAATAGAACTTCTAGTCTTCTAATGAGTTCACCGAAGCACAGATTACTAGTAATCCGATATTCTCCCATTCAAAACAGAATTCATCTGGTCATGAAGCGGAATGAGCTTCTGTCATTTGTTTCATAGAAAAGAGCACTGAAGAATCACGCCAGTAAATAGTATTTAATATTAGATGAATTACATGCATGTTAGCAGCGATTTGTCTCACAGATCCGGCTTCAGCTGTGTTGTTGACGTGATTAGAACCAAATCAATGTTTGAAAAGTAAATATTTTTTTGAAATAAGAGCTCCTTTTACTCCAACATATCCTACGGATGTCTCTCTACGGAAATCGAATACGCATCGAGAAACAAAACATAAAAAAAGCTGGACATCTTAGCATTCAGTCATTCCCACACTTCCGTCGCTTTGAAGCAAAAATCGGTAAATCATTTGATATGCTTTGCCTTTTTACAGTTTCACTTTTTAGTCCAGTACTTGGTGGACCCATTTAAAGAGGGGTCAACAACAAAATAAGCAAGCAAATCAATGCATCATAACTGAACTTCATGTGGCACAAACGGAATTACAATCTACATAGTGGGTCAAAAGTTTGATTGCTCATGGGTCACAATGCTCATTCCAACATTCTTCTAACACTGGTAGCAGGGAGATGATATTAACAACACTAATTCTTTTATTAACACAACACATTCAAATATTTTAATATTTAGACAAATTTGCCCTTCATTAAATATTTTCGTTCCAAAACAAATCTTTTACATATATTAATGTCTCCTATATTTCCTTCTCTGTTTACTTTTTTTTGTGAAAATCAAAATAGTAGGTATATTAATTACCATATATATGATAGGGTCTTATACCAAAAGTAAAACAATTAAACAATAAATTCATTAAACATAGTTTCATATCTCGTATGTAATCCTTGAGCTTCTAATATCTTCTTCTCCATAAAAGTAACTGATTCTTCAATCAATACCATTATTGAATTACTGAATTTCAATCATGTCCAAGCATATATCTTCTTCTTCATTTATTCTTCATCTATTTGATTTATATAATAACAAAACTGAATTATAATTTGTTTCTTTCAATTTTATTTAGATACGCGTGTAGATTTAAAATTATATAACTAGAAAAATAATTAAACGAATCTCAAGCAATATAGTTGTGTTGTTCTGGATCAATAAAAATACATATACCAAAATATTTATTGAATTTATTGCAAAAAATAATGAACAAGATAATAAATTAGTTCATTCTCCTATCACTTAATGGTTAAAATTTTAGATTTTTTTTTTTCTCTTTTAAAAGGTTTACAAAATAAGAAGAGAAGAACGAACTGTTATGGAAATCAATTAGTAATAAATGATCATAGCATATAATTATATAAAAGAAAGATATGTCAACAGCTACAGTGACATTTATGAGGGGACAAAATTGTCCATTTCACTCAAATATTTAAAAATGTTGTGTTAATAAAATAAAATGGGGTGTTAATATCACTACCCCTGGTAGCAGCAGATCACATCCGATTTAGGGTCCCAGTTCTGGGTCATCCATATGTTCTCGTGTACTAGTAGGGACTGAAGGGACTCTGAACCAGACAACAATCAATAATTTGGATAGGACTTACGAGGATGCTACACTATAGCAATTTCATGCCGAACGATAAATCATTTCTCTGATAATAGTCCCAGGGCCGCCTAGTTTGTCTTTTCATTTTATTTACCATTATATATTATGGATTTCCAGTTTTCCACAGAATCATGAGTCCTACTACCTATGAAATACGAATGAAATGAGGCAAAATATGGAATATCAAATATTTTTTTTCTTTCAAAAAAGTGACTCGCAGTAACTGAAATATGGAGTAAACACTGATCCAACAAGTATGGAGTATGGTTGAAAACAGAGCAGATAATATTCGATATGTATTTGGAAATTAGATACAAATATTCAATATTCGAATATCGAATACGGATACAAATACAAATATATTTTAAAAATTTAATCATCCGTATCACAATAGTGGATATGTACCATATAGTTTAATATATATTATGAAAAAATTATGTTATTCATCATTATAATTAGATAAATATTATAAACTTTGATATTTTTTTAATAAATATCCAATCCAATTCATATATGTCTAATATCCGATTTGTATTTGCATCCAAAAAAAACAGATAGGGATATGATTTTACCACTATTCACTATCCAATCCGTTTTCACCTCTTGGTAATCCTAATTCCAGGTGTATTATTCTTCATTGAATTTTCACAGAAATGTCCATTCTAAAGAAGATTATTGAAGGGGATACTGTTTTGTGGACGTTGCTCTTGAGTTTGTTTAAGTTGACAAGTTGTTTTTCCAGTTGCTTTTTTAAGCTTAGGTCTTTACATCCCATCAGCATCAGCCATCACATTCGGCCTTGTTTCGTTCTTAGCCGAGGCCGGGTCAACATCCAAAACCAATCTCATGCTTAAAAGCAAAATTTTCTCCATCTTCTTTTCAAAAGTTTGGAATATATAGTATCAGATTTAGCTGTAAACACGGTTACAAATTCGGAATTTAAATTTGACGACGTTAAAATTAGTGACCCTAATATTCAAATTTAATTATACAAAAATTATTGATATTTCTAGAAATAAAATAAAAGTTATAGTTTCGGAGTAATTACATATAAATCAGGTGTTTGTTTGTAAAATTCATAAAACCCGCAAATAATTAAGGTATGATACGATTATTATTTGTAAATCGCTAGGACTCATTTAATTAGTTGATTAATGCATAGAGGTGTTGAAAAAATTTATGAATATTATTCGAGAAAGTTATTATTATTGTCATGCACAATCAATATGATGTAATAATTATGTAGAAATTCAAAAAACATAAAATACATACAATATTATAAGAGATTATTCCTTAACAATTCAATTATTTGACATCTTTATTCCAGCATCAATTTAAAAAATATATTTTAATCAAAAGAATATTCCAGCATCAATCTATTAAAATTTGTGCAGTTTACATATCGTTTTGACATTATATAATTTCAAATTTAACTGTTGAGATAATTAAACATGTACTTGAAATTGATTTCCAGCAAAGGTTCGAGCATAAATAGCTGTGTACAGATACTAATCCGTAATTAATATAGCAAGTTAGGTATCCATCACTCATGTGCTTATTCGGTTGACATTGTCAAAGTATTTTATAGTATATCTGCAAATATTAATCTTACAAGAAAACCCAATTTTAACTTGCAAAAAGAATAAAACAAAAAGTAGAGCGGTAGCGGAGGAATAATACATGTTGGGTATCCAAATAGGTAGAGATGAGGTGTAATTTGATCAACTCTGGAGAAATTTGTCTTATTATATCAGGAATTTCTCTTCTCAAAAAAAAAAAAAAGATTTTATCTTATATATTGCATTTAAGATACTGGCGAAATTTGTCTCATTATATCCGGAAACCGGAAGTTCTCATCTAAAATAAAAGAAAAAGAAAAAGAAAAAGAAAAAGAAAAGACATAAACATCCGAATTTTCTCGTATTCGTAATTTCGTATACATTGCATTAATATCTTATCATAGAAAGCTCCGAATCGGATAACTTCATAGAAATTACCTTTTTGTGAGGTTCTATATGCAAAGAAGACAGAAACATGTCAACTTGCACTTTTATTTTTATTGGAAGCAACTTGCATTTACTTACTATTGTTGGCTCCTCAGGCAGTCAGGCCCTCGGCGACATTGTGTACTCGGCCAACTGCCAAAATGTTTATTTCTTGTGGCGAACTGGCGATTGCATGAATATATTCTAATTCCCTTCGCTGTTTCAGGTTTCATATTACTTGCTCCATTATACGGACAGATGTACAAAGTATATCCACAGATAATCCCAAAGAAAATCAGATTCAATAACATTCTCACGAATCTTAAAGCATAGTCGTGATGGTTGGACCTGGATCTGGTCCGCCGTCCTGTTGGTTTTAGTATCCCCTATTGGCTAGTCAGTGTACATAATATTAAACCAGTGGTGGTACATCAACACTCAACAGCATTGATATTTTTTGCATATTTACCCTTCTTAAGGTAAATATTGCGTACTGAGACATGTGGCATTCGACTGACAGGGATAATTCCAGTTTTAGGTAACTGGAGAGGAGAGTTCAGAAAAATGATGCGTCGGAAATAGTACCATAATAATAGGTCATAACTTGTAAGCCCTCGTGATTTGAGCAATATAATTTATGGACAATTTAGTGGTTTCTAAGCAAAAATCGCATATTTTATTTATGGCAATATATAAATTTCTTTTCTCCTTCGTCTCTATTGATGAGCGTGCAGGCGAGGAGGAGAGAGCGGCTTCAGCTTGCAGCTCGCATGTGAGAGAACGGGAGATCTTTAGTTGAGATCTGATGCCTCCTATGGATTTCTCCTTCTCGGGTAATTGTTTTTGTTATTTTATCTAGTACTGTACTTGTTGTTGGCCTTTCCAAGGGGCGCATTGTATGAGCTGATTTTTGGGTTTTCAACAAGATTTGGCCGGCGTAGATTGGTAGTATCGCGACCAAAGTTAGCTGTCTGGTATAAATTCGCTTGAATCGAAGCTTATTGCCGTCGTGATATTTTTCGGAAATATTCTGTCGCGTGACTCTCTGTTGGATCTTTGTTATTTTTACTTCATTTTATGCATAAATCAATTGCGTTGAGCTGATAAACCTTTATCATTGCATAAAGCTTGTATAATTTATTTTAGGAACTCTTGGGTAGAGCTGAACTTTTCTACAAGCAAAAGGGTGGGGATTTAAAGACTTCTGTTTTCTTTCTCGAGGGATTTTTCCTGGGTTCACGAGTTTTATTTCCAGTTTCAGTAAAGTGGAAGTATTATAAGCTTTCCCAGTTAATGTTCTTTTGCATGCTTTATTCCTGAGAGGAGAGAAAGCTTTTAAGCCGTGATGCTAGAAATTGCCTTTGCATGTTAGTTTATTGAGTAAAGTGTCAAGTTTCTTATATCATTTATCTTCTAAGATATTGGGATTTTTCTCTTTAGCATAAAACCCATTCATTGTATTGGGAATTTGATTGGAATTATAAGGCCTTTGTGTTAAATTTGCTTGGTGTTTTGCAGAGAAAAAGAGAAATGCATGCTATGCCATAGATAATTCCATTTAGTCTTCCTTGCCCAAATCAAGGTTCTTAGGGTTTTGGTTTTTGCATGTGAAAATTGATCAATCAGATGATGTGTTGAGTTAGAGATGCATTTGATTACAATAATTTTGGTATATTACAAGTTAATTATTGAATGTGTTTCAGTAAAATCTTTAGTATTTGTTTCTAGGGCCTTTCATATTCACTTTTTCTTAATTGTAAGTTCATGAAGTTTATGCTGTTAATTTTTGGGTATAGATCACTAGTTTGGATTAATTTGCACCTATTGATTAAAGGCAGTTTACAAAGTTCCTTGCTGATTTAAAGTTAGAAGGCCCATCTACCCTCAGGCTCGCTCCTATTGAAGTTTCACCATTCTTTTTTTCTATGATTTAAGTCTGATAATTAGTGAGTATATAAGCACGTCTTCTCAGTTTTAATCATTGTTTACTTATCTGTTAGGTATGTTAGGTAAAGTTCTCCTTGTTCTGCTTTTTCATGCAAGGGTTGTTAGATGGAGGAAATTAGGCCCAAAATAAAATGCTAAAGTCAAACTTTTCATGCTTGACTAAACCACATTGTTGTCAGAGTAACAGTGATGTATTGACAGCGACCATCATTCCTCCCAATTTCTTATAATAATAATTTCTCTAGTATTTACCCAGAATGATTCTTAATATCTGTACAGCATGCAATCTAGAGCCATCTAAATGCCGCACTCTGAGCATTGATCAGAAGATCCAAATCATACGCGACCTGTCCAAGAGCCCTGATACTGCACAAGACAAGCTCCAATCATGGTCCCGCAAGGACATTTTAGACATTTTATGTCATGACATAGTAAAGGAGCGGAAATTTACTGGTCTCTCTAAACAGAGAATGCTCGAATACCTCTTCAAGGTTGTCACCTCTGGTAAAAACCTTAATGACCTTCTAGAAGATGACCAGCCAGTGACTCAATCCCCACCTAAGCGTCAGAGGAAGGCCGACACACCGATTCGTGTCATACCACTACCTCCTACTGACTCACCAAGTAGTGACGTCAAAAGTAACGGTACAGCTGGTACTGCTTCCAACACAAGATTGTGTCAGAATGTAGCATGCAGATATCGTTACAGTGCTTCTGACCCATTCTGTAAAAGGTGCTCTTGTTGTATCTGCTATAAGTACGATGAGAACAAGGACCCAAGTTTGTGGTTGTTTTGTAACTCTGATCCACCGTACCAGGAGGGTTATTCTTGTGACAGGTCATGCCACATCGAGTGTGCTTTGAAGCATGATAAGGCTGGTATCGGTATGGCAAAGGGTGGTAAGAGGCTTGATGGAATCTATCATTGCCCTTATTGTGGGAAGGAGAATGATTTGCTCAGGTTACCTCTCTCTTATACCCAATATATGGTTTACTAATATCCAATATGTTTGGTATTCTTTGCAAATATGCAGTCTGGTGTTACCTGCACCATACCCAAATATAATACTACAAGAACTCTTGGTGTAAATATGTAGAATTCTTAATGCTATTAGGAAAACATGGTTTTGACATTGCATCTTAGCTTGTGTTGCATAATTGCAATAGGTTTGGTTAATATGATGTGTATGGGAAATGAGGCTACAAAGGAGAGCAATGTAATGATATGGTCTGGGAAGTAATGATTTATTTTAGTTTTCATCCCATGCTTTGTGGATTGTGCAACTTTTGTGTTTCCTTCCATTACCCCAATGGAGGCAATAACATATGCTTTTTTGGAAGTTAATGAGGTACGTCTAACCTTGACACCAATTATATTTTAGAACCAAACAATTCAAATTGATTTGTTCTATCTACTTCCCCTTCACCTTTCAGTTATCCTTCTATCAAACAGGGTTAAGTAATGTCCAGAGCAATACGTTTGTTTTGGAGCTTGTGCATTTCCAGTAAAAATCAGAGTGCTATGTTTATTGCTTCGTGATTCCATTTCTAAGCCTTAAATGAAAAAAAAATACTAGAGTTTTGAATTTGATTATAATTAAGCAATCAATGAACAATTTATATTGTAATTTATATTATTTTCTCTTTATTCAGATCCTGGAAAAAACAACTAACTATAGCCAAAGATGCAAGACGTGTAGATGTACTGTGTTACCGCATCTATCTCAGCCACAAGCTGTTGAACTTCACAGAGAAATACCGCCACTTGCATGAAGTTGTGGACTTGGCAAAAAAAAAGCTGGAGATAGATGTTGGCCCTATAACTGGCTCCCCAACTATGGGGCGTGGAATTGTTAACCGACTCCAATCTGGTGCTGAGGTTCAGAAGTTATGTGCTCATGGCATAGAATTGGTTGAGCCCATTGTCTCCAGTAGCTTTCCTTCTCCAGTAGTTGAACAAAAGATAAAACGTAAGGCTTTAGTTTAAATTGCCATACCATCTGTTATTTAGCAGATAGTATGGGCAAATGAGCAATGCATACCAAGTGATTATGTCAAAATCTATTGTTCAGGCTGACTATGTAGACATTTCAGTGTTAGTCATAACTTGTAACAAGTGGCCTTAGGAGGCTGAAGGAAACTGAGGGTAAACAGATTTGAATTGAATTAAGCAAACTGAACAAGATCTAAAAAATCCAAAGAGTAATGATATAAATTGTAATAATCATCCCAGCACAAACTAGCACGGATGACCAGCAGTCCCCTTGTAATTCCCCTTTTATGTCTGTTCCTTTGGATGTGCAAAATAAATTGATATACCTTTTCTTTTCTTTTTCAGAAGCTCCAATACCTTCAAGCTTCATTAGATTCCCAATAGTAGCATCAACATGCCTGACTATAGTTCTAAAGCTGGAGGATATTAAGACTTTGCCTCCTGACCTGGCTGGGTTTGATCTTTGGCACCGCAAGGCCGACACTTCAGACTACCCAGCCAATCCAACTGGTACGATAGTTCTCCCGAACCGTAGCATAGTCATAACCGAACTTGTACCATCCACCAGTTACAAGTTCAAACTAGTTGCATTTAATCACGTGAAAAAGGAATTAGACTTGTGGGAGGTCAAGGAGACTACAACATGTTATTTGAAGGGTGACCCAAAAGGAATTGAAGTTAGGAAGCAGCCTAGTTTTGACTTGTCCAATCCCTCGTCAGAAGGTGGTGAGTCGAACAATAGCGCAGCTGTTTATGCTGATTTGAACAAATCACCAGAGAGAGAAAGTGACAGTGATTTTGATGGTTGCGTAAATCCTGATCTTAATGGGTCAGTTTTGGGTTCAGGCTCAGGTTCCGGTCAAGTCACAAACGTGAAAGAAAGCCCTGAAACAGAGGAGATGAACGGTGTATCAGCTTCGGCACTTGATGAGGAGGCAGTACTGGATGCCATTCCAGTTTGTAAAACCAGTACGGGTTTGCAAAAGGAATCACCTGATCCGAGATCTGAAAATGAGTCAAATGGGCCAAATGGAAATGACATGGCTAATGGAGCAGTTATACGGCTCATCTCAACCCGACCTGTTACACCTGGCCAAACTGAGAATGGAAAGGCTGATAATGTGTTGCTACCAAAACCCTATCGGGAACCAGGTAGTTCATCTAGTAAACGGGTTTCAGGCCACAATGATGAGTGCATGGAGGGATCATATGAGTATTGTGTGAAGGTGATTAGGAGGTTGGAGTGTGAAGGCCTGATTGAGTCGAATTTTAGGGTCAAGTTTTTGACTTGGTTTAGCTTAAGGGCCACACCTCAAGAGAGAAAAATTGTCAATGTTTATGTGGATACTTTAATAGATGACCCAGTTAGCTTGGCAGGACAGCTGTCCGACACCTTTTCAGAGAGGATTTATAGTAAGAGGCCGCCTCCTGTACCGACTGGCTTTTGCATGCAACTTTGGCATTGAGAGCTTCGGCACAGGTTGGGTTCAAATTCAAATTTTTGGGGGGTGGAAATTAGTGTGGAAATATGGTTTTCATTGATTGGCAGGTAATTTTATTGGTGAAGAGGTGGTATTTCATTTTAAGTAATACCTTTTGTTGTTGTTCTTGTTCGTTGGTTATCTTGGTGGCACTGACTTTTTAGAAATTGCTGTAATAGTGAATTTAATTTATGAGACAATCATTCATTATCTTGTTAATGTTGGTTGGTTCTTGTAAGTGAAGTCGTTGATTTAATTTTCGCTCATCTTTCTATCAAAAAGAGAAAAATGTACTCATTTTGTGGTAGTATATTTTGAATTAATTTTTCAAGGAGATCAAATTGATAATGATATTAATGAAGAAAAAAAAGTTAATTCGGAGGACATATCTAATTTTCTAATGGCGCACCAATAGTCTTATTTGAGACTAAAAGATTGTAGTCAACTAGTCATTGTGACCCTATCACATGCTAAAATAAATATTTAACAACATAGCCATATCATTGTTTAATTATTCAAGAGTCGGGCACAGTTCCCACTGGTTCCTCTCACTTATTCCTCATAGATCTCACGCAATCATTATAAAGGAGGTATAGCTGTAAAATTCTAATGCTCACAACCTCTCATTTTATTCTAGACACAAACTAACATGAAAATGAGAACCCTTGATCATGTTTATGCCGTTTCATTTCCAACTGGCGGAGGCTTTTGAATAACAAAAGACATGCACTGGCACTGGCGACTGCCGTCGAAAGAGATGAGCTTGATATATGCATTTGGATAGGCATTCTTGCATTCTTCTATTTCGCGCAGAACCTGAGACGAGTCGGTGCAACCAAACATTGGAAGCTTCCAGAGAGTCCAGTATCGTCCGTCGTAGTAGCCTGGTATCCTGCTGTTGGTACGGTGCACTGCCCCTTCCTCCAGTCATAAAGAGAGAAATGCAGACTTTCAGATAAAACTCAAAAGAGTATTAATAATTCAGGGTTGTACCAGTACTGATCTTCTAGTAATGATCAGTAGGTAAACCATACTGGTGGACTACACAAGGAAACTAGGATAACTATTTGTACGCACTGGTTTATACTGCACCCTGCAGATAAAGGCACCTGTGGTTAGCATTTTTACGCGGTAGAAAAAGAAAATGTCTCCCTCAATTTTGTTTTGTAGATCTCAATATATATGAAGCATATGCGGCATTCTAGACTTATGAATTTTAAAAACTATAACGAGTATATTTCATACCTGATCAAATTCCAAGCAAGGAACCCATCCTTTGGAGAGAATATAATCCACCTCCTTTGCGATTGATTCTTGAGATAGAGGAGGTACATAGGACATCGTCTCAAATTTCTTGTTATTCATGGGGTTCCATGTCTATGAATTAATTTATCAACAGAATTATTTCAAATCAGATTCACGAAATATACTAACCAAAACCATGATGTAGGAAATAAAAATAAAAAAATAAAAATGTCATATATACCTGCATGCAATAAACTCTCAACGGGGTGCGTGTGGTTTGCAGTTTAGATTTCCAGGAGAGTGCATTCTTTTGTGCAGAATGATTAAAAGATCTCAAGCCAGCAAATCTGGTACCAGAACCGACCTTTGGTTGTAGGAATACGCTAGACATTTAATTTGTTCTCTCTCAGTTTCTTTAATCTCAAGAGAGAGAGAGAGAGAGAGAGAGAGATTGTGGGGGACTATAACAGAGGGTATTTGAAGGAGGTTTTGCAAAAAAACAAAAGTTGAGATCATGTGTTCTAGAATGCAAGTATGCGAATGCGACCATACAAAAAACTTCGTTCAAGTAATTTAAGCGGGTTTAGCTTCTCTGTGACATATGTAAGAACGTTATCTTGTAGCGAGTCAATGACAGATGTCCTTGCGCAAGAACAAAATAATAAACTGCGGAGAAAATACATAAACTATGCGGGTCCTTAATTAGGTCTAATATTTAATGAGTATAATGCAGCATTAACAGGTGAACACTTTAAGATGAGGCTCTGCACTCAGGCATCCAACCATGGATTGATTACCTTGCCTTGATCTATATTCTATAGCTTCTAAAAAGCTCAGAGACCCATTTCCTCTATCTTCTATAAATCAAATTTATACGGAAGTGGGCAAGATCATGTCTTTATTGTAAAAAAATGTATATATATATATAATAGAAAAGACAGCTCACTTCACAGAATTACATAGAAAATGTTTCAGAGGCAGAAATAGCTCGCGGATGGGGAAGATAACCGTCTTTGGTACTCTCGCCAACTTTTATCTTCATCAGTCCTTATCCTTTTGACTTCTTGTTGTTATTTATTTATTTATTTTTCAATTTTTGTATTTGAAACTTTTAATTTTTAATGTAATAACAGCTAGAGATCAAATATCGTCAACAAAATTTATGATCAGCTTATTCTCAAATGCTTCAAGTAGGAGTCTATTGAGAAAAATATCCTCTTGCAGCCGAAGTATTATCAAAAAGCTGCCTCAAACAAATCACTTGTTATCAATAAAAAAAAAAAAATCACTTGTTCAAGTTATTTTTTTTATACTATTAACCTCCGTTTGTATTTAACATCTGTTATGAACTTGCTAACCTGGTTACCCTAGTGCTTTTTATTTGAGATCTTGGCACCGCATTTGGTTATTTTTATTGGTCTTATCATCTCTTTAGAATACATTGTATTTTTTCCTACTGCTTGCTTGGTGATGATCCGAATTGAATATTAAGGCTTTCATTTATGTTCTTTCACCAACGAATTCAAAGATTTGAGGTTCCAAAGAATTATTCTCCATATTTGAGTTTTTTTTTAATTAAACAGAAAATATTATGATTTATTTTTGTATTGAAATATTAAAAATATTTTATATATTTCTTGAAAAATAGATGAAATACTATATAATTTGATTTATTAGAAAAACTGCGACAAATAACCTGGATCAACATTTTTCAAGCCGGATTTTTTGCAGCTATAAGAAAAATTAAAATATTTCTTTGTGTTATTGAAAAAAATAAAAATATTTTGAATCTGAGTTATTAATTCCGGTTCAAAAGTCACTTTGAGGTAAATACTGAAAAAATATTGTGGTCCTTCTATTTTAGAAAAAAATAAAAATTTGCTCTGACTTTTATCAGATGAAATGATTTCTTATCGACTATCGATTTTTCTTTTCAAAATGAATACAATATATTAGAATTTAAATGTACTAGAAATACCACAATATTTTCTTTATTTACTCAAAAGTGACTTTTAAACCGGAATCAATAACTCAGATTCAAAATATTTTTATTCTTTTCAATAACACAGAAATATTTTAATTTTTCTTACAGCTGCAAAAAATCCGACCTAACAAATATTGATCCGAATTATTTGTCAATCTTTCTAATAAATCAAATTATACAATATTCCATCTATTTTTAAAGAAATATATAAAATATTTCTAATATTTCAATACAAAAAATAAATAAATCATAATATTTTATATTTAATTAAAAAAAACTCAAATCTGGAGAATAAATCTCCAGAAAGTGAACTTTTGGATCCAGAGAATTATTCTCCGAATCAGGCAGAATCGGAAATAATTCGAAAACGGGTGCAGATTGTTAAATTTTGAATTTTTTTTAATATTAATAAAAATTTCAGTACAAATAAGGTACAGTAATCAAAATCCATTGCTGAGTGGCAAACAAAAAGGATAAACAAAAAGAGAAAAAAAATATAAAATTAAAACTAAAAAAGCATGCACGTTTCCTGATTTGATCTAACAAAATTTCTGTTGTATCATAACTAGAAAAAATAATTAGGATTACAAATAAGAAAAGGTATTGCCTTATCGATGTCTCTTTGCATACCCCTGTTTTATTTGTACCATCCAGCAAGTATATACCTCAATCCAAAGCACATTAGACACGACAGAGCCTGTACAAAATGCAAATTTGCAGTCTTGTATTTAAGATGTAATATTGCATGATATTGAAAAAAAAATATCTGGTCTATCACCAAAGAACTTGTGTGGCAGAAGATGCCCACTATATGTCAAATATTGCAGAAAATATCAATCAACAATACGCTGATAAGCAATTTGGGTACTATAAGGTGTTACGAAAAAAGAAATAACCACTTCATCTATAATCCAATAATGGGAACATACTTAGATCGGGAGAATAAACATAAGTCTTTTCTCCCTCTACAAATTATTCTCCAAACCCCTTCACATACCTCATAATATGGTATTCCTGCAAATAAGGTAAAAATAGGTGCTCTTTTGGAAAAGTATCTTTAAAACTACTACAACAATCAGAACTGAAGAGAGGTAAATAAATAGACCGAGAGAGAGAGAGAGAGAGAGATCATGCCTGGAAGATGAGAAGTCTAATGCAAAGAGCTTTCTCGGTGCATCGGCCAAACAAGCGAAGAAACAAATTAACAAGGTTCATGTCATTTGTACCGGTCAACAGACCTGTTTGTGGGTCAAACCTGCACCAAATAATTAATCAAAGGAGTCAAAGAGGAAGAGAAAGCTTCCTGTAAGGCTTATTTGCAAAAATTAAATAAAAATAATAGTAATACCTTGGCAAGCGGTGTCTAGGACAAGGAACAAAATGAAAGAGCTGCACAATTAAACTTATAGCAATTATTAAAGGTAGAGTCCTAACTTTATAATAGAGTTTAATCAAAGGAGAAACAAACTTTTAGTTTAATACTTTAACTCAAACCTGAGGGCATGAATAGAGAAAATTTAGTACTTGAGGCAAAAAGAAAAGCAATAATGTTTCACTGCAGAAAAAAAGGACATTAGTTAAGAAAACCTATAAATGTCATACACTAACAACAACAACAACAACAACAAAGCCTTTAGTCCCAAACAAATGTCATACACTTAAATGTTCTCAGTTTTGTTTAACAAGCAAAATACATAATATATCTACCTAAAGTGTCCCAAAATTCCAACCACAGCCAAGGACATGCCCGCAAAATAAGTGTATGTATCGCCGACAAAAACAGAGGAAGGATACCTGAAAAAATTGAGAAGGATAAAATGACCTAAGAAATAAGACATCCACAAACCTCTTCACTTAAAAGTACACGGTTTCTTACCAATTGAAAGCAAGCAAACCCAGGGAAGTGGTCAAAAGAGGCAACACAATATAGATTGAAAATGCATGAGCTTGCTTATAATCAAAATCAGTAGATGCACCTATTTGCATCAAGTTATGTATCAAAACCTAGAAAAGAGAAACGATACATAAGCACTAAGGTCTCACGTAAGTTCATTATAGTGTATAGAGACTATCAGGTATAATCTATAAACTAATTAATCATAAAACTGAATTTGGCCGCACATATCAGTGCACTCAACTTCCCACTTGAGCCAGTTCAATTGTGCAACTGGGCCGCAATTTATCCAAGTAATCACTATTATCATTCAACTGTACAATGCTGCATTTAGACCTAAAGCCCGGCTGCTTTAGCCAACAATTTCCCCAATTAGCCTTAATCTACCCTTAATTGCACAAATGGAAAATTAGACAACAGAAATGATGAAGAAAAGAAAACTGATAACCAATCCCGCAAGAAAGCCCAACCATTCACCATTGTAAACATAAGGTTCCTCATGCTCAAACCAATAAGCCGTTAGGGTATTGCAATTTGAGGACAAATCCTCATTATAACAGTTAAGCGATTTCCCTCAAATTTTGTGATGTAGCTCTATAGTGCAACCTTTTGCAATATTCCACACTTTTAGCCTTTTTCTTTTATATCCCACAATTATGCCACTGAACCTCTACGGCTAACATGGGCCCTAATATTACCTCCATTACACCTAATGGTGCAACTAAACCATCATTTACTTTCAACTACAATTGAAAGTAAAGCAAGCCAATAGCAAAACAAATAAATGGAAGCCAACAGTCAAGCTGGAAGGGCCCTGACAGAAAAAAAGGCACCCAAAAATTGATAAAATAATTGTTCGAGTTAATAAAATGAAAATGTAGAAGGAGGTAAGGGCATTACTGCAAATGATATAACAACAGTTTGGCCGACCTCAAGCCCATTAAGACCAGCATGTATGTTTATTGAATTGGTGCAAAATACTACTAGCATTATCATGTACACCTTATATATCAAACCTACACAAAGAAAGAGAGTTTTTAGAGAGAAATCAAATAGACTTTTTTTTTAAAAGAAAAAAAAAATATTTCACAGTATTTGGAAACACCACCAAATAATTCTCAAATTTGCAATCAACAGTCACAATTCTTTGGCTATCTAAAATTACATTGAACTAAAACAAAGGCTATACAAAAGGGAAAATAAAACTAACCTACTCTGAATCTTTCTTAACGAACTCAGACTTAATTATAAGATGTTCATGCAAATTTGGTGTCCAACCTTTGAACTTGTATTAAATATAAATTTTAATAAAATTTGTGATTAAAGAGAAATATAGAGCAAATAAAAAACTTTCAATATCTATGGCAACACAATAAGCTATCTAAAAGACTTAGAGCGTAGTTTCAAATAATTTATCTTCTAATTTTTTAGCAGATAAAGAACTAGTGAATGTTATTAAATATTTAATAAGTGGCAAAGTGGTATATTTCCTACCAATATTTTCTGTACCACAACCTGGTACATCACTTCATCAGTTCAAAACTTTCTTGAATACATGCATTAACTCACAAACAGTATGGACCAGCTACCACGGTGATTTTTGCAACATAGCTAGTAGAAATACATCTCCTTTCGATAATTATCAAAACCTAAGTTTAAAAAAGAGTTATTTTTATTTTACCTAGGTCAAGAACTGACAGGCCTACATATGGTACAAGAGGCTTCGGTATGATGATAGATGTATGGCCTGCATACGCCATCAACAAAGGAAGAGAAGCAAATGTAGGCAACACCAATTTCCTACAAGGAATAATATGATTTTATAGGGACATATTTAAAAATTCTGCGACAAAAATCAGGCACAAATCATCAAAATTGTAAAAACATACACTCTCCATGGTATATCAAGTACATCATCGACAAATCCAAGCAGAGTCATAAAGCATATACATGCCAATGCCGCATTGTATTCAACAAGCCACTGTAATTAAGTAAAATTATTTTGTTAAGGCAGAACCCTGATTGATATATCAGCCAGAGTACCAGTACCATGTCTGATGAGAATAGTAGTGGCTCACATATGCGCAAGAGTAAGCCAGCCTTAGCCCAATTAAGGCCTCAATCAGCCTTTAATATGCATCTAATTCTTGATTCAAACCCAATTAAAATTCATTTTTCCATCAATTGTGCAATTAAAATTCAATAGAACCAGTAAAAAAAATTAAACAATTAGAGGATATCACCAAACTGAGTATTATACTGGTAGGTACCGTATTACAATCTGAATAGAATGGTACCAAAATCAGGTAGTACCAAGCGTAACTTGGAAAGAAATAAAACAAATTTATGATTAAAGCTTGAACAAAGCATACTTCAGAGTCTGCCGTCAAGTTGCACTGCTGAAGCACAATAGCAACTACCAAAAATACTATCGCAGTTACAATTCCCAACGTCTCTGGCCTGAAACAAGTAGCAGTTGTTTAGGATTTCAAATAAAAAATACTGAAGCCAGACAAAACCATTGGTCATATGAATTTTGAGAATAGTTGCAGAATTTTCTCTCAAGCTAAGTTCCCTGAGCAAAGTAATGGCGAGCAAATAGATAACATCTGTGTTCAGTTGAGTAGATAAAAGTAATACCCATGTAGCTTAATTGATATGATTTCTCACAAATGTACATATGTTCATATTTCAATGCTAAGTTATAGCCCAGAGTGCTTTATGGCATTCCTTGAATTATGAAGAAGTAGCATGCAGTAACAATTTCTAAAAGAGAAAAAGGAAACAAGTAAAGAGAGAAGACTCACACTTTCACTGATCCTTGGGAAGTTCCCCTTTTATTGATATCGTATCCAAACAAGTTCCTTCTCAACAAATACCGAGCAGCGACAGGGATCAATCGGACGGTGATCACCAAACCACCTAGGCTCATAGCCACACCGATCGAGATGGAACGGCGGAGATCGTTTTCAATCGGATAGTACACGAACAGCATATAGAAGAATGGAATGAAAAAAAGAGCTAAAACGGAGAGGATCAAGCCTCGCTTTGGTGGCCGGAGAGAGAACTCCTCGGTCGGAGGTTCAGGATTTGGAGGTTGCGGTCCACTGGAGGCGACCGTTTGCTCGGTGACCGGCGTTCTCCGGCGAATCGACATGGTTTGTACGACAGGAGATGTAAACTGGAGTGTGTTGGTGACTTGGTGTATTGGTCGAATATAAATTTTTTGGATTAGAATCGCCTTATATGATAAGCACCGTTGGATTTATAATTAACGCCTCAGATGAATTTCTTGATGTTATGGGAACCGATTTTTTATCTATAGATTTAAAAAGAAGTTATAACATCCAAAAAAAATTAAATCATGATATCAAATCCGGAATACATAGACTGTCAGAAACATTTGCAAAACGCTAGTAATTTATAAAATTTATTGATTTTCGGAAAAAAAAAATATTACTAAAATACCTAGACTTTTCTTACGTGACAATATAAGGAGTCTTGCCATAAATGAGACATCCAAGTCCAAAAATACCGAAGAAAATTAGGCTGATGACATGGCGAGTCATGATTGGACTACAGACGTGTTCTTCGTTGTTATGAAGTCAAAAGTTGGTCCTCCAATTACAAATTTGACTTGCTCGTTTTCTTTTCTTTTCTTTATTTAAAGGAATACCAATTTCCGGCCCATTAAATTTGGGCTGTGTACGCTGCTATTAAAATCATTTTGGGCCTAATTGGGTCAAGCCTTCCTCCATCCCCCATCTGAAATTGGAGAGTGCTTTGCCTTCTAGCAAGGAATACTGAAACTATGGAAAAACTGTTAGGCAGCATGTTCCATTCTTTCCTGGAAAGATAAAATATAGAACAAAGTATCATATAAAATAAATCTTCTTCTAGACTATGTGTCACATTTCATGCTCATCATTAATAAATATTCAAGCATGAGATGGGTTTTATTTTCGTAACAGACTTGCATACGTGCAGCATAAGAAAAGATGCATGAAATTCTCACCCTCCTCCATATCTTGTTTCATTAATTAATTTAACAAAGCCAGCATTGTGAATTGTCATGTGCCTTACTCTAGCTCAAATCGTGCAACCATGCTACAAGGAAGTGTTAATCTCTTCTTCTTTTTGTTTTCCTTGGTATAACTTACAAATGTGCGATATGCCAAAATCCAATCATCCCTGGTCACTTGTTACAAATGAGTGAAATTATATATGTTTACTATAATAGACTAGATATCGGAGCAATTAGATAAATATGTTATCACCGACGGTGCAGCATATTTCCGAATGGGTTTATTTCTGCCATCATATTCGGTCTGTTTTATTGGTTACTAAGGTTGTATTTTGGATGCCCTAAATTTTCATTTTAAGAAATATCAATAATAATAAAACATTTTTTATAAATAAGTTTTAGCGAATTTATAAATATTTTTTTTTCAAAATATAAATATTGTATAATAGATAATAATAACACAATTAACGGCACAAGAACTTTTATATAGTAATCACAAAAATTTTATGTCATTTTAAGGATTTTATTACATATTAGACACAACAAACACACTTCTAAATAATAACATAAAAAAAAAAGATAATTAAGAAGAGAAAAAAATAATCAAGAAACATAATCTCTCCGATCAAGATAATTAAGAAGAGAAAAACAAATCAAACGGTTAATAAATAAAGGTGAATAGCTTTTAAACTCAAATAAATTAAGGTGCTTTATGAAGTACAAATTTTGTTTGTTAAACAATGTGAAGAAAATAAAATACAAGATATTAACACACTAGCTAGTCAAAACTAATAGGGCCTTGGATATAAAGTTTTATGCAAAAAAAGAATGCAAGGTACAATATGGAGGTCTCTTAAGCTAATTATACTTCGTTTGAACAGATTATTTAGAACCTAATTTCAATTAAGACAGACTTTTCTTACGGTTCTAACCTTCATTGCCTTTGAAGATGAAAGCAAAACCAGCTTGTTTTATTTGCATGAATCGACAAGACGAACACTTCTCTGATAACACCAAATTCAAATTTAACATTAATTTAAATACTTGCAGATAACAACGCTTGTAATTTTCTCTGAAAAGATGTGCATTTTTCAAATTTTCGCTGATAAATGCATTCTAACATAACGAAAAAAAACTAATTAACAAAACTATATTTTTAGCATACATAAATAGAATATTTTTTATAAATTAAAAAAATCAAATCTCCTGAAAATAAATTGATTGTTTTTTTTCGAAAATTAGATGGAACCTCATCAATTCATCAAGAATAATCTGATGGAACCACACCAATGGTGCGATCCTGAAGCCGCACTATTGGTGTGGTCCAGAAACCTACACCCGATGCATGTACGGTTCCATCTATTTTTTGAGAAAAAACAATCATTTTTTTGAAGATTTAATTTTTTAATTTCTAAAAAAAAAACCATAAATAGAATTCCACAGTTTGCTCTGTATTGTAATAATTTATCGTGACGTTTTAATTTGATATATATACTCTGTTGGCTATCGCGAATCTTAGAAAAAATAAATAAATAAACATCGATGTAAGACTCTCAAAGTTATTGAATTCGGCACAGAGGAACCAAAGAGGCGTAATTAACCCATTCGTCTGTAATTAAATGTAACATAGTGGGTGATGGGCCCACTTAATGACGCCTGTCATTTTGTCCTGAAATCCAAATTCTTAACCAATCATGTTCCTTTTTTAGAAATGCAAAAGAATCCCAAATAAGAAACAATATATTTTTTTTTCCGTAACAAATTGGAAACCAACACCCTTATCTCCTAGAAAAAAAAAAACATTTAACAAAAACCCAAAAAAGAAATAAAATAAAATAAAGAACAGACACATGACACATCCACCTACTCCCCCACGGATCCATATCCTCTCCGGTACCGTAAAAGATTCCCTTCACTTTATGGTTTGAGATTAACTCCCAGCCGATTTGGAATTCGGACTGACAGAGGGGGCAGTATTATTGGGCTTTGAGATTAGTACCAAGTTAAAAAGAACGGTCCAGATCAAGTAATTGTAAAAGATTCCCTATTACGGTACCAGGGGTGATGTGAATTCACTCACCCACACCGCCACGAATCGAGATCCAGTGAAGTAACCCAATGTTTGGGTTTTAGATCAGGACCGTCCGATTCAAATCTGAGACCATCCATTCCGAAGTGGAGCGCACACATTCCGATGATAGATTCGAATCCCGAGACCATCTCGAGCGACATATTCGAATCGGACGGTCTCGATTCAAAACCCAAAAATTGGGTTACTTTAGGGGATCCGGACCCCACTGCCACTGTGTCACATACACAAACACGCTGTATTGTGTGGGTTACTGAGATAAATTATAGATGCAAATTTACAACCAAAGTTAGAATATACACTTCAAATGATTTTTATTTATGCAGATAAGAAAAGTAAGTAATTTTTGCCATGAAGAAATCAGAAAGACGTTCAATTTATTTGCAGTGTGACAACCCTTCGTTTCTCATGTTGACATGACTCCTAAAACAAGGATGATTCATATTATTCAAACGGGGGTCAACTTACTCCCATTTTTTCATAAATTAGTGAGTTTCAAAGTTCAATTGATTTTTATAGCTTTTACAAAAAAAAATGTTATATATATACAATTTGACCACATTATTTTTTTTTAAAACCTCCACTTCAACTTCCGTATTTAAATATTTTTAAATTAATAACTATAAAAAAATTAATTCGTTGATCTCATTCATAAAACTTCTGCATCCGTTCCTATCTAAAAATATTTAAGATTTATTGCAACAATTTGGACTAGTTAATTAGGAAGCAATTTTTCATCCCTGTTTACGATTCATAGAAAATTTTATCTTTCTCAAATTATATTATACTCACAGTCACAGGACACAGGATGAAGGGTAAACCGTAAACCACTTGATCCGTGAAAAGGTGCACTTAATTAGGAGGACTAAAATGATAAGCCTACATTGTGCATATGGTACACCTGGTGCACCTGAATTCCTCCATGAAGTCTCACTGTTGTTTCTTTCACCCAAATAAATTGAACGCCTTATAAAAGGAAATGTCCCTCCCTCTTCCTTCACTAGCCAACCGCCCCCTCCTCACCTCCTCTCTCTCTCTTTGCTCTCTAGATAGATAGATAGAATTGCTCCATTTAGGTTAAAGGCTAACATAGACACAACTTTTACCTGGAGATGAAATATATCCATCTTAGAAGCAGAAGCCTCAAAAGGCTCCTCTCTATTGGTCCGAAGAACAAATTTGCAGAAGAACCCTCCAAAGCAGACCAAATTAATATCAAGTCTTCTGAAGAAACCTCTCTTTACACAGAGAGACCTCAGAAACCCACTTGGAGATGCTACTCCTATGAAGAAATCCACCAAGCAACCAATGGATTCCACCGAGGTCAATTTTTTTAATCTTGTTTTTTATCAAACACTCTGAATTTTGTTTTTTTATAAAGCATTATGTCTGCCTCTGTTATATTAGAATGTTAAAATTGTTACATCTTCTGCACGAAATGTTGATTTTTTTTTTCAAGTAGGAAAATGTTGAATGTTGCAATCTTTTTTTTTTTTTTTTAAATTATACAGATAATTTGGTTGGAAGAGGTGGCTACTCAGAGGTGTACCGAGGAGTTATAGGAGAGAATAAAGAACAAACAATTGCTGTGAAAAGACTGACACGTACATTGACTGAAGAACAAAAGGAAAAGGATTTCTTGATGGAGCTTGGCACGGTCGGGCATGTGTCGCATCCAAATGTATGTGCCTTCTTAGGTTGTTGTATCGACCGTGAACTGTACCTGGTCTTTGAGTTCTCCTCTCGCGGCTCTGTATCTTCTAATCTCCATGGTAATGCTGTCGAAATTTTTAATTGATTGTCTTTGTCAGTGATTTCATTGTTGTTTGGTTAATTCATTAGACATGTGGATGACTGTATCAGGAGCCACTGTTGAGAAGTTGCCAGAAAGGTATTTTAAAAAACAAAAATTGAATTATTTGATGGACAATAGGTCAATATGTAATCCATTAAAAACGAAGGGTACTTCACAAAGAGGCTGCTTTGGCAATGTTAACTGTTTGAATTAATTGCTTCTGAAAATTGTGTCAAGCACCATACCTTTTTAAGTACAGACTACAGAGAATAGAATTGGTATGTTTTGTTTTTCATTTATTTTTTAACATAAGCAAGGTAGCAAGTGAAGCTCATGAATGTCCTTTATTTTGCGCAGATGAGAAGTCTCCACCAATGGAATGGAAAGTGAGATACAACATAGCAATAGGTACAGCAAGAGGGTTAGAGTACCTCCACAAAGGGTGCCAAAGAAGAATTATACATAGAGATATCAAGTCCTCAAATGTACTGCTCACAGCGAACTATGAACCTAAAGTACGTAACAATAAGTTGCTTTCTATTCCTAAATGTTTATTGCTGTGTATGGACTATATATGGAATATGTTGTGATATTGCTTATTTATATTAAAGATTTCAGACTTTGGGCTTGCAAAATGGCTTCCAACCGAGTGGAGTCACCGTGCAGTTGCACCGATTGAAGGCACATTTGGGTTAGTTTTCCAATCAGGAATTGCAATAATGTTTTTAATTATAATTTTTTTTATTTTAGTTAAGTCTAATAGCAATCTGGGCTATGTACTGACTGTGGTTATATCATTTTTAAAATTATTGTTTCATATTGGCTTGTCTTCTTTTCTCACTTTGTACCTACCGGTCGCAGAGACAGCATTGTCTGAAAATTTGGTTAAATGGATGTTAATGAAAGCCCAATTTGGGGCTCATGTGAGAAGTTGGATCAGAATGAGACAAAAGATGCTGCACAATTGCAGCTATATATGCTGCAGGAAAGACACAAATAACAAACTTCTATGGCAAAGACAAAACAGAGTTTCGGTTGCATGTATGACATGTTAGAGTAGTCGTGTTGATTTACAAATTGCATCTTTTTTTAAGGTGTCTAGCACCGGAGTATTTTACACATGGCGTTGTCGATGAAAAAACTGATGTTTTCGCATTTGGAGTGTTCCTTTTAGAGATCATAACAGGTCGAAAGCCGGTTGACGGCACTCATAAAAGCTTGCTCAGCTGGGTAACTCTCTCTCTCTCTCTCTCTCTAAATAGATGTCTGAAGGGATCAGAACTTCGAGAGTTAAGACCTCTGGGTGAAGTCTTTCTCTCATACAAAACCAACCATATGCTCTGAAGTATATAGCCTGATACTAAATGCTGATCTTATATTTTATACTCTCATATATAAATGTTTTCAGTTTGCTAAACCAGCACTTGTTCTCATGACAGGCTAAACACTTTCTCAAAGATGGCAACATAGAAGAGCTGATCGATCCACGGATTAATTATAATGAGGATCAGGAGGAAATCCAGAGGCTCGTCTTTGTGGCATCACTGTGCATTCGTGCATCGGCTGCATGGAGACCTTCTATGACAGAGGTGCATAAAAAAAATTAGAAAGTTAATACCACATAAATAAGTCAATTACATGTTTTATAGTGTTATATTTAGCAAAATAGAAAGGACAAGCTCTTAATAAGATGCCGAACAGGGTAATACAGTGGCACTCTGCCTGAGAAGTAACAAGTAAATGTGTGCATGGTTCATCTTAGACACACACAAACACAACCATACAGAGTTGGTCCAACTACATCTGCAAACTTGACAAATTAAAGTGAAAGAAAATATTCTCTTATTTTAAAAAAAAAAAAAAAGAGAAATTAATCAAGTTCCTTTTTCTATGAGCATTAGAGCTCAATCTGACAGAAACTTCCATTTTAAAGAGGTCAGACTTGAATTTTACATAGTATCAAGAAATTGGATTTTGTGTTTATGCCCCAAGTTTGCAAGATAAGGGCGGCTAATAGAACTGTCTTAGTTTATTTGGACAGTTTTTGAATTTTATAAGAAAATTAGTTTGTTCATGAACAATCTGGATTGAAGTCCTTCACAATTTCACAAAAGATCAGGGGTATGCTTTAAGAAAACGTTTAAAAAATATATATATATATATATATATATTCTTAACTACTTCTGCTTTTCTTTGATGACTCACGGGTTATTAATTGTAGCAAAGGGGCCCCCACATAATTTTCTCTATGATAATAGAGAACATCTTAGTTAAGGACAAGAACCCTGAATAATTTACACATCAGAGCGGTATTTTTGAATTATTAATTGGTTTTTTTTAATTGGATCATTTGCTTATTAAATAATGCATTTTGCTATCCAAGTTCTGTATGATATTGTTTATTTGGTTGATTTTTTGTACTTGGGGCGTGACATAGCTCAATTAGGTACTTGAAGTTTGACTGATTTGTTTTAATCACCTTTCTCTACTCTGGACAAATGATATTTTTCTATTATTTCTGTAAATCCACTTGCTTGGTAGAAAGTAACTTCCACGCAGTTATTTAATTTGCGTTTATGATATTTTTTGCTCCTTGGTACTTTCTTGGAAATCTTTTTTCTGATCCGATCGAAATGTAGTTTTCATTTTCCTGAAAAATAGAATAAGGAAGATTGCAATTGTATTATTAGCTTGTTTAATCATGGAAAAATATGTGGCAGGTTTTGGAGTTGTTGGAGGGGTTGGAGATACAGCAGGATCGATGGAAGATGCCAGAGGAGGAAGCCGAAGAAGATGAATTCTGGGATTTTGATGATCTTGATGATGATGATGATGACTATGGTCCCGAGACACCATCATCTCATTCATCAGCATTGAGTGCCTAAATCGAGTTCCAAGAGCAAAATCATTATGTCCTTCAAAAAAAAAGAAAAAAAGATGTACGATGAGCTTATGGAGAACAGGATAGAATCATGGTTTTTGTAATTGCATGTTCTCTTCTACTGCAATCCAATTTGCAGGAAGGAGAACCTTGCTGTGAAAAAAAAAAAAACATGAGATGTAATTTTGGTTAGGTATTTTTGTATACAACCACTTGTCGATCGAATAGCATCTATGAAGTTGAGTGTATAATGATTTACAAGTATAATACATTAGGTAAAAGGTTGCTCCTTAATTGCTCAAACTACTCCCTGGTACAAGTACCACTTAATTGGTACAGGACAACAGCAACCACATGCATAGTTGGTGTGCTTGCGTGTTCTATTTATTATGATTTTTTTATTAAGTGACCATTAGAGTTGAGATTGTGTTCCTCCTTTTTCCCCTTCTAGAGACTATACATTTAACTTCAAATATTTTATTAGTTTCCTCATCTGTACCGATTTTAAAGAAAATAAATCTAGATATGTTTGGTTCAAAAGACTTCAAATCTATGCTTGAATTTGGTTGCAACTATGTGAAACTTAATATGGATTTTTAGTTGCATTATGAGAGAAGGATAGTTTTTTATGATATAAGGATTTTTCCTAGCACAAACGAGCAGACTTGTGTTGAAACAAGCAAACTCAATAGGACAGGAGGGTGTTTTTAATCTTTTGTGGGCTGCTGCTCCTGTGGCAATGACTGTATGGTTATATATGTGCGCTGACATCGCAAATCTCAAAATCTCAACGGTACTGGATGCCATTGGATCATTAACAAACAGATCAAAACTGTCTTCAATCTTCATGCATTATGGGCCATGGCGATATGAAAAACATGTTTTATTACACACACGCGCACGCGCACACGCACTTTTAATTATAAGCCTCAAATTCAAACGACTCTGGAGATCTGAACCAAGACAGAAGGATAATTAGATTGAAATAGGCACTTGATTGGAAAACAAATTATTATATAGTAAGAATGTGGGGGCAAACTATTATTTTCCGAAGAGAAATATCATGTCTAACTAACATGTGTCAGGTAGTTGTGTATAATATTCGTGACCCATAAAGGAAAAATAAATTGAGTTAATATGCCAGATAGCTATGCATAGTCGCTTTACGTTACTGAATTAATGGTGGTCGCCTTCCGATGGACAATCCTGAATCATTGATAGAGATAGAGATAGAGATACAGAAAGATAATTGTACTATCTTCGTAGACTGTGCCAAGCAGAAAAAAAAAATATTGATATTCGCTACCAAACAAACACACGCACCTTTCTAAGGTGTACACATAAGCAGGGATCGTTGACTACATGATAATCGCAAAATTTAGAAATTAAATGTGAGGTAATTTGAAAATTATTTGACTATCGTGAAATGCCGATAAATATTAAATCGTTAATTTTTCTAACCATTGAATTATCAAGTAATATTCACATTGCACTTAATTTTAATACACAATCTAAAAATTATATACAACTATAACCTTTATATTTTGATTATTATTTGATCGATTGTAACAGTTGTCAAAATCTAAATTTTATTTATTGTATAGTTAACCATTTAATTTCACTTGTACAAGCTCTTTTCCACGTGCTGGGATCCAAGTTCATTGAGAGAAAAAAAATGAGAATGTCTAACAAAGCAATTGATTTTAGCTGATGGAATCTTCACGAGGCACTTCCTAGTTACTGTTGCCAATAATGTATCATCCAATGAGACGATAGAATAACCATACAAAAAAAAAGGAATCTGTCTACTCTGAATTTTACAGATTTTATTATACAGAATCAAGCAGATTTTGGTCATTTATTTCATATCAGATGATTCAGAAGAAATTTAACATTATAACTTCAGCTACCTGGTTATGAAATGTCATGCTTTGATATCAACAGGTCCAATTTGGAATGAACGATCTAGATCTAGTTAGAACGTTTAATGAGAGGCCAAAATCAAAAGAGGCAATTTTGGAACAAGAAGTACAATTATGAATGGACAACATTACAACTTTATTAGTTAAAAGGACAAAAAAGTAGTTGATTTATTTTAGGCTTGATACATTTTCGGATAAATTATTTGTAGAAACTGGGGTGCTATTTAAAATTTGAAAATATTGGGTATTTTTCCAGAAAAGTGTGAAAAGTGAAAACTGAGAAAGTGGTCCAAAACCTCAAATCCAATATAGGCAAACTGAGCAATCAGCAAGGCAGAATTGTGGTTGGAAAGCACAAAAGTGAAGAAGAAAACAGTTGAGATGCACAGCGTGCACTGACAAATGACAATGCAGCCGCATCAACTTCTTTTACTTGTGGCTTTTATGAATCCGAGTTATGAACCATACTGACACCGCGTGTCTATGCGCGAATTTTTATGTTTTCCTTTGCTAAATGTTTCGGTTTTCAAAACTCCATTTAATTTAATTTATTTTCTTTCCCAATTTTTGCAAATGCAAGTCTGATAAGGGCTGCACAGAAATATCAATGAACCAATCATTCATAATGTGAAAAAGAATTTTAATATTATATTCCACATTTAGATATATAAGCCATTTTAAGCTAAATCCTTACAACAAGATTTCTGTTGTAATGTGGATAACCTATTATTAAAATGGTTTATATATCTTGAGTAGGGTTAAAATGCATCATTAGTTTTGTGCTCCAATCATACTCCACGTCTTTTTCTTTGTTTTAAAAATTCAAACAATCGATCCGAACTGCTCAACATGATCTTCATATTAAAATGTGCTTGGAGACCAAATTTTATATTTTTTGGAAAATTTTTTACTATTTTTTTAAATAGGTACAAAATCACTGTTTTGGATGGTCCAAATTCTTCTAAAAACAGTGATTTTATACCTATCTAAAAAAATAGTAAAAAAATTCTAAAAAATATAAATACGAAGATGATAGTAAGTGATTCGGATCGACTGTTCGGACTTTGAAAACGAAAATAAAAATGTGAAGCATGATTGGAGCACAAAACCAATAATACATTTTAACCTACATATATCTTTTGAGGGTTCAGATTTTAGGAACCTGATGCGCGGTGCACGATAGACAGAAATTTTTTATTAGTGGTAATTAATAGAAAAGAATATAAATAAACAATAAGAGTACAGTAATATTTATATTGATAGTAAGATCGGTAGAAATTCTACCGATTTTAAAAATAAAAAAGTTTGGATCGGTAAGAATTTTACCGATCTAAACCAGTTTTTTTCTTTTTTCCTTTTAATTTTTTTAGTAAAATATATTATTTTTAAAAAAAAAATAGATAAAGTATCTTAAAATTTAGATATATAAAAAACATTTCATTTATTTTTTGAAAAACTTTTCATATTTTACTAGAAATCAAATATAAAAAATTTCTCCATCTATACAAATTTTTTTTTTAAATCAATAGAATTCCTACCGATCTTACTACCAATAAAATTTTCCACGATAGACCATTGCTGCTGTGCAAATTGCAATCAACCAGCTTAAAATAACTCATTTATTAATTATTTCACGGCTGCCCTTTTCCTGGAAATCCAGAAAGAGCTACGTGTTTCAAAACAACCACGTCTACTAATAAATATGTTATCTACGGGATTAGATTATATCTTCGAACATTCGAGTGGCATTAGGAGAGCGACTTCAGGTAATTAAACCCTAGGACTTGTCAATAATTTATTCATTTATCATTACATCATCAAACTTTTGGGGAATTAATGTAATTGGCGCTCGAAAAGAGATGATTTTGACATCTAAGTGTTGTGTTGCTCCAATAGATGTCAAAACAAGTTTCTGACATTTACTCTTTAATTTGCATGGCACGTCCGTGGATTCACCTCCATCCCAATCATGCAAAGATATTTTGAAAGATCCAACAAATCCGGAACCTCTTAAGCTGATCAACGGACCAAATTTACCTTAATTCATTATAGCAAATGTCGGAAAGGGAACAATAGGATAACCAAGATGAGGAGGGTTCAAATGCCTCCATCATGCCTTTATTTTTAAAAACTTTAATAACTAAAAATTTAAAACTTAAAAGTCAAAATAAAACCGTTGAATATGATCTACATCATTTTATCTATGTGCTCATAAAAAATAATCACATTTCGATTTTACTTTTACGTGAATCAATAAGTTGAAAAATCAACGTCTAGAAATTATCCACATTAGTACGTTTTTTACAAGCTCTTGATGACAACCAAAACAAAATTGAAATGTCATAATTTTTTACACGTGCATAGATAAAATGATGTAGATTATATCCAACAGTTTTATTTTGACTTTTAAGTTTTAAATTTTAAGTTATTAAAGTTTTAAAAACGGAGGCATGATGGAGGCATGAAAAATGGAGGCATTTGAACCCTCCTCAACCAAGATAAGACTTGAACAATGTAATTCAAATCGTCCAAGTTTACTAATGATGACTTCCCTATATTTTTTTTACAACGGAAGTGCAGCCTAGTCTATAGCCGTGTACTGGCTACACACCCAAATAAAAAAAGATAACGTGTCGCAATACCAGCACAATTGTTTTTACTTCCTTTAAATAATAAGGTTATCTACTATACTAGAGTAACTCTTAGGTACAGTGAAGGGCATAATGGCATTAGGCTAACCACCTCGGACAACTAAACCTTTGGAAGCACTCGGATATTTGCACAAGAGAAACTAAATGAGAATATAAACTAGTATTAAGAGAACCGCCTAGAGAGAAGATAGCTTATACAAGTCGAAAAAGGGCTATCAATGCATCAAAAGAACTGTCACCTATTTGACCAGCGAAACATAATTTTGTATTAGCAGCTTTCTAAATTCTATGTTTCAAAGTTCAAACCAAACCTGCAACCGTACACCTCTTTATTTTCTTTCGAGTAGAATATTCTGTGGAAGCTTATAAAATAAGATTGCTCTTATTCCAACACTGCTCCTTATCTTACCGCATTATTAAAAAAGGCGTGCTGATTTTACGTGGGTCTGCGCATATATTGATGCACAGTTGCGCCTACTACCTTGTGAAGCATCTTACAATTTTTTAGATTAAATAAAATTTGGCAAGGGAAACCATTTTAAAATAAAAAGTGGTCTAAACAATTTAACATTGGGTAATATTCATGCATACCATCTCGTATTTATCAAATTCTTATATTTATTCACAGCAAGAAAAGATGAAAATCAAGAGCCATAGTTGCTTTTTTACCTTGACTCTATATCCTTGTAGTGATGAATATGTTTGAAAGAGACTGATGGAGCAGCTGGGCATCATGTTTTCAGTAATTCTGAGCAGATTTGTAGTGATTTTCGTCGATGGTGGAATATATGTGACCCACGTCTACTAGATAATTGATCGCATCCCTGTTTCATTGGAAAGCAAAACTAAATTGAGCAATTGCCATAACAAAGAAAATTTACTTAAAATTATTTATATTGTCATATTTTATATCTATTGGGAGGGGAGAGGTTTTATCTTACAAAATTTTGTTCCTTGGTATGCCGAGCTTTCTAATAACATCATCAATGTGCAATCCGTGTTCATGGCGACTGAAAAAAGGAATGAGTAAAAGAAATGAAGCCAGAAGATGTAACTTGTCATTTACAATGGAATTTCTGCAATATAACAGAAATCTAACTAAAAAAATATATAAGCCATTATAAGAATGTCAGTTATTGCCTTTTGGCTTGCCTCATTCTGATAGTTTTGATGCCTTATTCGAACCATAATCAGAAACAGGTTAAAAACACACAGGAAGAAAAATTAGTACTTTGATAAACTATGAACAATTACTCAGTTTTTTTGCCAGGCTTTTTTCTAAAAGTTCTGGTCACTGAATTGATGAATCACTATGGTATGGCTTACTACAACTCGATAAGCAACAGTAAGTATGACAAATGGGACAAAAAAGTTTTAACCCATTCAGGTAAGTTGCTGTTCTATAGTATAACAGCCATTTTAGATATTTACTAAATGACTGAAAGAGGCTGCTGATCTGACACTCAAATCTTAGTGCGGGCTAATTTTTTTACTATTCTTTATTATAGAAAACAGTGCTGTTGGACAGTCCAATTTTTTCAAAGCTGGTCTTTCTCTTATTCATAAAAATAGTAAAAGAATCTTATAAAAATAATTAATTTGCTACAATATTTTGGTACGAGTGAGGCTATGGTATATGCATATTGCGGATCGATCCGTGCTATGGATCCATATCTTCATTTCAAAGTTCAAATAGTCAATCCAAACAATTAAATATGATCTCCATAAAAATGTGCTTGGAGACCAAATTTTTAACTTCCTAGAATTTTTTTATTTTTTAGATAGGAAGAAAATCATTTGATCTAAAAATATTGGACATCCGAAAGCAGTGATTTTCTACCTATCTAAAAAATATTAAAAAATTCAAAAAAATGTAAAATTTGATCACCAAGTACATTTTCATAGAGATCATGTTTAACTGTTCGGATTGACTGTTTGAACTTAAAAAATAGAGATATGGATCCATAGCACGGGTCGAGCCATAATATGCATATTACCAGTCTCACTCTTTTAGTACTTAAATTCCATATGAGATTTTGAGCAGTAGCACCAGATTATTGATGATGCAATGTTTATGCATAGCACCGTAACCTTCACTTATATAATATTATTTACTTGTGTGAACAATTATAGATGAAAATACTCGCCTATAAATTTATAGCTTTACAATTCAAACGGATATCAAGATTATTAAACCAGTTAATTTATAATGTTTGTGCCCATTCTGTCATAACTCGACCCAACATTCAGGTCTCCTGGTCAGTTTGGTTTGGGGGAACCTCACCAAGCCCGTTGACATTTCAAGCCATTTAGTAATTAAGGTGGTGAATCTTACAGGTTAGCAGGATCCTGGAAAACTTGTAAGACCATGCCAAACATGGCATTTCTACTGCTGTCCATGCTTGAATAAGAATATGCTGCCTATAATAAGAAAACAATGAAAGTGGAATCAGTCAGATGATTCGAAAAGATGAATACATTAACAGGTAAGAATCTCAATTATGATTGAGCCAAAATTAGCCCAGATTGCACACTAAGCTGTAATGCCATCAAGCTTTACTTTGATAACAATAAGTAGTTCAATTATGCCTTCAGTAAGACTCAATCTAAATGAATCTTGACCAAATTAGCCCTCTCAGTTTTGGAATTAAACACAATACAAGATATCAGTTACCCAAACGAAGGACCATTAGTCAACTGGTGCAGCCACGTGGTAGATTAAACTACATATTCCTCACTGAAATTTGAAACTTAAATCCTTAAAACCTACAATATGAAGTGATATTGCTTGTCAAAAGGTTAAGCTTAAAACCTGATTTGTTTGATTGGGAAAAGAAGCTTGGTAGGCTGTTGACCCAGGAACGGGGGCCGAGTAAGTAGCATCGGAATGGGAGAAATGTGTGGGGGTCTGACTTGGAGCAGTGAGCTGGCCGATACCAGAGCCAATACCACCTTGTGTCAATGTTACCATGTTAACTCTTGCAGTCAGAAGATTTGTGTGTGCACACTCCATGAAATGAAGAACGACATCATTGAAATCGTTCATCGGTCTACACAAAAATTGTTCGCAGAATTAGTCTTGTTTTCAATTTTCAAGAGAAGAGACACATATATGAGGAGAATTGAAATGCCTCTCCATTATCCTTGCATCTCTAAAGGTTTAGTAACATAAAATCTATGAGTCAAATAATATATATTTTCGGTAAATGTGATATATATCACATTTTTAAGCACACATAAAAAGTTTACAAAATTTCAAATTTATTTTGATAAGCACCAACACTTGTAAAAGATCCAGTGATGTGGACAATATATCTATATGTTGTTTTTTCATGCTCTTGATCACCAATACAATGAATTCTATATTCTGAAAACCATGTGTGTGCAGAGAAAGTAAACATTACATCTAACCATTTTGTTTACTTATTTAAGATTCGTACTTTATCTTATTAGAGGGGGGGGGGGGGGGGGAGTGATGGAGGCACAAAAATGAAGGCCTTTGAACCCCTCTTGATATAACACAATTAAATTTAAGCTGTAATTTCATGACAAATGATACAAGTTTTTAACTGTTTTTAACACAAGTAGGAAATTTCTCACCTGGCAGATATTAAATATGCACACATATTGCCTTGGAATCCCTTCAGATCACCATGTACTCTGACATACATTCCATTTCTTTCAAAACCAAAAATGAAAGAATATAATCAATTTCTAATGCCAAGAATATAGGTGAAACTCAAATTTGAATGGCAAAAGAAGCATACTGTATGGGTGCTAACTCGCTTGTATCAGAAGCATCGTTAATCCTGAGAAAGTTATATAAAATGTCAGCTTAATCCGTCTTTATTGTTACAAAAGGTGATTTTTCAGGAAATTCATATGATCCTTCCCAGAAATGAGCAATTAATATAACGTTTATCTACCAGTATTAACAATTATGTATTATGTTTCTCAATGAATATGGTTCTCATGTGTATACTACGTATGCACTGACAGTTCCTTCAAATATGATATTCAAGTATCAGCATTTCATTTACATTGTTTTTGTACATTGTGAGTACTCTAATTTTGTTTACATTGTTGAGCACAACAACCTTTTTTTTTCTCTCTTTGGCTGACTTTATTATTGTACCGATGTTTTGTAACAAAGCAGCAGGTACTAATTTCATGATTGTAGATGGTGCATGTATAAATCACACAGTTATAAAACAACATTGAATAAACATGCTCAGAAAGACAAAATTTGAATCTACCATCTGTTAAAATTGATCTTTCCAGTGCCATCATCTATAGTAAAAGAGACATCAGTGACCCTCTCCACCTTGTTTGTGACCAACCCCAAAACCCTGACCTATTACAATTCATAATATAAATCAACTCAACAATTTAAGCAACAGCAAGTTATGCAACTTGTTAGTGATAAAGAAATAATATTCCACATGATTTGTGGAAATTTAACATAATTCAAGATATAAAATTGCCCGACAATTGCTTAATTTTGATGTATCAATTCCTTATTTCTTCTAGCGTGAATCCCCTTTTTCTTTCAGAAAAGAATAACCAAACTTTCACTTTGTAGCAACCCTGAGTGGAGGTCAAGCAGAAGACACCAAGTTTCCACTAAAAGCTTCCTTCAGAACAATCAAGTCATTATATAATTAGTTCATACTAACTCGGAAGTTGAGTGTTATTATTGACATAAATCTCTAAATCTGGTAGTTGCAAGTGTGAGGAATTTTCAGTGCTATTTTCAGCAAATTGAAATAAGATATCAAGTCATTATGCACAGAGAAAGAACAAATTAAGTTCCTCGGTTCCATACATGTAATATATCAATTGATATAACTTAAAGAAACTAGTATTGGGTTTCTGATAAACTCACGATACTGATATCAACTCCATTGATCTTCAGATTTGACTTCTCACCAAATGAGGCAAAGGCATCTGCAATTTGTTTCACCGTAACTGGAATGATACCTTGATGTAGGTTGGACCGACCCTTCTATAGACAGGTAGATAGCACGTACATATAATAAATATGAGAATATCAAGATTGAGAAGGAAACATCTACTTAACCGAACGAATTTGCCTAATAGCATTAGAATGCAGAGAGATTTTGCAGCACAGATCAAGTAAAGAGATAAATCACAAGATCAGTACAATGAAAAAACGGATTCAAACGTGTATACAGATTTGACTAAACACTGACAAAAAAACTGAAAGCAGCACAAACCTTCGAAGGCGAGGCGGAGGGATCAGCGACCTGAGTTGGCTGGCTGGGCATGAAACCTGGCCCAGCAAAAAGAGAAGCGGAGTTCTGATCGAACTGCGGATGAAGCATGGTTTCAGCAATTTCTGAGATATTTCTCGTGAGATTGGAAATTTTGCAAACCTGACAGTAGATTTGTAGATCGGGAAGAAGAAGACGCGAATTTGAACAAGGCGAGAAGAATAGAAATCCAGAGGGATTTGGGAGTGTAAATAAGGCGGGAAATTGGTAGACCTACGGTCGCATTTCCTCGCAATTTTACTTGTACAGGATATTTCCATTATTTATGTGAATACTGTTAATATAAATAAGGCGCTTGTCACGGAGCACAGCAGAGGTAAAACGGAGATGTCTCCATTTCATGGAAACGGAGATAAAACGATCGTCAAAATAAAAGAAGGCTAAAATCTTCTTTACTGGACAGGGCTTGCTGATTCGTAGGCTCGTGCCAGATTTGGGCTGGACTTGATTCGTCATTATTGAGTAAAAGTGCTAAGAAAGTAACGCTGTCTAAAATTCCCAGTCGATTGCAATTAAATGGGCTCTGGCATCAGAACAGCAAATAGAGCAATTGATTCTATTGCAACAAGCAGATGGGCCTACGAGATTCATTTAGAGTACTCGCATACTTAAGTCTAAAGATTCTATTGCAACAATGTGACTATCTTTATATGGTGGCGTTTGGTCGAGGTTTACACCTTGTTTGGATGGAGAGCAGAGCAAGGGAGGAAATGGAAAGAAAAGAATTTTTTTTTCGAATCGTGTTTGGTTGACAAAATGATATCGGAGGTGAAGGGTATAGGAGGTGAAATGTTTAACTTTGTATGATTATAATTAATAGAATTGACTTCCCTTCCAATTTAGGATATAACAGATAGAAATAAATTTTGTTGCAAATATTTTCAGAAAAATGACATAAATGCCCAACCATATATCTTACCTATATAATTTTTATCCGAGTTTCTTTGTCACAAACCTACAACAATCACCGAATTTCTCATTAACCTTCTAAATTTTAATTAACCAAACAAGAAATAAGACGAAAAGAAAAGTTAAATTTATTTTCTCTCATTAATCATCCAAACATGAAGAGATTAAATATGTTCATCTTCCTTTCTATTCCATTACATTCTCTTCTATTCTTCACTTCCCTTCCCTTCCTGTACTCTCCATCCAAACAAAGGTGTTAAAGATTTAGAGATCTAAGTTGGTTATTTTAACTTAGGTTGGTCTAAGTTATTTATGTTTCGTTGAGGTCTAAAGTTAAATTATACTCTAATTAATGTTTTGTATGGTTGTCTTTCGTGTTTTACATTTTGTCTTTCATCTTCTTGTAGTTGAATTTCATCTTCTTCTGATTGTATTTCATCTTTTTCTAGTTGTATTTCGTCTTATACTAGTTGTTTTTCATGTTTTATTGGTTGTTTTTGTCTTATTCTAGTTGTCTTTCATCTTCTACTCGTTGATTTTCATCTTATTCTAGTTGTCTTTCATATTTTACTGGTTATTCTTAAAATTCTACTAGTTGTCTTTCATCTATTATTGGTTGTATTTCATCTTCTTCTAGTTGTCTTTCATCTTGTATTAGTTGTCTTTCATGTTTTACTGGTTCTCTTTCATCTTTTTCTAGTTATTTTTCGTTTTAAACAAGTTGTTTTTCATCGTCTTGTAGTTTTTCATGTTGTACTGGTTGTCTTTCATTTTCTACTGATTGTCTTTTCATCCACTACTGGTTGTATTTCATCTTCTTCTAGTTGTATTTCACCTTCTTCAAGTTGTCTTTCATGTTCTACTGTTTGTCTTTCATATTGTTGTAGTTGTCTTTCATCTTCTTCTAGTTGTCTTTTATCTTCTACAAATTGTCTTTCACATTCTACTGATTGTCTTTCATGATATACTAGTTGTCTTTCATCTACCACTGGTTGTATTTCATCTTCTTTTTGTGGTCTTTCATCTTTTACTAGTTATTTTTCAACTTCTTCTGGTTGTCTTTGATCTTGTACATATTGTCTTTCATGTTCTTCTAGTTGTCTTTCATCTACTATTGGATGTATTTCATCCTCTTCTAGTTGACTTTTATCTTGTACTAGTCTTTCATGTTCTATTGGTTGTCTTTCATTTACTACTGGTTGTATTTCATCTTCTTCTAGTTGTTTTTCATCATGTACTGATTGTTTTTTATGTTCTTCTGGTTGTCTTTTGTCTTCTACTAGTTGGTTTTCATTGATGAGTCCAAATTGAACTACTACTTTTAAAGATTTATAAACCCTAATTTCTACTTACGTTCAGATCATAAGCGCATGATCCTACTGTGTAGTATGATTGGAGTGTCGATCTATAGGGATAGTGTATTAGATTATAAACACTTTTCACTAGTCTAGGTGCTTCGGGGGTTTTTAAAAGTTTGATACGGTGGTGCTACTTGTGCTAAGATTAGAATTAAACAGTAAATAGAGGGTCTCTAGGGTTCAAGTGCTCTCCTTCTTAATTACGTAAAATATAAATTTTGACGTCTCTCTATGTCGCATGCGGCCTAGATTGTCCCACAGCTACCCCGCACGCGGCACTGTCACTACCCGCAGGGCTTACTGGGTTCTTGCTTATGTGATTTGAAATATTTTCCGATCTTGCGATCGGCTTTTGGGCTATCAAGGCTAAAGTATTTTAGGTATGCAATTATATTCTTTCCCTATACTATCCCGCTGTTGAAATATCCCAAAGACCCTACCTAATCTAGGTGTTTCCTAATATAATCTAAATGTACAATTTACGCTATCATACTAAGGGAGCCCATTGGTATCTAACCCTAGTCTTTGAACCGCTGCCAAGCCTCGTTAGCCGAAGTGCCTATAGTACTTATATGCATATCCCACTCACACCGGGATGCAATAACTAAACACCTATTGGTATGTGGAAGGTCATTGGCATATAGTAGACAAAACTATGTATGCAATGACTTAATAAAAAAGAATTTAAATAATAAAGCAAACTCAAATCAACATAAACAAAACATAAACTTATATTAAAACATAACTAAAAATTCGAGTACAACCCTCGCCCTAGAGATGAGAAGTTTAGCCTTTTATGGCCATGGCAAAATAAAAAGAATAAAATAAAGAAAACATAAATTACAACCCAATTGAAGGTGGATGAACCTGCCTTCTTAGACGACGCCTTCTTCTCCTGCTTGGCTTCCGATGGCTACCATTCTCTCTCTAAGTACTCTCTAACCTAACCTAGCAATGAGAATTGCTAATCTCGATTCTATGGACTTAACACAATTAAACACGCATACTGGATCCTATTACAAGAGGAGTATTTATAGCCTTCCTAATATGAGAGATGGAGTAGTGGAAGTAGTGGAGATAGTGCAAACTTGGAGTGCACTTCAAGTTTGTATAGATGAAGCCAAAAATTGCTATGAAAATTTCCGTTGAAGCAATCACGTCCTTTCAAAAGAATTTTGCCAAAAATAGCATCGACGGTGGATGATCTAATCCCAAGAAAACAGTCCACGGATTGAGTCCATAGATTGTGCGGCATCAGGGTATGCCGCACGACTTCCTGACTTAGCGGATTTTCTGTATTTTTTGCCATTTCGCATGTTGTGCACTTCATGTGAGGTGTTGCATGCCCTGTTTTGGTGCTATCTTCATAAATTGCCTAAATATGACACTTTTGCTCTGTTTTTGGCCTAAATACGCAAATTTCTCAAAAACCTGCCAAAAAGACCTAAAAACACGTTTGCGGTAAATAAATCAGAAAAATAGCTACTTTGCATTTGCTTTTCGCCATTTTTTGAAAGAAAAGATAGTGATTTTCGCTATATGTTTTGGCTTCATCACACCCCCAAGCTTAAATTTTTGTTCGTCCTCAAACAAAATAAGCAAAGCTACTTGATAGGTTGGCTAAAAATTGGCCCTTGAATAAGATTTTTGGAAATATCGATAAAATTTCTAAGAACTAACCTAATACAAAAATGTTTTGCTCAATTCCTAATATTTGTACTTGTGAAATTTTTAGAAAAAGGAAACTTTTGCATTCACAACACTTTGATTTTATTTAGAAATAATTTGAAGACAAAACCCGTCTTAACATCATCATGGTAAAAGAGATCTTAAAATCAATCAATACTTATTTTTCATCCTTTTAAATTTTCGATCCCTCCTTTGAACTAAAATTTTAAAGACTAAGTATGTTAGTAGAATTCAACTTTATTGAAAAAGTAAATTGCAAGAAAGTTAATACACCTTACTCAATTTGGTTTTACCCTTCTAGCGCATAGATACAAATGAGAGGTTATGCATTCCGAATGTACCTAAGGATTTCATCGGGTGATTCTTCTAGCACATAGATGCAAACGAGAGGTTATGCGTTCCGAATGCATCTAAGAATTTCATCGAATCCCAAATTGAAACACAGTGGTGGGACTTATTTTACGTCCTCTTCTAACAATTATTATTTTTAAATTTTTGGTGGGACTTATTTTTAAAATATCGATGTTTCATTATAAAAACATAGCGACGCACCGATGTTTTTTTAGCACTACCCGGCTAATATAACATCGATGTTTCATTGTAAAAACATCGATGATGCACCGATACATGCAACCGATGTAACACATGCATCTAACCAAATGTATTTGTTTGATCTTAGCCAAACCGAGTGCAAACTTCAATCCGAGTTTCCTACGACTTTTTCTTCTAGCCAACTATGTTATGCCCATCCTAAAAAAAAGAAAAAATTAATTAAGTACATGCCAGAAAATGGCTGGTACTGTGTTAAAAACAAATTTGAGTACCGGTCATTTTTCGGCTGATAATAAATTAAATTGGGTACCGACCAGAAATAGTCGGTACAGATATTTTTATAACTTCCCAGTGAATCTGAGTATATTAATTAATTTCTATTAAACTTTGGATATTAATAAAAATGTCGGCAAGCAACTCTGAAAATAATTGAATGCATTGGAAAGGTTAAAGGTACAGGGTCGTTTTCAACATCTCTGACCTCTACTTGGTTCCAGAGCTGAAGCCACACCAATCACTTTCTAAAAGCTTTCCTCCACTAGCAAAAGATGCGGATTACCGAGTAATGTACTTCGTTGTAATAAAAATCAAATTAGTGGAAGACAAAAGGGAGTTTTACACTTCGTGGTTAAGAGAATTAATTGTTATATATACTTGGTGACAAAGCGCTGACAATTATGATTATTCTAACAAGCTAATAAGAGGTGTCCTCTTACCTCCAAAAGTGCACTCGTTCGAACTCAAGACATCATCAAGCTATGAATGAACCAAAAGGTGAATAACAGAAAAGGTATGATGGAGATGTTTGACGATATTTTTGCTAGACTTCTTGTAGCAACCAAAGTTTTATCCCTCAAATCCCGAATAACAAAAGGAGCGTATCCTTTTATATACGATATAACTAGGGGTGAAAAGAAGAATCGGATATACATCGGATATAGTTATTTTCTGTATCCATTTTTATTTTTTTATTTTTAAGATACGGATACGAATCAAATATTAGACGGATACGGATACAAATCAGATATTAAACAGTACTGATACGGATCGGTTATTAAACGGTTACAAATACGGATATAATTCGAATATTATTCAAATAGGAATATGAATGTAAAACTTGCTTATAAAAAAATACCAAATTTCATAATATTTTTCAAACTGAATAACTTATTTTTTTCCATAATATATACTAACTATAAGGTATATATCTACTATTAGATACAAATAAATAAAATTAAAATTATGTCCATATCCGTATACATCCCAGCGTCCGTATGATATTCGAATATTGAATATTCATATCTAATTTTCAAATACGAATTGAATACAAATCAGATATTATGTACTCTGTTTTCACCTCCTAGATATAACATATAGCTGTGCATGTGATATGCTATAAACTTGAATTTGCATTTATGCTTCCTTCCATCGTAGCTGTCTTTAAACTGAAACGTCCATTGTAGCTGTGCATGCGGCTTACATCTTTTAGACTAATTATCACAAATAATTATTATATAAAAGGAATAACTCTTTCATACATTTTATATACCATAATATGTTCAAGTTTGAAGGGGGTTTGTTTGAGAAATTGTAATTGGACAATAATCAAGCAAAAGTATCAATAAAACCCATGAATTTCAATATCTTAGCAACATAAAATTGAATTTGCATCTCGTGAGAACAGAGTAGGTCCGATGCCCATCGAACCTACTTTTAGGTTCAACGAGCATGATGACCGTCTAATCTAATTTAAGAATTGTGCACACGAAAATTAAAACAGACGCA
The DNA here is from genome assembly GCA_011114355.1 of Carex littledalei. NCBI lineage: Eukaryota > Viridiplantae > Streptophyta > Magnoliopsida > Poales > Cyperaceae > Carex > Carex littledalei. The sequence goes on along the minus strand of CM022095.1, from coordinate 7,963,260 downwards.
CACGAAATTTAAAGCATTCCACACGAATCTTAAAGCAAATCGACGGTGATTAAACCCATCAAACTAGAGTAGGTCCGATGCCCATCAGACCTACTCTCAAGTGCTATGCTTCCTTCCAACAAAACCCCCCTAACAATATTTTAAGTGAAACCTTTGGTTCAAGATGAAAGTACATCCAATTTCAAAGGATGAAGAAAAAGCACCACATTTCAAGAAAGCCCTAAATTTTTTTCCTTTTTCAAGCAAGAAGTACATTTACAGTCTCCACAGAGATTTCTCACCAAACAAATATCATCTATGAGATATATCAACTAAATATATACAATAGAGTTAAAAATAAAATGACAGAACCCTAATTTTAACTTTGACAATATATGAGTGCTATTTTTATGCACAGAAGTCAATTCTGAGTTCCAACCCGTGGAATCCATAGAGAACACCAAACAAAACATAAATTGATGTGAGGGGGTGGCTCAATCTGTAGCGACCACGGTTGCTGCCCTACGTGAAATATTTCTCATTGTTGCTCCTCTAACGAGAATTTAATGCTCATACATGATTGGTCAATGGTCGCCTTCTCAATCTATCCCTGTAGATACAACCACAGAAACTTTTAGCAAGAATAGAAATGTTAAGAAGATGAATATGATGGAATATGAGTACATTTAAGCAATATTAGATTTTAGTATAGATTCTTTAGAGCTTTTAAATTCCATTTCTATTTCTGGTCTAAGCTGTTTTATTTTAGCTTAATTAAGACTATAGCAATCTGTTTTAAGCTGGACTGGTCAGCTCTAGTTGTGGTTTTGTAGATGTACAGACCAAAAGGAAAACAACCCTATACCTCAGGGATATAAAATTATGCATTTTCATAGCAGAAATAAATGTCCTTCAATTAAATAGAAAGATACAGCCAGGTTTCACTGGAGTAGTTTTGCAACCAGACATGCAAACCTACTGTGAAAGATTCAGGTTAAAACCAGCCCAGTAATTAAAATATTCCACACAACAAACAACAATTACCGAACTTAGTTAAACGCTTGTTCTTCAAGCTCTAGAAAAGATAAGGGAGCAGGTTCATTAATCTTTATGTCCTCTAACTGGTATGATTAAATAACAATGAAAGGCACTACAATGCTCATATTTTAGCTGATTCAATGTCAGCAATTAGTGCCTCGGCAAGTTTATGCGCACTCCTGGGATCACAGTTGTTCATATTGAGATTTACTTCATTCATATGCATGTTTAAACCTTGCAAATCAAGATGTGAATCACTGCAAAATCTTGAAGAGGGATAGAGAAATGTAATGGACACATAAAAAATTAGAGTTCCTAACCAAAACAAAGCTTGATATTACACTCCTGCCTTTGTGAGCACAATTTGTGAACATTCAAACTACATATGCAATGCTCCGATAGAAAGATTCATCTAAATTTATGCCTCTTAAAAAAGCACAATAGTGAAAAATTTCTGAAATTGAGAAACCTGTAAATGCTGTTGAACCGTCTGGGTACAGTGCCACCCCTGACAAACTCGTCCTCAACATCATCGAACCGGTACTCTCTTATATCCACCACCGACCTTGCTGAGGCCACCTCGAGATTCGAACTATCTGGATTCGACCTGCGGCTGGTACTACCGTTCCTCCTCCTGCCACCTCTTCTTCTAACTCTACAAAATGCCTTGCACAGTATGCAACTCCACCAGCGGCCCCGCACCCTATGAAAGACCTCATATTCATCTCCTGTTTCATCATCGCCATACTCTATTACATAATCTCCCAAAACGACTCCATTTGGGACTTGTGAATGAATTGTACTCAATACATCAATTATGTCTGATGACTGTTGAAAATTCTCCCAGTCAAGCCGCCTCGCTGGATCAATTTCTGATGGACGTGAATTTGGGTGCTTTGTCTGTGTATGCTTCTGGAGATCCATGTAGTTTCCTGTGAAAATGCAGTTGCTCTCCTCACAGCACCTCTTTTTTGAATTGAGGTGCGACCTCGCCTCCTCAACAACAATCCAGCCAATCACATCACCTCTACACAAGGGACATGTTGGCTTTTCATTTTGGTTAGGTGGTATTATGTGTATTGTGTCACGCTGAACTTTTGCAGAGACAGGGGGAACACCATAAGCAGATTTGAAGCGCTCAAGGCAATTGGATCGGCTTTGATCGGTGTCACAAATAAACGGGCGGCAACCCTTTTCATAGGAGGCGCAACGAAGAAGAACAGTGTTGTGAGGGTGGTCAAGGCAAATGGGACAGGTGGCATCTTCATAGCATTTCTTCTCGATGGTTAAGTCTAGGTTTTGGTCAAGGTCCAGAGAGGCTGGTTTGATCATGATTCTTTTGTGTGGTATTATAGAGGCCATGGATCTAGGGTTCTGGGGTTTTGTTATAGTTTGAGTTTATCATTAATTGGGTAAGGTTTTGGTGCGGCAATTAGTCCTGAAAAAAATATAGATATGTACAAAAGAGAGTTATGACAAAAATTTCAACATTGGTACTTGTTCAATTTAATTAACAATAGGTGCATACTTGTACTACAAAATATTTTGGGGGGTTATATATACTACACTAAGTCCATGGAAAATGTCACAAACTCTATTGATGCCATCAGATATTGCCATAAAAAAATGGCAGTAAGAGAGAGAAATGAAAAAAAAAAGACTTTCAGCTCAAAGCACCTACATGTCTCTTATTAACAAGTTCAGATTCATAACAGACTTAGTTTCTGTTATGGTTTTCCTTTTCTGAAAAAAAAAATACTTTTTCAACTTTTCAATTTCATGTAAAGAGAACAGCCCCGTATAGAATTACTGTACCAAATTACTAACTAGTGAAGGAGTAATACGAACAGGCCCGTTAGTAACAAATGATCTAATATCAGACAGAAATTAGCTTGACTTATCGGTGGACACCAACATATGCTTTAATATATTGCACGACCAAGCGAATCAACTATTATGATTTATGGGTGAAGTAAAATGTTAGACTAATAAGTCTAATCAGGGTTAAAGAAACCGTCAAATTTGCAAGTCAACTCAATTAAGTTCAATTTAATTCAGGAAGATGAACATAATTTTCATTGGTAAGTGCAATCAAAATGTAAGATGGAACATCATAGGAATTCGTATTGTTTGCCTGTGAAGAATCCGAACTGTAACGCAATTCTTACTATTGGCCCGGTTTTGCGCAAACTCAAATTTTAAGTTCCTGCAGAGGATGCGGACTAAAGCCCTAAATACTACAGGTAAGGAAATCAAGTTTCAAGTGGTAAAGGAACATTTTTTTTTGTGAGATTAAAGGGTCCCAGTACACCCCAGCACCAAAGATGTTATTCTCGAGAACTGAACCTGTCTCTCCGAAGAGAGACCAGGGATCGTGCCACTACACTGAGCCCGCGGTTCTGGTGAAGGAACATGTTGCAAGGAATTATATAGGAGTAACTTACTAAATAGGAAATCAATTACTTCATTTGATTCTCAAATGAGAAATAAAAACAAAACATATGTTCAGAAAGTACGGAGAGCATAAAGCCCTAAATTCTACAGGGAAGAGAATCTTATAGGTAGTTTCTTACAGAACTTCTTGCTTTACTGATTCAACCAAAATTCAACAAATTGTCGTATCAAACACCAATCCTTCTTAAATAGCACGAAAATTCAGAAGACCTAGAAAATACAGGAATAAGGTTGGATACGAAGTGTAATCATACAACACAAACCTCGTACTAAGATCAAGTCTAAGGAAAAAAAAAAGGTAAAATCTTAATGCGACGGTTATTTTTTAGTTGAAAACGCTACGGACTAACAAAAAAACCCTGCATAATTAACCACATCAAAAGAACCACATGGAGAGAAATTGAAAAGGGCAAGAGACGGAGTGAGATTCTTACTGCGATTGCTGGGAGAAGAGACAGCGATTTATCCGATCTGAGAGATGGAGGAGATTAAGCCATGAGACGATGAGAAGGAAATCGCCATTAGAGAGATAGAGAGAGAGAGAGAGAAATCGAGAGATGGAGATGGTTTGAAAAAGAGGGGAAGACGTGTGGATTTTCGTAGTTTTCTTTTTTTGTATACTTATTTATTTATGTAATCTTTGACAAATTATTGGCTTTTACATTGTACATACCTTGTTCGGTTAAAATAATTGGGAGTTTTTACAAGTCTGACCCAATATTTTGCCGTATTTAGAAGCTTTGTTCTATAGTTCTCATACTTACATTAATATATTGGTCCAAGTCTCGAAGAGCCCCCATTAAAAAAAAAAAAAAGATAAGCCTCCAAGAGCCATTTTAATATTTCGCATCATAGACAAAATATTTAAAATTAGGAAAACGGGACATTCCAGCGAATTGATACAATTTTATAGCGGCAAAAGGCGCTGATTAGAATGCAAAAATAGAAAAATCAAAATTAGCTAGCCTAATTTACGACAACATGTGAATTATCAAGTTAATATATGCAAGTGATTTAAAATAGGCATGTGGCTCAAAAATCAAAACGTTATATGGATTGGAGAAAAATATGAATTCATATCCATTAGGTACCTCAAATTTTCAAATTTTTAGTTTGGATCCGGACTGCCCGGTATGTTTTGACATGAACATTAAAGGGGATCGTGCATTCTATCTTGGACCGGATTCTGATTAAACCGTTCGGATTCAAACCCAAAATTTGAGTTACTACAAGGGATCCGAACTCGAAGGGACAATTAATATACTCAGTTGCTAGTATTATGGTGTGTGTGTGTGTGTGGGGTGGGGGGGGGGGGGGGGGGGGGGGGGGGGGGAGATGGAGTTTGGATTCTATGAGATCTATTTGAGTTTCAATTCAGACAGTCTGATCAGAATTTGTGTTAGTATATAATGAACAAATTGGATTCAAACTCAAGAAAATGAAATATCTTAGGACGTGTTTGTTTGTCATGGGATTGCGATGGATAAGATTTTACAAGTTCGGAAACCACTAATTAATTTTTGAGAATCCATACTCGTGGGTTTGCATGATATAATGGTTATGAAAAAGTGTGAAATGAATGTTCGATTGTACCGTGAGATTAGTTATGAGAAATCTTGATTTATTTTAAAAACATATATCTATTTAAAAAAATTCTACATAAAATAAGAAAAATGTGTAAATAAATAATTAGATAAAAAATATGTGGTCAATTTTTCTCATCTAATTAAATTTTAATAATTTGTAAAAAAATATGTTGTAATTTGTAAAAAAAGTGATGTCTGAATTCAAAACCGGTTAGTCCCACAGAGGAAATTTAAATCTACTATAGACACACATATATACAATTCTTGGAAAGATTTGTTGTTCATTCCAGTTTATTATTGTATCCAAGAAAAAAATAAAGAGAGGAGAGAGAAGAGAGGTAGTCCATCATGGTGGAAAAAAGAGAGTCAGATTCAATGTTATTTTTCTCACAATTTTACACTATATGGGGAGAAGTTAGAAAAAAAATATGTGAAGGGTTGGAAAGAAATTGAGTCATCTGAACGGGATCAAGGGAATATAATCTCCTTTAGCCCAAATCTCATACAATCTCATGAAAAAATTGACATTTGAACATGGCCTTATTGTATACGTAGTTGGGACAGTGCTACGGTGCTACGCGTAGCATAGAGCCCCTCCTTGCTACGGCTCACTTTTTGAGTTTTCAAAATCTTAACGGTCGATCCGAACCGTTCAACATGATCTCCATATGAATATGTACTTGCAAACCAAATTTTACATTTTTTAGAACTTTTTTACTATTTATTAAGCCACTTTGAAAAAACACTAATTTGTACACAACAGTAAACTTTTCTGGACCATTGGATCAGCGATTTTCAAAGTGGCTTAATAAATAGTAAAACAATTCTAAAAAATGTAAAATTTGGTTTGCAAGTACATATTCATATGGAGATCATGTTGAACGGTTCGGATCAACCGTTAGGATTTTGAAAACTCAAAAAGTGAGCCGTAGCACGGAGGGGCTCTATGCTACGCGTAGCATATTAGCAAAATCCATGTAGTTGTGTATATCAAAACACATTCTAAAGAGAATCTGGCTAATATGCTATGCATATATAAGGGCCCCTCCGTGCTACGGCTCACTTTTTGAGTTTTCGAAATTCTAACGGTCGATCCGAACCGTACAACATGATCTCCATATGAATATGTACTTGCAAACCAAATTTTACATTTTTTAGAATTTTTTTACTATTTATTAAGCCACTTTGAAAATCGCTGATCCAATGGTCCAGCAGATTTTACTGTTGTGTACAAATTAGTGTTTTTTCAAAGTGGCTTAATAAATAGTAAAAAAATTCTAAAAAATGTAAAATTTGGTTTGCAAGTACATATTCATATGGAGATCATGTTGAACGGTTCGGATCGACCTTTAGGATTTTGAAAACTCAAAAAGTGAGCCGTAGCACGGAGGGCCCTTATATATGCATAGCACCGTAGCACTGTCCTTCTAAAGAACTGGTCCGGTTATATATATCAAGTCTAAAGTCATATGAATCCTAATTACAAATTAATTATTAATAAACTATAAATGTTAATAAATATGACAAATTGATTGTTCGATTAATTATAGAGATGAATAACGATGGTACAGTTGGTTTTGCAGGGAACTAGAAGTTAGTGTTTGGTTGCACGCTCCACTGGATATTGTGAAGGATGAAGATGGAGCGCCTATAAACTGGAAAAGTGTTTGATTGCTCTACTAGATGTTAATCGTAGATATTGTTTTGTGGGTACCATTTTCTTGCTCTACAAACAGTAGGGGAGCTTGAAATTGAAATTGTTCTATGCCTATAAAGACTTGTTCTAATGTCAAATTCATTATTGCATCCCGGAAATAAATAAAGAGAGGAGAGATAATTGAGCTAGCTCATCACGGTGGAAAAAGAAATGAGTCCGACTCAATGTAATGTTTCCCACGATTTTGCACTGTGTGGGGAGAAGTTGTGAAAAAATGGGAAGGGGTTGGAAGAAATTGGACCATCCGAACGAGGTCAAGGGAATATAATCCTAGTTAACCCAAATATCACACAATCCCATGAAAAAATTGACATCCGAACAAAACTTTGTTGTATATGCAATTGCTTATGTCAAAACACATTCTAATGAATTGGTTCGGTTATATATATAAAGTCTAGAAGGCATTTGCATCCTAATTACAAATTAATTGTTAATAAACTATAAATAGTTAAATGTTAATAAGTATGAAAAATTAATTGTAAGATTAATTATAGAGATGCATAAAAATGGTACAGTTGATTTTGCAGGGAATTGAAAGTTAGTGTTTGATTGCATGCTATGCTAGAGATTTTTAAAGAATTTATTATTGTATCCAAGAAAGAAATAGAGAAAGGAGAGATAAGAGAGTTAGTCCATCATGGTGGAAAAAAAATGAATCTTGACTCGATGTTATTTTTTTTATGATTTCCTATTGTGTGGGGAGTGGGAAAAAAAAAATATGAAGGGAGTAAGAAATTGGACCATCTGAACATGATCAAGAAAATGCAATCACCGTTAGCTCGAATTTCACACAAATATCCTGAAAAAATTCACATCCAAATATAACCTCAGATCATGATATGACTTGGGATGGACGGGGGATAATCAATCAACACAAAATACTATAATCCACAAAACGAGCTTTGTACTATAATCCATAAGATAAGGTGACGTTAGTTTATGTCAACAAGCAATCCAAATTTGCATCAACAACTATATTGTTCTAACCAAATGAGATCATACATCTAACAAAATAAATAATCCATCTCCTGACTCGGCCACACGTGTCGTTTCGTTCTGTATTATGTGGAGTACTGCGAAACGGATCTATATTATAACAGAAAGCACATTACAATTTTCTCAAAAGCACGCAAGATGGATAAAGAGGATTGTCAACTACATCGCATGAAAGTTGAAAAATTCAAGAACTAAAGCTTCCTTTAATTTTTTTTCCTTTTAGTTTGAAATGAAAAGGAACTATTAGAGAGAAAAAATGATAAAGAACTTTCTTTGTATCATTGTTTTTTTTTTTTCTTTTTCTTTTTCTGCCTTTTCTTTGTAAAGCTTTTCTCTCACTTCTCACAAATGCTCGTTTTTTTTTTGTGAAAAAAAAAATGCTCGTTTATTTAACTAATTGATAACACGCATCAAATTGAGAAAGGAAATGTAGCATAGTTAACTAGGAACACAGTTCTACAACTGTTGGTTACTTAAATATTGAGAGTTTAATTTTCTCTCACAATTCCGTAGTCTCTGCGAAGTTTTTCAAAAAAAAATAACATGCACCAAATTATCTTTCTATCATATATAATTCATCGTGACGAAGTTCTTTTACGAAATTGTGTTTCTAGCATAATTCATTTACCATACCACACTTAATTATTGAAAGTTCATTTGATGTTGCCGTGATGGATTCTAAAGTTAAGTTTATAAATCTTGTTCATGAGTGTAATTTCACATTTTGCACATAGTTATGTAACATTTTTTTAATTTTTTTCTTTAAGAATGAAATGAACTAATATATAAGATTTTAGTCTCATTTGTTTACACGATGAATGTTTTGTATCAGTGGCGAATTTACCTTAGCCAAATGGAAATCAATTGATCCCATTTATTATAAAATTTCTTTAAATTTGTACTATATATTATAATATTAAAGATAGAATTGTTATATATAGGCTAAATTTGATCTCCATTTATTTCCTAAAACTTTTAACATTGACTCCCATACTCCTTTTAAGGGGAAATTTCAATTTGAGTTCTATAAATCTTTAAATATATTGACCCCCATAAATTAAAATCTTGCATCCACCTCTGTTTTGTATTGCTCATTAACTACAATGAAAGATGATTTAGGTAAATCTTTTGGGAAATCAGAAAATTTTGTGTAAAATGTGTATTTAGTCACTGAACTCTTATTTCTCTCTCTAAACTACCAAGTTTATATTTTATTCAGATTTGATTACTCCATCGTTGTCATTTTAGTGAAATAAACAAAATAATGCCAAATAAGAAGGTCCACATTGTCATGTTTGGTTTGGATTGAGTATTAAAAGATAAATAGGGACAAAATATCAAGTCCATTTTTATTATATTTGAGGAATTATTCAAAATTCCATGATCAAAGATGAATTTTATATAAAATTAAATATATGGACCCAGGAGACGTAGACAGGATATGACTAAATATAAAGAGTCCAAATTATCCTCTTTCCTGATTTTCATTGCATTGGTATCCTCGAGGTTAATTCCCGAGCAATTTTAATTTATCATCAATAAAAGAAAAAAAACGCAACAAGGAAAACAACGTGTAAAAGCTTATAATAAGTTATAATCAATTAAGCTGGAACAATATGAGCAATCTGCACCCCACAAGTTTGATGTCTTATATGTATATTTTTTTAGAAAAATAGAGTCCTACTATTTTAAATCGGACCGTATAACTAAAAATGAATGTGCTTTATCTATACAAAGAATCATCTTGAATTCTAAATAGAATCAATATGACCAATGCATATTAAATTGTACTATCAGAATTTGAATAGTAACATTCTATATATTTTATTTTAATTTATAAAAATAGTGGATATAGGGGTGTCAATGGCACCCTTTTATCTGTTTACCCGACCCGTATCGTATTCGATAAGATGGGTACGGGTAAGAATTTTTTTTCATAAACTTATAGGGTACGGATACGGGTAAATACTTGTTTTTGTTATCTAAACGGGAAAGGGTACGGATAAAGCCTATTCTGTACCCGTTATCCGATCGGGTAATTATAATATATATATAGAGATGGGCTATTGTGCTTTGCAAAGTAAAACCCCCTCTTTGCTTCGGGCCTTTTTTTGCAATTTGAAAATTCAAACAACCGATCCGAACCGTTCAACATGTTCTAAATATTGAAATGTACTTGCAGACTAAATTTTACATTTTTTGAAATTTTTTTTACTATTTATTAAGCCACTTTGAAAATCGCTGATCCACTGTGAACAGTAAAAAAACAGTAAAATTTTCTGGACCACCGGATCAGCGATTTTCAAAGTGGCTTAATAAATAGTAAAAAAATTCCAAAAAATATAAAATTTAGTCTGCAAGCACATTTCAATATTTAGAACATGTTGAACGGTTCGGATCGGTTGTTTGAATTTTCAAATTGCAAAAAATGGCCCGAAGTAAAGAGGGGGTTTTACTTTGCAAAGCACAATAGCCCATCTCTCTCTCTCTATATATATATATATAGAGAGAGAGAGAGATGGGCTATTGTACTTTGCAGAGTAAATGGGGGGTTTACTTGGGGTCATATTTTCATTTTTGAAAATCCAAACAACCGATCCAAACCGTTCAACATGTTCTAAATATTAAAATGTGCTTGTAGACTAAATTTTACATTTTTTGGAATATTTTTACTATTTATTAAGCCACTTTGAAAATCGCTGATCCGGTGGTCCAGAAATTTTTACTGTTTTTTACTGTTCACAGTGGATCAGCGATTTTCAAAGTGGCTTAATAAATAGTAAAAAAATTCCAAAAAATATAAAATTTAGTCTGCAAGCACATTTCAATATTTAGAACATGTTGAACGGTTCGGATCGGTTGTTTGGATTTTCAAAAATAAAAATATGGCCCGAAGTAAACCCCCCATTTACTTTGCAAAGCACAATAGCCCATATATATATATATATATATATATATATATATATATATATATATATATATATATATATATATATATATATATATATATAGGTTGGCTATTGTGCTTCCATAAGCATATGTCCACATATGCTTATAACTCATTTTGCGTTTCCAATGTTCAAATGGTCGATCCGAACCGTGGGCATATTCTCCATATTAATATGTGCTTGGAGACCAAATTTTACATTTTTCTGAATTTTTTTATTATTTATTAAGCCACTTTGAAAATTGCTGATCCGGGTGAACAGTAAAAACAGTGCAACAAAATTCTGGACCATATGATCAGCAATTTTCAATGTGGCTTAATAAATAGTAAAAATTCAGAAAAATGTAAAATTTGGTCTCCAAGCACATATTAATATGGAGAATATGCCCACGGTTCAGATCGACCATTTGAATATTGGAAACGCAAAAATGAGTTATAAGCATATGTGGGCATATGCTTATGGAAGCACAATAGCCAACCTCTATATATATATATATATATATTATATATATATTAATGAGCAATGAATATTAATTCTCCAACTACTCTTGATAGTTGTGTTACACTTAATTAACCATTAAAACACGTAAATAAATTACAGCAAATTCCAATAAAGTTTAGATCTTTAAAACACGTATATAGGTGTGAAATGAATTTAATGTTTTATTTAGTAAATAATAAAAAATTACTATATTAGTATTACCCGTTATTTATCCGCTACCGTATTGTTATCCGACAACCATAACGGGTAAAGGTAAGATACGTGTAAAAAATTCCGTAGCAGGTAAGGATAGAATACGAGTAAGAACAATTTGTAACGGATACGGGTACGAAAATACTTCCACCCGACCCTTATCGTACCTGTTGACACCCCTAAGTGGATACTGACTTGCAGCCCTAGTTATAGCCCGAATTTTTTAAGACAGAGAGTGGATCAGGAGTGCACGCATATAATTGACTATAAATTTGAATTCTTATTGTTGTAGGAGAAGACATCATCATACAGTGTAATTATCCTGAATATTATTCCTTATTTATATATATATATATACTTCCTGTAATGTCCACGAGTCCCTCTCTCTCTCACACAGAATTTTAATGAGAGAATTTCATATATACCACTCAAAAACTTTAAAATTATGTATATTTCCCTCTAAATTTTATAATTACATATTTACTATTCAATATTTGAATAACTCACATATATACTCAATTAATTGAAAACTGAGATTAATTAAGTTTAAAGTTATATAAAATATAATTAAGCACTTCTTTTCCACTCCCTCTCTTTTTAAGCTGGAAATTTAATGGCATTGAACTTCTTCATAAACTCAGATCCAAAGTAAAACTTTTGTGGGCTAATCGAATTATTTTTGAAAAGTTAGAGTGGAGAACGAGATGACAAACTTTTTAATAAAGTTAAAGTTGTATTTACCTAGATCCTAGTCCGCGGCAGAGAACAAGACAGCAAGCGAGATAGCTTGAGATACCTTGGTTCCAGTGAAAGTCAGAACAATGCATCAGTAAAAATTTAGAAGAAAGTACTGGGATACAGTGCACGCTAGAAGCTATATTTCAAAAATTTACTAACATGCAACACGTGATCTTACTGTAAAACAAACAATCAATCACACGCAGTTTATGAATCGCGCCACACGCACGATCAAGCAAGTGTTTTATAGTTCATATCTTATCCTCTTGCGAGGTGACGGGTTTGGGTGCCTCAAGTTGTCGCTTCATAATGCGCTCGCTTCTTCTCATCTTTCTAAAATAGAAAAGCCAAGAGGTGTACACCAAGGGGTAATCAAATAGTTGACTCGTGTGATTGCTAGATCCACTCGCCTACCCCATTCGAATCACAACGGTCTATCAATTCCAAAACCCCTTTTGGATTGATCAAACCGATTCTCAATCAACACACTCTCACGGATTCAATCATCAATCCCAATCTAGATCAAACTAGTGATCTAGTCTCACAATCAATCACTAAAGAGAAAGAAGCAAAAAGGAGAAATCGAAAATCCGAATTAAAACAAGAAGTAATCAAACATTCCTCAATCAATCAACTACATGAGATCCGGATCTCAATAGATCGATCAAATCGAGTAGCTAAACCTCGATCAAGGCACAAGTCCGATCGGCCAAAGAGAAGAGAGAGGTGGCGGCCGGCTAGAGCAAGCGGCGGCGGAGGAGCAGAACCCGGGCCCGCTCGGCGGCAGAGCAACCCGAGTAGAGGAGAGGCAGAGCCGGCTAGATCCGCGGCTAGGCGGATTGGGCCAAGGTGGAGCGGCGGCGCGCGGGGAGGCCGAAGCGGGCTCGGACCTAGCAATGGCGGCCCGGGGTGGAGTGGCGGCAGGCCAGGCGAGTGGCGGGTCAGCGGTCGGCAGTGGGGCGGTGGTGTGTCGACCAAGGAAAGAGAGAGAGAGAAGAGAGCTTCTCTCTCTTGGATATAGATCTAGATCTAAATGAAATGAATGCTTGGATTGACTTGATCATTGATGGAGGAATCTCATGTTTAAATAGACTTTCTATTTACCATTTTGCTCTCACAAAATATCCATCAAGAGAGATCAATGCAGGACTACATAGTAATTAAACATGATATGGCCATTGGACCATTGGTCCATCCAATAATCAATCAACACATTGCTTAACTATTAAGCAACCCTCTCCTTCTCATTTAGTTGACCAAGTCAACATAAATGCCACCTCATCTGGTCAAACTTCATCCTCTTCACTATATTGGCCATATTTTTGAATCGTAATAACATGGTACAATCTTATTGCCCAAAATAGCAGGATTGATCAACTCCATAATATGTTTAATCTAATTAAACATATTTTCTCATTCAATCGAATCATCTTTTATACATACTTGTGTAGTAAATTGATTCGACTAATCCTCACATAATTAAATCTTCTTGTGTACAAAACTTATGTACTAAATGGATTTAATCAATCATCTTTATACTTCTTGTATGTTGAGTGAATACTTATTATGAACCTGCATAACTAAGTATTTTAGGATTCGACGTGCACTATCTTATACTGAGGGCATCATATACTTGTATGATGAAACGACTAGAGCCCTTGTCGGTGTGACCTGCTTGGATCCGTATCATGTTAGCAATGAAAACTTTTCCCATAAGTCAAGATTGGCATCTAGCAATGCATAATGACTACCAAAATGATACAGACGATATGTAACCAGACATCATCGCGATCCAATATTAGACAATGTGTATAACATTGTTTGTGTCGTATCCAATATCACATTATATCTCTAATGATAAGCACAAGATAAGATTGTGTCATTCCTGCCAACTTATCGATTATGTTTCTTGATCTGTGAATCAATTATACTTATGATCAACCGGGATCATACTGTATGCTGTATAATCTGATTCTATCAAGAGGCCCAAAGATATCATCACTTATACAACATACTGCCGGATGTGCCTGAGGGATATTAGTCTTCTTGATTTCACGAACTTCACAACACGGGTCTATACATGTCGAGGAGAAATAACGAAAGAAAAAGAAGAAGGGGAAGGAAATGTTAATTATATTTTGAATAATTATATTATTCCCTGCACTCCTGTCCTCCCTCTATCCCCGCAGCTACAATAAAGAAAGATTGTACTATGGTCCCCACTAATTATATGGTCCTCTCTTTTCTAGTTCCTGCACTTGTCTCCGCGTCAACCTTCATATGTATAAATATTTGAGAAATAACAGATTAATACTTGTAAAGTAAGATATTAATATAAATGGATATGATGATCCCCTTTTTCAATCCCCCAATGGTCCCCGCGTTAACCTTCTTCTAAGAAAGTAGTGGGACCTCGTATCCCCGCATCAACCTTTTAATAACAAAAATAGTTGACCTCATAGGTATTAATACTTCAGTACATAGGTATCAATACTTGCAAAATAAGATATTAATACTTTGATATGTAACTTAATATGATCAAACGCCTGAAGATTAAACATTGTACAATATATATACATATAAATACGCATAGGGATAAATATTTTCAATATTTAATATTAATACTTTCAAACGTCATCCAACGCCATATGTAAAAAAATATTAAGTATTGCGGTCCCCACATATAGTTATAACAATATTGATATTTTTAGAAACGTGTATGGTCCCCCCCTGGTCCCCTCCCCCCATTTAGTTTGAGTGGTCCCCCACAAGTATTTATGGTGCGGGAACATTTTGTGAGATTTGGTTGGGGATATAATTATTTACGTTAAAATACTTTCGTGTATAAGTATAAATACTTTCGTGCATTGGTATAGATGCTTTCGTTCATATGTATTAATATTTTACAAATTGTGCGGGACAATACGGATTATATAAGGAAATTGTGCGGGGACGGTCCCTCCATGGTAGTTATAGAAGTTAAGTGCGGAATAATGCGGTGATAGGGGTGCGGGGATAATTATTAGGATCCTTATATTTTACATAAGATTAAATCTAATTAATCTCCGTTTTCAATTAATTAGGTAAATATGTGAGTTATTATAATTTTGATTGGTAAATATGTAATTATAGAATTTGGAGGGAGAAATACCTAATTTCATAGTTTTCGAGTGTATTTATGAAATTCCCCCAAATTTAATTGAATTCACTTTTCTGGATTCTTAGAGGCGAAAACTATGCAGACAAAAGTGTAACAGATAACATCTGTGGAGTGACTCGCTTCATCGTAAAACATAGAGAAACATACACCGATAACATAAAATCACGTGTTAAGAAATTATTCTCAAATCTGTAGCTTCTTTAAAATTCTTTTGTGTCGATTTTATCTGTAAACCAGCTGAACATGAGTATAATGTTTGCATCGATGCTAACTTATTATAATTTTTTTTATTGTGTCTATTCATTAGGATCTAAATTTACTATAATTTTTTTTTATTAAAAACATTTCATGTTTGTATGGTCTGTGTTTATTATAGGTTTTTAAAAGTAAATTTTAGTTAAAATTTATGTGTATTTCTTTCCAAATTATTTCTCAGATATTATATTATCTTGATGCAATGTTCACTGACAATATATATTACGTGTACTTTTTTTGTCGAAGGTGCATACATAATTTAACTGAAATTCTTCATTTCATAATAAAAATAATAAATTAAAAAAAAAAAAAAAAAGTTCAACCAATCCAAAGCAATGCGAGACTTCTCACCCAGTGAATTTTATAATAGGGTACTCGGGCTCGGACCTAGATCTATGCTTCATTTGCACTTGAAAGTTTGGTATGCTCCCTGTCAGTGATATCTTATACAGAGTGATGGAATGGATCTGCCTTAGAGAATCCTGATACCTGATTTTGGGAATCCGCATCGTCTGCAATAACTTCATCTCTTGAGTTAATGCATTTTGACTCATTCACTCGGCGTTCGCTTATAATGCAGGCCTTTTAATAATATTGCGGATCTATTCTGTACGGATCTTAAAGCAGATCGTACGGTCTAGATGTATTAATTTAAAAGATTCTTTTTTGATTTAATGCGGATCAGCAGATGATACGAATTCTGATTTGGAACAGTACTTTGTCTCATGGGGCGGAACCAAGGCCTGGGCCCTGGTCTCCCCCTTTGCCGAAAAACATATACAGAACTGAGAGTCTTTTAATAAAAAGAAAAAAATGGCACTCCCTCTGTCTTTCTCTCTGCACCTCCTCTGGCACTCCCTCTTTAATAAAAAAAACTAGCACCCCTCTATCGGATACTCTTGGATTTATCAACCGCCTGTTAGACCTCCCTACCGATCATTCTTTGGTTCCGCCACTGTGTTTGTCTGGTAGTAAGCCTAAGGGAATTCGTATCTTTTCAGGTAGTGACTCAACACAATTGAAATAGTTCAGATTTACTCTCAGCCGGTGTCTATTCGGGTGGTGCAGGAGCCGTATTATTTTTGCTTTACGTGTCAAATTAAAAGGACGATTATGGACCGTCTGTTTTAATTGTACTAAATCAGGTAACATGAGGATTGAGGGGATGTGAATTCAGCCTAGGGGCTAGGGCCTTGCCATAAAAAAAAGAAAAGAAAAGTGGTATATCTCCTATAGAATCTTACTGGTACAATTTCTTTAGAATTACCGTGATTTAATCTACGAATGCCATTAGAATTAGAATGTCTTTTCAGCCGTATGGATGAACAGATTTCAATGACAGATTAAATGGAGAAAATTTTATACTTTTGAAGAAAAATTGCACCAGACACTTTAAGAGACTTCTGAAAAAAAGTAAAAGGTCAACTTTAAACGCCTCATTTATTCGGTGCCTCATATTTCCAAGCTTTCTAATTTCGAGGCATCGTTTTTCAGAGCAAACATGCTAGCCGAAACCTTTTATTTAATTGAAGTTTAATCCGAATAAATTATTTAAAAAATATGTTGATAAATCTTGAAGCATAGAGTTAGCAATCTTGTGTTCTGAATGGATTCTTTAACATCTGTAGATGTTATGGAAAAAAAAAAGTTGAACTTGCTAGGTAAATATTTTAACAAAGCAGTTTTGACTTCCGCACAAATATTTTGATTCTATAGCCTGCCAAAACTGCTCTGTTAATTTTTTTATCCCAACTTGTCACTAGCAATATTAGCTGGGTATCAACATTTTAAGAGTTGGACATATTACTGACAACTATTTCAGATTCAGACATACTATTGTCAACTCATTTCTTTTAAATTATTATGTAATTTTACCAAATGACTTCTTGAAAGAGTTAAGTAATAAAAATTAAATAATTCAAAACTTGATAACTCACCAGAATAGAATGTTTCCTTACATAATTAATTTTGGATTAATCTTTGATTAAATAAAGAAGTTTTTGGTATAATTCTCTTGCCACAAAGAGTTAAATTGTCAAAAATGAAGGAAAAAGGAAAAAAGAACATAAATCAAACTATTTCTTTGCATTTCTCATCAAAATATTTTTTCTATATATTTGATGGAGATCCATCATAAGGCACTAATTTCATCCAAGTCAACTGTCTTCCGTTGTACAGCCGTGCTATACTGAAACAAAGCGACACCGGCTCAGAAGTAAATTTTTAATTATACTAAGTCTTCGATCTTAGTCCTACTGCTTTACCAAACAAGTGCTCCTTAATAAGAATTAAATTTTTAATACTTAATCTCCAAAGGAGGTTACGTAAGCGTATAATTGATCTAATGTCCCTTTCTATCCACATAACCCACTCCTTGTAACTCTCTTTTTTGTTAATAAAATTCTAAGTAGGCAAACCCTACTTCCCTCAAAAAAAAACTTTGAGACTAATTACCTAAGCATATAATTGATCTAATATTCCTTTGGTAAAGAAATTGAGGGTGGCAACGAACTGGCTCAGACTGAGCTAGACTCAACTTGCAATCGATTTGTAGTAGGAACCAAGTGAACTGAAATTAGAGAGTCAAATTAAAACTTTAACTCATAATCAGACCGAGTTGTTGTTCTATGCAATCTTCTAAATATTTTGTTTGACTAATTTGCAAAACATACAATGATTGTATTTAACGATTTCATTGTATGAGTGAGTTTGCAGGTTCAAAAACATTATAATTGCAAGATTAATGAAGAACCAATGGAATTAACAAGACTTTACGAAGATCAAGACTATAGATTGTAATATCAAATAGATAAGTAAAGTAAATTTGAGACTATTGATTTTAGGAACTATCCGTTCGGTACGGAAGCAAACCGTTCAGTACGGAATGTATTGAATGGTACCGGACGGATACAGATATGAAGCGTTGCAGTACGGAAGAATTATTCCGTTTGACAAACCGTTCGGAACCATTAGTTCTGTATCAAGTCAGAGACTTTCTAATATAACATGTTCCGTTCTGAACGGATACCATCCGTACTGTACGCTACTTGAGTAACACAGAATTAGAGAAAATACACTATCTGTTCGGTACGGACGTAAACGTACTGAATAGAAATGATAGAGTTCAAAAAGGCAAAAAACCGTAAACTGCAACACATTTGAACTATCCGTTCGAACGGAAGATTGTCGTTCTGAACAGAAAAGTTCAAATACCTAGATCTGGAGCCTCCTTTATAAATAGAGTAAATACTCTCACTCCAGTTTCAAGCAAGCCGCCCCTAAATTTCAAAAAACACTAATTTTGTGTTCTTGAGAGTTTCTTTCTTTGAGAGAGTTAAAACTTCAATACTCTGATAATCTCAAATCCACTTTGACTAATCTTCTCTAGATTTAGTTAGAGTGTTAGTTCGTGTTCGATAGTGTAGAGATCTACTTTAGTGCTCTCTTTTTATAGCCGCGTGACTTCTCGCTTGTAGAGCATTAAAGGGCTTACCGGCTCGAGCGTTTTCCGCTCACATATAAACATAGTTGTGTGACTATCCTCTGCGTAGGACTCTCCAACTCGAGCTTGTAGGCTCAACTTTGTACACGAGTTAGGCTATGACTTCCCACCTTTGTTTGGACTCACGTGTCACGAGTTGTACCATTTTCTCATTGGGTAATAGGAAAGGCATGCCGACGAGATTGTGTTGCCCCGAAAACATAGGCATTTTAAGCCGAACTCCGTTATCATCCTGCGTGTCAAATTTTCTCTAACTTTATTCTATTTACTTTATTTGCACGCACTTGCTTGTTGATTGCTTGACCTGTTAATTTAGAGGATTAAACCGAAAAACATTCAAGAGTCTTTAAGACTCCCTATTCAACCCCCTCTAAGCACCGTTAGGAACAACACGAGCCACTAACGAGTTGGACCAAGCTAGCTCATATTAGTTTGTTAGGCCTAACTGACCCAAGTTTTAAGAAGAAAATAATAGCTACAAACAATTAGGACAAGCTGAACCGAACTAGGCAGCATAAATTCACTAACGAGCGAGCTAGACCCCACTTAAACTCGCTAATTCTAACCAAACCACTAACGAGCTGACTCGTTTTGAGCTCAGATTAGTAACGATCAAGCTATTAACGAACAAGTCACGGACTGTCTTGAGCAATCCACAAGTTACAAGCTTTTTTAGCCAGCCCTAACTGAGCTTGTATAGTACATAGCACATACAACATTCTAATATGAAAAGGCAGACACATATGAAGGGAAAGTGAAATATCAAATTGATCCGAAACTAGTCTACTTTTTAACAATATATGATTTTGACATATGTAGCTAACAGGAGCAGTTCCACAACAAAAACCAGCACAATCTTTTACACCACAAAGAAAAAACTATTCTCATTCATTCTGGGTATAAGGCCAAATGCAAAGAAGAATTAAGTAATGCCTAATATGGGCAATTTTTAGGGAGGTTGCGAATGACATTGCTCTTCATGGCCATCTTGGTACGCATGGCATCAACACCATTCCTGTTCATCTCCTTCAGCACCTTCATCCTCACTATCTGCTCCCTCGATTGCACAGTCGCCAGCCCCATGCTCTTATACCTGCACCCCAAAAGCAAATGGAATTAAGTTCAAAATTCTAGATATATCATGCCCCTATACAAATGCAACACCCAACTAGTCACAGTATTAGAACCCTCTTTTTGTTGGATCTGATATTGTGGAACTCCAAATATGACATCTACTTGAATGCATCTGAGATTTTGTCAGGGCTTGAAATCGTAGGATCTGATTTTTGTATTGTATTGAAAATATGGTCTAAGATTATATCTTAGGAATCCATCATACAAATAATAGATGTGGATACACACAAAAAAATAGAAGATTTACACAAACCTTGAGGCCAATGCAGTGGCAAGGGCTGTATTTCTAGCAGGGGTTGGCCGTGGCTTCTGACGGTAGTATCGCAGAAATTCCCTGGAACCCAAGGTTCTGACAAGCATCCCTTCTTCATTCTTATGAGTAATAACCAGCTCAGCTCCAGCACTTCCCAGCTCAACGTTTGCTGCATCATCAGACAGAACCACCTGCTTCCCCTCAGCATTAACATAGCTGTTTAACAAACAAAAAAAAATGACTAAAGTACTTTGGTTGGGAAAAAAATGTCTTGCATTTCTTTCTTTCTTTCCTAGTTAATAGATACAGAATAACATTGTTCAAATTACATGCATGGTAATCTCCACTTGCAAAGATGTGAAACAAAATAAAAGCAAATAAAAACTCTGGTGATTTGTTTTGTAATGCTACAAATAGGCTAAATATTTACAGCATGCCTAGGATTGACATGTCAGTAAAGTGTAAACCAAATCCAAGCTCAAAACCTGAAGCAAATATTAACAAAGATTCAGACACTTAAGCAGGTCATTGCAATCAACTTGGAGCTGAGAGTTATTACCTACTGAGATGTAAAGATTAAACTTTGAAATAGCGATATAATTAATAATGAACCTGCTACTATAGTCATAGAACTCTTCCAGGTCAGCATCCTCATCATCACCTCCATCGCCATAGCGAAGCTTGCAATGCCCTTTTGCATCCATGTGTTTTCTAACTGCTTCCAGGCTTTGGAAAGATTGACGCCTCTCATTGCAATACAGGCATGTATAATCCCTCTTAACCTAAAAAATAAAAAGAAAAAGATTAAATCATGTCCGACATACAGAAAAGAAAAATGTCACTAGAGCAGAAAGCAAGTTAGACCTGTTACAAGGGCGAAAATATTACAGATATATATTCTACCACTGTCATTCTAAATCATTCATCTCAAAACAGTAAGTCGATATCATGGGAAAGAAAAAGAACCCCGCTACCTGCCAACACCCAAAACAGTCTACTTGCAGTTGTAGACTAAAATGAAGAAATTGTGTCCCATGGAACCCTTTTCAGTAAAATATAGAAGTGAGGCAAATTTTAATTCTATATACAGAACAATTACACATCAACCTGAACATAATTATTATAAAAATAGAAGTAATGATATAGCAGTGTAATATCCTGAAAACTAACAAAATTCTACCTGTAAACCGACATAGATGAGGAGTCCCTCAGCATCCTTCAAGAACTCTACATCAGGAATAAAGAAACCATGTTTCTTATGCATGTGGACCATGCAACTCTCTATGTTTTCATGCTTTGCGTCACACATGAAGCAGCTGGATGGGTCCAGTTCTTCCATCCCCTCCATTTCCTCATCTGATCCAACCTCATCTCCTTCCTCCATTTCCTCATCTGAGCCCATTACAACCCATTCCTCTTCCTCTTCCTCTTCTACTTCTGCTTTGTTTGAAACACGATTTGATTTGCGCACGAGTGGTTTTATAACTGTGATACCCTCAGCTGAAGTTTCAGGCTGAAGAGAGGCTTTCAGCACGTGGGACTTCGAGTTGAGGTGCTGTTGGTGTGCCTTTGAGCTCCTATATTCCTTTGAGCATAGAGAGCAGGTGTATAGCATCTGAGATGGAGATGATTTGGATTTCTCTTCCACTAAGGCAGCTTGCCTTGCAAGAAACAGTGCTTCTGTCACACTAGGCACTCCAGCCACCTGATCCAAATAAAACAGACAACCACAAATATCCAATACTAAGTCATCACAGTAATATATAGAACCTATTCTTTTAATATAGCTTGTCTTGATTCTTGCAGCAAAATTTTCAAGGGTCACTCGAACAATCCCATGATTTTCATTAGTCGCCTGAATTTAATTAATTTCTTGCATTTGATCATATTTGTACTTTGAGTTCAATAAAGCACACAAATAAAATTTGATTTGTTCAAAATCAGTCCACTAACAAAAAAATTAAGTACCAACAATTGCATCCACAATACTCTATTAAAGTTAAATCAATCCGACTTGGTGATAAAGTTCGAAAACACCAAGACTGCTATAATAACTTGATCTACCACCAGAAAAAGGATCATATAAATAATTTTAATAGATGGATCCAGAAACTTTAAAAAAAATCCAAATTCCGCATTTCAATGATGAATGCAATGTAGACAAGAAATGTTCAGCTGTTGCGTATTGACAAATCAAAATTGACCTATCAATTTGAAACACACAATTAGACGACCTCCTGTGAAATTAACTAAAAAAAAAAAAAATCATTTTCTGTTTATGTCCTTCCCCTTCACTAAATATTAACCTAGTGGTCTAAATATCAGACATTCCAACAAAAAGCCAAATATGTATGGAACCATTTTGAAGGACCTTTAGCAGCAAAATTGATGCAAATGCCACTCTGACAGTCGGCATCTTTTTGTGTGATTATGATATAACAGAAACGAGCCCCATGAGAAGTAAAATGCATTTCGCCTTGGTGCAATTAAATGCTCCTATCAGAGATTACTAACTGAGAAAGAAAAATGCTCATATCAGAGATTACCAACTGAGAAAGAAAAAGTAAAAAGAATATCAGAGATTACCAACTGAGAAAGAAAAAGTAAAAAGAAGATTTTAAGTTCCTCAAATACTGGATAAAAGAAACCTAGGTCCATGAATAACCAAATATCAATTTCGGTGAACCCTAGAAATCAAGCAACCAAAAAGTACCATTTAAATAAGAACCGAAATAGTTTGCACGCATCCAAATGCGATTGGAGATCAAGAAAACAAAAAAAAGGATCTTAATACAACAAGAAAGAATTTCAATAGAAAATCTGAGGAAAACCTTGCGCTTCAGATTGTAGCGGTGCCACTCGGAGCGATAGTGATCTTTCTGATCCACCTCGCCTTCAAACTCCTTATTGCATGCGTTGCAAGTGATTGGCGCCATCTCACGCTCCTTACAACCTTCAACCCCTCCTTCGCCGCCGCCTTCTCTTAAAACTATCTAAAGTTTTATACCTCAAGAATCGGGAGCTGAGGGAAGATGAGCGTAAATGCTAATACAGAAATGGAGAAAAACGGCCACGGACTTGTCTAGATTATCTCCTTTTCAAAAACTCTGTTCACATCCATTAAGAAATCTAAGACGTTGGATTTTCCTTCAGCTGATGTGGCACCAGCCAGAACCTCGAGATATGATGATCAGTAAAAATAACTGGAGAGAAGGATCTGTTTGGGAGGAGTAGCCGCCTGTGGGCAGATGCGTGTGCGCTTGCGTAGATTGGCATCATGACTCGAGTCGGTCACTCGGTCTCAACCGAAATTTTTATTTATAGCATAAAAAAAAAAACAAATCACTCCAGATTTGAAGTAATTCGAGAAATACCCGGACTGCATGAGCATTTGGCGGCCCCAAAAACAGAGGGCCGCCAAATATCTATGCGGCTCCAGCATGAGGGTCCGCCAAATAGCCCAGCCGTCCCTCTCTTTTTTTCTTTTTTTTTCAGATAATGAGTGGTTTTGTAGTATTTAGTTAAAAAGTTTGATTTTAGTTTACTAATTTGTTTTTTATGTAAAATATAGGAAAATTAAGTATTTTTTATATGAAATAATAATCTAACAATAAAAATAAAGAAGTCATCAATAGAAAATTATAATACATATGTTCTCACGAATACAATAAAAATGCGTCTAATAAATCTAAAATAAACAAGGTCCATTGATTGCTTTTAACTCCAATATATTAAAAACATAAATTTAACTCCTAGATGGATTGTTTTTCAATCCATTGGTTGCTTTTCAACCTACAAATTTACAAACAAAAATTTCGGTGTTAAATCAAATTGTTTCAATAATTTTTTTGAAAGTTGGAATTGAATAAAAAAAAAATTAATTACCTCGTGCATCTCGAGCAGCTCTGTTATGTCTTTCTTGTGTATCTCGGTTGGCTTGGTGTCCTCTTCTCCTCTTATTTAGTAAATCCAACCACATCGGAATCCTGTTGTGACGTCTTCTACCCAAACTAACGAGCCTATGTTCTGGAACAAGGACAGGGCCCTCGTGTTTAGGCCATTCCGACTGATTGTCATACACATGCCATTCACCCTTCCACGTGTTGATCAGTGTCTGGATGTGGTAGTAGTGACTTACAAAATTGCCAGGGTCGATGCCTCGAAGACGACACACGGATAGAACATGAGAACACAGTATTCTGTCTAATTGAGGCTTCTGGCATGTGCATTACACCGTGTTATTCTCCCTGATGACCACCGTGTATTTGAAATTGGCCTTGGTAAACCGACCATAATCGTCAGGTATGAAAGCGTGAACTCTCTCTCTTGTGTGGAGGTTACCTCGAACTCGTTGTAGTTGCCAAACCCCCCAAGCGTCTTCATAGTATTGGACCTCTCTAATCGTTTGTTAATAAACTACGAACAATTAAAAAAATAAAGAAAAAAATTTATTTAAATGAAGTTATTAAAAATAAATGAAGAAAAAAATAAAAATAAAAATATCTTATGAACACAACATGAGAACTATTGACCTTGTTTTGCTTCAAATTCCGCTTTGGCCCTCCTTTGCCCAAACCATGTGACACATTTGTAAAATGTGTCCTCAATTATTGCGGCCGCCGGTAACTTACGAGATGACCTGAAAACATTATTTAGCGACTCGGACCCGTTTGTAGTCATAATTCTCCAACGGTAACCACCGTCCAGCGCTTGAAATATCTTCCATGGCTTTGGACACTCGCTCTCATATTGATCCAAATACTTACCCACACCGTCCAGCCAGTCGAGAGCACGATCACATACACTCCCCATTGCTTGCATTCCTTGCTCATATCTCCTCATCTTCCTCTTAGCCACACATATTCTGAAGAACTTGATGGCATTATCACTGCATTGGTTCTTCTTCATGTTCTCGGCTATGTGAGTAGCACAAAGATGGTGAACGCATTGATCCTCATCATCCTCGTTCCAACTCAGATCATCTTGTCTAAACACCTTTTTTTATATCATTTCCCCTGTCAGTGATAACACACACGAACCTGGAGCAACTACATTGCGCCGCAACCATTGCATAATACCACCCACAATCTTCGAAACTCTTAGACTCAACCAGTGCAAAAGCCAATGGGAGAAGCTGGTTTTCTGCATCATACCCGGTTGCAATCAACAACTTACCTGTATTAAATCAACCAAATTATTTTAAAAATTACATTAACTAAATTAAATAAATTACCTTTGTACCGGCCTGACAGGAAACAAGCATCAATCGTTATGACCGGTCTGAGGTGCTGAAAGGCAGCTATGCACGGTCCAAATGCCCAAGCCGCCCTCGTAAAATACTTGTATGGTCCAAGTTTATTTGTTGGTTTCGAGGTCACATCAAACAATGTACTTGTGATTAATTAAAAACAAAAATAAGTGAAATTGTTCATTTTTTTACAATGCTGTAAAAATGAAATTAACAATATAATACCTAGATTTTTTTCTCTTGATTGCCTCCAACAACGGAACTATAAGCGCGTATGACCCCTCCCAACTACCAAATTGGCGGGCAATTGCCAACTCCCTTCCACGCCACAGTTTGTTGTACGCTGGTATCTGACCGTTGTATCTTTCAGCAACAACGATCCTGACAGCTTGGATACTCAAATCAATATCGTTCCTCATGTGAGCTTATATGCAATCGGCGACCAAAGCAGCCGTCAATTGTGCATGATCTATTATTGTCACATCGGCGTGACAAGAATGTTTTGTTGGGCACTTGGAGACACGCCATTATGTACCGTAACCAGTGGCAATAACATATATGTACCATCCACATCTGCTATCCTTGCACTTGAACCTCATTATGGTCTTGTCACTGTGTGTATTCCTTATCTCTTTGTTGCACAAAATGTGAAACCTGGCAATTGCGCTATTCATTTGCTCTTTTGAGTCATACGTTTGTCCTTCCGACAATTCATCCTCAAACTCTGCTGCCCTACAAAAAAATACGAACCAGCTTCCTGAAACCCCAATATGTCATTGAAAGCTCTAACCGGGTGCTCAAACCCGCGATCCATTATCCGAAACCCGCTATCCATTCTAAACCTCTGTCCAAGCACAGGCCTGGTATCTTCCTGGTCACTCTGATCGCTCATACCCTCAGGATCGCTGTCAACCCAATTTTCCTCTGCCTCTTCTAATTTCGGATCCACTGTTTCATCGGTTTCATCCGGATCACAAGATTCCGGATCCGCTGTCAACCCAGACTGTTTCTAATTCCGGATAATTACACTGTCCGACTAGTAGAAGGCTGGTCAATCTGGGGTCGGGCCCAACGGAAGGGCCGGCTATTAGACGGTCGGTCCCTCTGAACTGGGGCCTGACTACTAGACGGTTGGTCAATTTGGAGAGAGGACGGACTTGAGCCAGATGAGTTAACCCGACTACGGCCCTAGATTAACCTCATAATTGGGTTGGTACGCCGGACTCGGGTAACCTCCACGTATAGTTCAATTACCTTGTATCCACCCCCAGGAAAACTCATGATTTGGTTGTACAGTACCTGCCAGACACCATCATTCTGAACTGGAAAGAGTTGGAACCAGGTTTGTGCTGAGCTAGTGGGCATGCTAATTTTAGCCTGAATATTAAGGTCATACTGACCCTGATCCACTCCCAAACTCTGACAAATAACTGATTTAATCCCCACTAAATCAGTACCCGACATTACCGGAATCACGATAACAGGCCCGATACTATAATAAACCCCATTAGGGCCTGTTAAAACATCACCACCAGTGTAAATGGATACCATAAGACTCATTTTGAATCCAATACACACAAAATCTAAAATTAAAAATTAACTAAATTAATTATTAACATACTGTAAAATAAAAAAATTGAAAATAAAAGGAAAAAAACTTACGGATCAGAAGTTTTTGTTCAAGAGAGAGAATGATCAAGAGTGAGAAATGAAATTCTTCCTCTGATATGTTTATATAGCAAAATAGAGGCCGAATGGGCATTTGGCGGACCCTTGCTGGGGCCGCATGGGCATTTGGTGAACCCGTGACTGGGGCCGCAGAGAATTTGGCAAAAAAAATAAGTGCGAACTTCATACAAATTTATGCAAGTATAATTATTATAGAAATTTGAATTTATGATAAGCGGTAAATAAGCTAAATTCAGTTCATGTTTTTATTAGAATTATTATCTACCTACTGACTACTGTAATTGGGTCAAAGTTGAGAAATGGGCTCGTCTTCAAGACTTCAACAGTCTGGATTTTATGGATGATCCCATTTAGATCTCAACTTTCCATTTGAGATCCAACGGTTCACATCGAACTTAACATGAAGCATAAGAACGAAAGACAACGGGCTCATATGTATTACTATTAACGCTGAAAGCCAAGAAGATTAACCTGACTCCGTATTTTAAATATCCAGAGTCCGTAAATACTCAGAAATCATTTTCCAAAAGCTTACATCAAGCATTCAAGCTATATATATGGTTTAGAAATAAACAGTACAAGTTCCACAAAATTTCCAACTAACATGGTGTTCTAAAAGTCACAAAATCCGAGCAATCAGCTGTACATTTTCATTCGAGAAGATTTTAAAATAATCAGTCCCCATTAACTCGCATTCTATATTTTCTTTTTCATTTTTCGAAATGCTTGGTAGAGGCTGCCAGGTGGCATTCTATATTTTCATAGCATAAAAGATGCTCCTTTGACAATACGTGTCTCCTCAAAACAATCCCTTTCCACAATAGGCAGTTCCTACAACAATAGAAATACTTCATAGTTCAAAATAAAATAGAATGATAGATCAATGACCAACAGCATACAAATGTTTAAAGCATTTGAAGAATTGCATTTCAATTTGGCCAGTCTCTTATAATATTACTAATTAACAAAGTTTATTAATTTTGTGGTGATATTTACTATTCTTTTGGTGTAATTATGATTGACTCAAATTCAAAATTTCTCACTTTAAGGCTTTGGGAGCGTTTCTGCTGCGTGAAGAACTCACTATCATGCTTAGACTCAGCAAAAGCAGCCATGCGCGTCAGCTCAGGCATGATCACCGATCCCAATTCAGGGCGGTCTTTTCGCCTGAGCTCAGAGCAATTGAGTGCCAATTCTACAAGTTTCTTTGTCTCATCCAATGGCCAATCTGGCACCTTTGGGTCCAGCACGTCAGCCAGATTACCCTCCTGTAGTGCAATCATGATGCTGTGGGTGAGGCCCATGGGGTCCCGGCCTGTTACCAGCTGGAGCAAGATGATGCCAAGTGCATACACATCTGATTTGGTGCCAACCATGCCAGTCTTCTGGTACTCTGGGTCTATGTAGCAGAATGTGCCTGCCATGCTCTTTCGGTTAGGACTGTATGGGTATTTGGCATGTTTTCTTAGGTACAAACTCTCTGAATTCTGAACTAAAGTACAATGCAAGTTGCAAGCATGGACGATGCCCTCGGTACATGCTAATATGTATCCAACCAATCCCACATTTAATATTGAATATTTGTATTTACAGTAATTGAATCAACATAATATAAGATTTTGTGCCAATTACATATTAAAGAACTCATTGTTTAATAGGTATAATTTATGTCTTTTAATTGGAATTAGATCCATCCACATATCAGACATATACTTTTTGTTTTGTTATATTTGGGTTACCTGCGGCAGCTGTCATGCGGTAGAAAGTCGAATTGGATCCACCAGGCAGCGAAGGGATCAATCTAGCTAGACCAACATCTGAAATCTTCGCCATGAGGTTATGATCAAGAAGTATGTTTGCGGGCTTGAGGTCCCGGTGAACAAGGGGCTCGGGGAGCTGCTGGTGGAGAAACAACAAGCCCGTTGCGATCTCAGATGCAATTTTGAAACGAAGTTGCCATGGGAGGGGAGGTGTGCCTGACTGACATGCTAAACGTTCTTCAAGACTCCCTTTGGACATGTACTCGTAAACTAGGCATCCGTATTCAGGGCACGCACCCAGGAGGTGAATTATGTTTGGGTGCCTCATAGAGCTTAACACCTCCAGCTGGATGAGAGATTGTGGGATGTTAGCTTGATTGATCTCAACAAAGACTTCTATTTGGTGGGTAATTCTAGTGTTCATCCAAGTTTTAAGATCCATCACACTTAGCATACAACAGGTGGCTAAAATTTAAACTAGTATTTTTTAATAACTTTCCTTTTTATCCAGTAAAATATTTTCGTAAATTTATTTATTAAGAGATGGAGAGAAAATGTATGCGTTAAATGAGCCTTTTGATAGTTAATGAGATTGTGATAGAAAAAATTCTTCTATAAAAGATACTTAATTTTTAAACTATAATGGAAATTATTTGTCTACCCTTATAGAATCAATGGCTACTATTCAAAATATGTACATTGAGATAGGTTGTACATTCAAATTTGGATGTACCCTAATATTATCCTCATTTGATACCACATATCAAGTATAAGGATCCTGAGCAGTATAAATTTAGAATTTAGAACTTGTGTGTAGTCCTACATTATGATTTATGCAGAACTTTTTAAGAAAATTAGAAATTTCAAGTACCAAGTATGTACCACCAAAACCTCCATATATAACAAGGTAATTAAATTGTACAAGAAAGGTATTAGAAGAAACAATACAACAAGATGAAAAGAATATCATATTAGCAAGATTGTGTTAAGATAAATAAGTTTTATTAGACTGACTGTGAAAATAATGTTAGCCAAAAGATTAAGATGTATTGGGTCAGTGTTGGCACCACCAGATGTAATGGTAAAATCTATTTCTGAGGCATACAGGCATACCTCTTGTTGGAATTGTCTCAATCCCTGAGTTGTTGATATATCAGAACGAAGAGCCTTGATTGCAACAAGTGTGTGGTTAAGAGTTGCCTTGTACACAGGTCCATATCCACCCTCTCCTATCTTGAGCCCATCACAGAAATAGTCAGTTGCTAGATCTATTTCATCCATGCTGTAACGGCGGTAATTGGCTTCTGATATGAAACCTTCTATAAGCTTCCTTTTCTCCCTTGTCTCTGTTATCGGGGTTGGCTTTCTCTGCTTTATAGGTGAAATCACCTTTTCATTCTCCTCTGTCAGATGAGATAGTGAGTCTCTACTATACTTGTTGAATTCCTGTGAGAATAAAAGCATAATAAGGTAAACATGCCTCCTTGACTTCTGTATTGCAAAAAGGAAAAAAATATGAAATTTGTATTGATTAGAGGTAAGTTCCGGACAATTGTTCTCGTCTTCTTTTACATATCTTATGTTGAACTGATGTGCTTTCTTTATAACAATCATTTTAGTCACGCACGGTACTTCCTTTATCTCTTTGCTTTTAATACTACAAAATTTAGCTGGAAATATCTCTAAAAGCTGTACATCAATTACCTCGGCATACTTGTCCTCAAGTGACATTTCAGTGTCCCTTTTCAGCTCATACTTCAATCGTTCCAACTCAGCATCCAAATCATCCTGCAAGATTATCAGGAAATAAATTCTCGACTAATTGTGATTTTACTAATAGTATCTACAATGTATTAAAAATATATTACTCCCACCAAGCTACCAAAATAATGTTGCCACTTTTTCAATTTATTAGAAAGGAGCAGTACTGAAAACAATTTCAATATGGAGGCTCTCTTTATATTGTTGTTTCAATTGAGGTTTTTGGTAAAAATAATAATTTATTGAGGCATAAAAATTTATGCTATTGCCAATAAAAGAAAATTTAAAAAATTAGTCGATCCAGTACCATACTGGTATTATTATTCTATTTTGGAAAAACCCTTACCACTGAATCTTTGAAAAGGAAGCCTGGTGCATCCTGATAGAAACTATTTCCGTGGGGACTTGAGGTGGATAGCGTGGGAGGTAGTTTTCTGCCACTATTGTTTATTAACTCACGACTGATATACTCTGCCGGTGAGGTCAGGTCAAGGCCAGCACGAGATGGGCTAGGGCATGACACGAAAGTCTCCTGGAAACGCCCACTTTCATTGTTATCTAGCCATTTAATTTTATCACTAATTCTATCATCATAAGAAGATGCTGTTATGGATGAGTGGTCAGAAGATGACCTGGCAAAAGGACAATGAAAATTGAAGCTGTAAGAAAGAATAGTTTGAGTGGGACTAAGTGGCACTAACTGGGAATCTACAGTACTGGTTTGGCATTACATGTGCATGAACGACTGGTACTTAACCATACTGAAACTTTCATAAACTGAATTCTGCGAGTAAACTTTAGGACTCATCAGAAAAATTGAGCTGTTCCCCAAGTTAGGTACTTAACAGGTCCTCAAAACTTTCAATACCAGATGGGTAATGGATTATTATATCTGGCATATCAACTAAAGATCTTTCTAAGCATATAAGACATGATAAATAAAGATATACAAAAATTCTTTATAGATTTATTTTTCAAAAGGAAAAAGTTTGAAAACAACCTTGGAGTTCCTTCAATAGTTTCACGAGTGTATGGGTCACCTGCAACAGGAGAATCTACGGTCATACTTTTTGTTAGATAAAGGGCCTAGACAGATACCATAATTTCTGAAAACAATCATGCAATATGTAAATACAAACTTTTAACTGTCTGGAAGGAAGTTTTTGCAGTTGACTCAATCTCTCCATTCAATCTAAGGTTTTGGCTATTGGTGGAACGGTTTGGGCATGAAGCCGGCCGAACTGACACTATTTTACTGCCCTTTGCAATTACATAGACGTAACAAAAGTCGGGTGCAGCTCTACAAACAGCAGTCGGCACATCTGGCTTCCCAAATGCTCTGTGATCCAAGAGAAAGAAAAACTAAATACCATACCACCAATAAACAAATCTAGGAAAAATTTCATGTGCACTCCCAAAGTTCGTCAAAAGAATTGTGTATAATTCTCTCTATTTCCAAAGCCCCCACTCCCCACCTCCCCGAGCCACCTGTTTTATTCAACAAAATAAGAAAAAAAAATTATCCCTGGCCTTCTCCCCCATTTATCTAGAGAAATATCATTGCACTTGCTTAGGGAAATCCCCCTTCTAGATAGCAATTACTACAGAAAGTATGGAGTAACTATAAAACAGTAAATTCTACATACTATGATAGAAAACATAAAGTAAGAAAGACCTAATAAATGCACCAGCAATAGCGCCATGGCTCGGTGCCCCCACGACAAGCTTGTCAACTCCACCGTGCATCACAAAATCCACAATCCCTTTTGCGACGTCTATTTCATCCAATATTATTTCCTTGCACTGTAACTGCACACCACACACGTGAACATACAAAACAGGAAACTACAAAAAATTAGGAGAAAGGTTGCAGAGAGCCCCTGTTATATCACTAATTTACAAAATCAACTCCCTTTAGATAATCTGCAAAAGATTCCCATATTTTGGTCGGGAAAACTCATTAACAAGAATTAACCTCGTACAACCTAAAACATTTAAACATCATCTATACCTCTGGAAAGCAAGAAGTGCATTGAATGCCCTGACTAGCAAACTATCCTCGTTCAGAAATATTATATATACCCCTCACATCCCATTTCAAGAAGAGTGTCCAAGCTAGCAAAATACCCTCATTTTTTACTCATCATTTACAGAGGCAGAGCTATGTGGATTGAATGGGGGTCAAATTGACCCCCATTTTTGTTTTCAAAATTTTTGTATCTATGCATAATTTTCTATATTATTTAGAGTAAAATGTTGTGGGTAGTGTAAAATTGACCCTCATTCACAACATAAAAATTTTATATGATTGACTCTCATTTACGTTTGACTCCCATAATTTGAAAGTCTGGCTCCGCCCATGATCATTTACATAGTATAGAATGGGACATTTCGTATCTTTTGTTTCTTTTTGTAGTTACTTAAGGTGAATTTTTTTGGTAGCTATCTAGAAATTTCCTAATTCAAAAGTTACATGTCATGGGAACAGGGCTACACTTTAATTACCCCTTCTACAAAAAAGAAGGATCCTCAAATGTTTAGTAGAGAGTTTGATATCAACTTGGTACTTAGCAGTCTCCAATGCAACAGGTAATTAGAATATAGGAGGTACAACCAGACTGACACCAGCAATAAAGGTATAGCACGTACTCCTCTGCGACTGCAGAAACACTGAAAAGGAAGAAGAAGTTCTTTCGTCTGGAGGTCACACTGCTCTAGAAATTGTGATGCCACCTCATCATCCACATCAGATATCGGGAGATAGCCATCTATAGAACCAATTGAATTAAAAAATCTCATTGAGTATAATATTAATAACTGCTAAAATTGAAACATAAATACACAAAATAAGGGGTTATTTGGAAAAAGTTTGAATATAGCTGCATTTTCCATCAACTCCATTGCTAGTACATTAGGAAGTGAATAATTCCAAGCATAAGAACAAGGTTTCAAATTTTCCACTTAGTCCCTCCATCTTTTTTATTATTTGATACAATAAATTTGGACAAACTTCAGAAATATTAGTCCAGCCAAAAAATAAATGAAAAACATCAAATACAAAACAAATCTCACCAAGTGTAGGAACAGAAGTAATCTTTCGGCGAATGTGTAACAGGTAGAAGATCTGGCCACGTGCCAGAAGGTGATCGGCAGCCCATCTAAGCGCATACTGGCTATTCCTGTCACTATCTACGGCCACCACCACCACACCATTTCCTTTACCTGTACCGCTAGTGGGGTCTCCTGCTCTTCTCATCATAACTCAAATTGCATGCGCTACATTTAGTGTTAGTGTCTTGGTTTGGTTTAATATTAGCATTGAATGGGAGGAGAGGCAGGGGATTTGAGAACGGGTAAGGGTTTAAAGAAGTGGTTAGAGAAGGCATGACGGAGAGGGATTAGAGGGGTTTGGTTTGCTCAATTTAGGGTTTAGAGGTTAGAGAAAGGGGATGTTGTGAGAGGGGTTTTAGTTAGCATTATTGACTGAACGAGAATTGGATTTTCGTTATCTTAAAAAAAAAAAATGGATTTTCGTTGTGCAAATTTTGACTGAACGAAAGAAAATTTGTTCCTCGTTTGGCGGGTAATTTTTTCGAGTTCTATTACCTAACTCGTTACAGTGCGCGCGCCGCTGCCTCAATTATATTATTTTTGGAATGCTTTCCCAATATATATATCAGTAATTTATTTGTCTTTATCCGAATAATATCGTATTCGTATTCGTCTTATTTCTTATCCTTATTCGCTTGTATCCATTCTGTATTCGAAAAATTATAATAGATAAGAATATGTTTTGATTTAAATTGAAAAATAATAATAGATAAGAATACCGTTTAATCATTATTTGTTTGTATCCAATCCGTTTACATCCTATATGTATTGAACATGAAACAGTAAATATTTTATATAAAGCCACAAAAAATTAAATATTATACACAGCCGTTTTCCTAGAACGTGTGATTAATATCAGAAAATTGATTTAGAATAATACATATACAAATAGAAAGTTTTGTATATCACGAAAATTTTCATGGGGGATATAGCAAATAGCAAAAGTAGAAAGAGGGAAGGGTAATTTTGTCCAATATATTTGTCATGAAATTTTAATATCAATTTAGTAAATATTAAGTATTTCATGAAGAAATGTCAAAGAATTTGATATTTAGATGAGTAATTATCCAAATGTAAAGTTTTCACGGGTTATAGTCAAATAATAAATTTCTGATGGGTTTACTTACACTCGCTTTGCCTTTCCTGCAAGTACTTTTACTTTTTTCATGAGTACTAGTCAAATACAGAAATACTTCATTTAAAAAAAAAAAAAAAATACTTTATTTTACATTCATGCTATCATTGGAAATTGCTATTTATGATTATTGAGTATGGAAATATAATTTAGTAAGAACTTCAACATTTAGAAAACTACAAGTCAGTAACAAGTTTTCCTAACATTATGCGTGTTATCCAACAACTCAGATCATAAAGGCACGGCATGTAGTAATAATCCAATAAGCGACTCGTGATTTTCCCTTTTAACGGCAAGGAAACTGTTAGAGCGCGCTTATGGAAGGTAAAAATACAAAGAGATAAAAATAAAAATAAAATAACAATATAACGTCTTGTTGAAATATTGTTTTTTACTTAATTTGGTCTTTGGGATGCAACGGCTGCTAAAGTAGATAACAAACTGGAATGTAGGTTGGAGAAGAAAAGGAACCAAAGAGGTGAAACTCTCCCCATCGAATTGCCATTCATGTTGATTTAGGCTAACATCAAATATTTAATGCCAGAAAGTTACTAAAGCTTACACTAGCGTTGTAATACAACAATCACTGTTTAGCTTTGACTGATTATTGCATTACTTCCAAGTGAACAGCTAACATTAGCAGCACATTCCGCTAATACTAAAAATAAGAAATTAAACAGAGACCATTGGAAATCCAAACCAAGAACACCTAGCGTTTAGTTCAGGACGAGAAAATAAACTATGTCCAAGCAAACGTCGCTGTACACAAAAAAAAATGGCATCATAATGCAAATCAAAGCACGAGATGCATTATTAATACTACTAAGCTATACAAACTCAAAGCGTCTCTTGCTTTTCCTACCCAACAAAATACACAACATAACTGGCCATCTTTATAGCTTAGGAAAGTAAACTGACAAAAGACTACAAAAGAGTTAATTATATGAATTTTCACTTACCTACTATTAATGATCATGGTAATAAATACCAAACAGATTTAGATAGGAACTAATAAACACACAAAAATCAAACCAGAGTGCTCGTCAGAGACAACTCGTGTATTTCAGTTAACATCCACTCCTCTCCAGTTTGACCTCCAAGCACTATTGCACGGGTCCCACCCACAACACATGTGCTATGCCCCCATGCAAACCGGGGTGGCCGACCTGGAACGTTCAAGATCCGCCACGTCGGCTTATCCTCAGTTGGGTCCAACAAGTACAACTGCGAAGCTGAGTGGAGACCTGCCACTGACCCACCAAAAATGACAATCCTGCCATTAGGTAGACTTACTGCCACATGGTCGAGCCTCGGTGGTGGGCCAACCCCACCAGGATTCCCAAAACCTGGCATGCCACTACCTGTTATACACCTCCAGCATGGCTCTTCCTCACTCAAATCCATTGTGAACACATCACTTGATCGAAGCCTGAGAGGCCCGCTTTTTGCCAAACCACCAAACATTAATATCTTGCGGCCATCATAGACTGACAGAGAGTGACCCAGTCTGGAAGGTGGGGTCCATGAAGCAGGTATTTCTCTCCAAACGGGTTTCTCCATTGTCACGTCCAGTAAGTATGTGTCACTGAGCAGCACACCAGAGTCTGCACAACCCCCTGACACAACCAATTTTGTACCATCTACAGTGCAAGAGCTGTGCCATGACCGGGGCAGAGGTGGTGCCAGGCTGGAGATCTCTCGCCACGTAGGGTTTTGTGCGTCAAGGTCTAAAATAAACACATCATTAAGCAAACCTTGTCTCCCGCACCCGCCAAAGACCACCAACCAGGATCCATTAAGGCACGAGAGTGTGTGGCCCCACCGACCAGGTGGGGCCGAGCTGACATCAACGTGCCTCCACTCAGGCTTGGTTGAGTTCAAGTCCAGCACAAACGTGTCATTCATAGGCTGCATATTCACGCCTTCACCCCCAAAAAGTACAACACGGTTGCCAACTGCACACGCACTGAAGTTGCAGCGGGATGGTTCGACAGCTCCACCAACAGTCAGCTTGCACCATGCAACTGCTTCTAGTGTTGTTAGCTCTCTGGCGAGACAACCCCAGCCAAGCCGTTTTGCACCCAGCCCAGTTTCCAAAGCACGAGTTGTCTCGCTTCCCCAGGCATTCTGACAGACCATCCGCCAAAGATCCTCATTCTTTGTCAGCTGGTACAGTCTTTCACAGACAGAACCCACTGATGCGAGATCCCTAGGGGAAAGCCTGGAGAGAATTTTCTGACACAACACCTCGTCACTCAACTGAAAGATGCTACAAAACTCACGGCAAACAAATGAGTGGTGACCGGCCGAGACAGGTCGAATGTAGGAGCCAACAATGGGAGGTTCTTTCACACTAATGTATCCAGGGATGGAGCCCAAATCTATGTTGGTATCAACCAAGAACTGGATGCCCATGAAATGGGTTATGGTCTCGTCATCGCCGTAAATAGGGGTTAACTGCAGGTGATTCATGACAGGTGAGCCATCTTTGCGGAAGTTCAAGAGATCTCCTCGGAATTCGAGCCCTTCTTCTATGCACCGCCTTATCTCAGCAACAACATTGTCATCTACTAATGGGTGCCGTCTCTGTGCAAAGGGGCCTCGGCACTGTAAAAATCGGCTGCCATGGAAAGAAAAATTGACAAAAAAAAAATACATTAAAAATTGCATTGTGAAGGAAAAAGGAAAATATTGTTTCAGCACCAGTAAAACATAACCTATTTCAGTCTTTCTACTTTTCGTTTTCTGGATGTCTGAT
The DNA here is from genome assembly GCA_011114355.1 of Carex littledalei. Classification (NCBI taxonomy): domain Eukaryota; kingdom Viridiplantae; phylum Streptophyta; class Magnoliopsida; order Poales; family Cyperaceae; genus Carex; species Carex littledalei. Next base: position 7,925,345 of record CM022095.1, on the reverse strand, counting down.
TCATGATTATTTTCATGAATTAGTTGAGGCTTACCAATATAGGTTCTATTGGAAAATGCCAACAGACAATGTAAACAGCTCCATTGAATATAAATCCAGTAAGCAATAACTCAGTATTGATGACGCGATCCTATCAATTAGATAAAGTTCTGGATTCAACCTTAGATCCTAAACCCTCCACGACCCTCCACAAAAAAAAAAAATTCACCGAGAAGAACACGCGAAAGATTAGTATTACAAGTCCTAACAAAGAGGGACCTTTTTACCTTTTGTTCAGAAATTCACAGCTCAGCAACGCTTATTATAAAAGTAAAAAAATTGAAATAAATTGGTGAGCATCGCATAACTAAGTACAAGCCCAGATCTATAATTCAGTTTTAATCAACCTGGTTATTTTGGTGGATCAAATGTTCAGTCAAATTAAATAGAATACTGACCAAATCTGCTAAAGTTACAAAACAGTAGATTTACACTACATTTTTGTATTAGCCATCTCTAACAAGCTTGATCAATTAGAAAAATGGTCCTACACACAAACAATTGATCTAAGCTGAAATCATAATTTTTTGGAGGCAAGAACTGAGTACATTCCAACTTTAAAGGTCCCTAGGCAGAGTTGACTCTTACACCCAGCTCATCCCACATTTGCTATCTTATTTTTACTCATTTAAGAAGTCAAAACATTTCAACCAGGAGTGGCAATATCTTACCTGTGTTAACAAGGTTGTACTAGTTATGATTTCTTTACCCACAGGCAACCAAGTATTCTTTTTTTTCTAAGTGAACTAGGGATGGATAAACTCGAACAGGCACCTTTAATAAAAAATAAAAATATAATTCTGCCGAGACTAAAATGTGTCCATTTTGATCTATTGACCTGATCTGATCCTATAGCGGGACAAGCACAGGTCCGTGTTACCAGACACCCCTAAAAGGACCGGAACCAACCAAACACAATATTAATGTCATTTTTTCAACAAAAGGAACTCAATAATTGGACCCCTATCAATATTGTTCTCTTTTATTAACAGGACTATACACTGATGCAACCTGACCTATTGCTACCCATTCATTAAACCTTATGAAAAGATACAGTGATGAACAACAAAAGAGGATTATCCTCATTTTCAATTGATCTATACATGTACTTCTACCAAAGACATGACAAAACATGTACCACAAAGGACATCTTGGCTGGTCACATGTACTGCCACGAAGTACCTTAGCCTACAGTAAAAGACCCACCATTTTAGAAGGCTAAAGGTGAAAACACGAAATAAAAGTAATTAGGAATATGGTCTCTCCAAGATCGACTACTTATACTAAACAGGCTTGCATTTTCACAGAATCATGTGTTTCAGGTAGAGAAACAAAGGAGGCACGGGCATTCAATAATCAGTCTTCTTTCTTTCTTTCAAAAAGAAAGCAAAAATATATTCATAAAGGAATTCTAGTATACAAGTTATACGTTTTTTGGTTTTGAGTTATCTTTGATTCACCCCCACACTAAATATTTCCTGACAGTAAGCGCAGGTCACAGGCCACTAATAACCCACAAAAACAATCGCAATTTCAGTTAATTAACCATAACTTTTCAACTTAGCTCATCAATTGCTGTAGTCTAGAGTAAATCCCAAACAATCTCACACAATAAACCGGTCTCAAAGGAAGATTCATTCAACAAAGAAAAGGGTATTGCAATAGAATGGAGTAACAAACATAGACTGACCAATTTCTTCCAAGAACCTCTTCAGCCTGATACCCGGTAGCATCCTCGAACCCGCGATTGACATAAATAATGGGAAAATCCGGCTCTAGCGCATCAGTCACAACAAACCCACAGCTAGGGTCACGTCCAGACCCTCCACTAGGATTTGACCCGACAAGCATCCTCTCCACCGCGAAAGAAAAGGCCGCGCCTTTACCTCCCTCCCCGACCATGAACCCTAATCCTAACCCTAGTCCCTCATCTTCGTCCTCTTCTTCCTCCTCCGCTCCGCTTGGCCCCTCAGATTCACTGTCCCACTCCATGTGATAGAGAAGATTTTTATCTGAAATCCACTAACCCTAGATCCGATGAGCTAGTTGTAGCTCACTGCTCACCCCATAGAAGAGACTGGATAAGTAGGTTCTGGATGGCGCTATTGAATTAGGTTTTGGTTATTACTGTTGGCTTTTGAGAGATGGGGGTTTTAGCGAGAGACGATGAGAGAGATAAACGGGGCTACGACGTGTGACGGAGGAGGGGATTTGGTCGAGGATGGGAGAACAAACTCTTAAACGGATTAGGACTAGCTTTAAATGCGTGAACTATGACTGTTTTTTTTTTTTTTTTTTGATGAGTAACCCGTAGGAATTATGACTGTTCTTATTTTTGTGGATTGTGGGTATCAGCCTATCAGGTTTGGGAGAACAAAATCATGAATGGATTGGTCTAGTTTTAAATGTGTGAACTGTGACAAATTGTCTTTTCTTCCACAAGAGGAGGTGAGAGGAAGAAAAACATTCAAAGGTGAATTAAATAGGAAGTTAATAATTTCTGTTATCCTCTCTGTTTACCTTCATATTTCTCTTTCCCTTCCTTCGTGAAAAGTACAATCCGATACTCTTCTATCTGCCTCAATTGATTGGGGTGCTGGCGGAATATAGGGACTGTCTGTTTCTGGGTCAGTGTATAGTATATCAAATATAAATAGTACAAAACAATCACCGCCACGGATCGGGGACCATCGCTCAGCTGGTACTCCGGCATTCGCTTGAGCCGGCCATACTCTCTCTCTCGGTGTAACGACATCAGTCTCGGCCTCGCTGCGTATTCGCTCGGCGGTCCCAGATTGAGTCATACATTGGCCTAGAGACTGGCGGGAGTGTACAGAAGATGGATGCAGCGAACTCAGTCCCAAAGTCAAGCTGAGTCTGGGACCCACTACCACTAGCCTCTCTATCATGTGGCATCTTTGTCTCATATCGTGGTACTGCCGGTGGCAGCATGTCGGCCGGATGTCCTCGTATATCCCGATTTCATCGAGACTGGACGCTAGCTCCTCGAAATATGTAGGAAAGGAGTCTGGAGGCGGTGGCGGCATTGTGGCCAGACCCTGCTAAGTAAATTTGATCTGAATGAATAAATTTGTACGAATGGGACATCTAATGAAATATGACATACCAGAGGCTGAACCGGACGTCCATGCGCATTGTAGAATGCCTCCCACCCAGTCATGGACAATACCCAACGATGGTAGTGTAAAATTTGGGAAGAGATTGAGAAATCTGAAAGAAAGAGCTCAACCGATGAGAGATAGTATAAAATTTGATGAAATGAATGGTGAGAAATTCGGCCAACCCTTCACACATATATATAGCAAAGATACCGGCCATTTTTTTGGCCGGTAATGAATTAAACAGGGTATCGACCATTTTTTGGCCGGTAGTTGATTAAATTGGGTACCGGCTATTTCTGACCGGTAGAGATATTTTTTATAAAAATTCAAAGAATTTGAGTATATTAATTAATTTCTATTTAACTTTGGATATTAATCAAAATGTCGGTCTCTAAGGTGCTTTCTTAACTTTCAACGGCTCACACTAGCAAAGTTACGAAAAAGGAAAACGAAAGAATTATTTCAGAAAACATGGTAGCGGCATTATATAATAATTACTTGATGGCATTTATGGCATTTATGGCGGCTGCCAATGCCATCGAGTGAAATCTACGCTTGTATCTGGCAGCTTCTGCCAAGAATTCCCAGAAATCTACGCTTGCTGCAAACAGAGAGGAAGGCCATCACACAGTGACACGTGCACGGGAACTCTTTTGATGTGTTAGGAATCTGCCGACTGAGGCTACGGTACAATGCATACCACGGATTGGGTCCGTGCTACGGTTCAATATTTGAGTTTTCAAAATTTTAACGGTTGATCCAAATTGTTCAACATGATTATAAAATAAATATGTACTTACAAATCAAATTTTACATTTTTTTGATTTTTTTTACTATATTTTTAGATAGGTAGAAAATCACTGTTTTTGAATGGTCCAAAATTTTTAGATCAAGTGATTTTCTACCTATAAAAAAAAATAGTAAAAAATTCAAAAAAAATGTAAAATTTGGTTTGCAAGTACTTATTCATTTTATAATCATGTTGAACGGTTCGGATCGACCGTTAGAATTTTGAAAACTCAAATATTGAGCCGTAGCACGGACCCAACCGTGCTATGCATAGTACCGTAGCCTCACTCTTTTTATTAATATCAAAGTTTAATAGATATTAATTAATATATCCAGATCTCCTGAGTATTTATAAAAAATAACCATACCAACTATTTTCTGGCGATACTCTATTTTTTTGTTGTTGTTGTTTTACACCCTATAAAATATCCATCTTTCTCTCTCTCCCCTCACAACTCACTCAACACCGAATTCTCCTCTTCCTTCAGGTATATTTTTTATTTATTTAATTTAAAATTATTATTTAATTTAATTTTTTAATAATTAATTTAATTATTACAAAATATTAATTTAATTATTAAAAATAATTAATTTAAATTATTTTTAATAATTAATTCACACTCATTTAATTTTTTAGGATTTAGTGGACTGACCATTACATGTATACAGACATGATCCATTTAATTTACACTCATTTAATTTGTAAATTAATAAAATAATTAATGTATTTATTTTTTTTAATTATTTTTCAGTAACCTATACATGTAGATTAGTAACTTGACAATTGTTTACCATTTTTCAAAATGTAGTTTGTTTGCTATGGCCTTGATTTCATTACACTGTGGTGGAAAGGTTCTTAGTAATGCTTACGGGGCTTATTACTCCAAAGAGGCAATTAATTCATTTATGATTCCCGATGATTTCTCACTTTGTGACTTGAAATCCATGATTTACGCATGCACTGGTTATAACCCAAAAAAGTGCAACTTAGAATTGGCAACCCAAGTTTGCAATGAAACTCCGGAAATATAACCTTGCGAAACTACTAGATGAAAGTACTTAAAGAGGGGTGTACGGCCATTTAAAGGCCATTGGAAATTTTATAATAAAAATCTACGCGCCGAAGAGTTCCGATAGAGCCAGGGTGGAAATTCTGGCCAAAATTCAACACCAACTTATATAACACAACAAGAACCATACACTCCCGCCGTTCCTCCAACACAACGAGAACCATACACTGACCCAGAAACAGACAGTCCCTATACTCTACCAGCACCCAATCACGACTTCAACCAATACTCTAAGTTTCATCCCCACCTAGACCCATGCATGTGGCGTCTTTACTATTACCGCCACCAGAACCTTACCTCAGACCGGCACCAGTAGACGATGAAATTGGGTCGAATTTTGAAAATATTAATGAAATTCCGAAGGAAGATCTACAAAGTGGGGATGAATTTGATGAAAAAAACGGTGACTCTGATCACCTGGAGGGTTGTCGCTTAGTGGTCCAGTTGAAACAGCTCAATTGTGGCTGGATATGAGAATATGCCGCTTAGTGGCCAGGCTGATACGCACTCGTTCCCAGACTTCAATGATGTATCTGAGTTTAGAGAAGCAGATATTGGTTACTATGAGCAGCAGATTGAGTACAAAGGTGAGGTGGCGTCGGACTAATATTTTAAAAACAAAGATGATCTAATTAAGAAGATTAGAGAGCACCATATTACTAAGAATCAGGAGATTAGAATGAAGAAAAGTGACAGGAATCGGATTCATGTGGTGTGCAAGGACCCGCGTTGTGATTATGAACTTAGGGGAAAACCAGCAGGATATGGAGATGCATGGGTTATAACGAGGCAAGACAAGTCTCACACATGTAGGACTGAGTATACAAGGACTGACAATGAATGTCTAATGGCATCAATCATTGCCGATGTCAATGAAAGAAGCATTAAGAGAGACTCCTGTATGAGCATCCAGACGGTGGTAGACTGTGTTTTATCTGTGTATGACAATGTAACCCCGAAATACAACCGACTGTGGAGGGGTCATAAGCTTGCAATAGCTCGACAATTTAGGAGTTGGGTGACTTCATACAGCTTGTTGAGACCACTGATAATGGCAATTTGCGACAAGAATTTCGACTCGAATACTAATTTCTAACCAGTCCGATACAAGATAAAGAATCAGGAGAAATTATGAGACATGTTGTTCAGTTCAGGGTCGTCGCCTAGGCTTTTGGTCCATGCATTGCAGCGTTTCAATACTTGAGACCAGTGATCAGCATAGATGCATGCTTCTTGTCTGGGCGGTATGATGGGAGGCTTTTGATAGCTTGCGGCTATGATGCCGAGAACCAATTGTTGCGGCTTTTGATAGCTTACAGCATAGATGCATGTAATGACGATGGATGAAATAGAAGGTAGACGAAGGGGGCATCAGCCTCGCCGTTCCACTATCGATAGGCAACGAAGAGGTATGTAACATTCATCAAAAATTATATTTCTTTCCAATTATACCAACTTATTAAGTAACAAATGCAAATGTAGAGGCAAGAAACACAACAAATGCGGCAGAAAATGACCGAGTTATGGCAGAGGCAGGTGGGTCCGGAGGGTCACGGTGTAGCACAGCTACAAGCCATTTAGATGCATCCGTTATGTTTACAGAAGCAATGAGAGAGGCAGTTGTCATAGAAGGAGAGGCGATTGGGGTGCAAGGAGAGCCATCTGGAAGACAACCGAGGAGGTCAACTAGTAGGCGTACAACAAGGGCATCTGGAACCCAAGCAGAGCCATCTAGTAGGCCATCTTCTGGAACTAGTTTGTTTCGCGAATTTAGTTTTAGGCGTGGTAGTAATAGGTGATTTATATGCATGTTGTGAACTTGTTTATTTAGATGCTGCTTTCAAACTTTTTTATTTGCAATTTGTGTGAACTTTATTTGCAAATTGTGTGGTCATTTTTATTTGCAGTTTGTGTGTACTTTATTGTTTTGTACGAGACTCTGAATTGGCTGCGAACTTAATTGTGACTTTGAATTGGCTACGAGGCTCTTTTTTATTTGCAATTTGTGATCCAAGTCTGACTTGGCTGCGAATTTAATTGTAAAAACTCTAAATTCTTTCTCACTTCCTTTATCTTTAAAAGAAACAACATGTGACTACTAAATAAAAAGTAATTATAATTTAATTAATAAAGCACAAACACATTAAGTCTAAACAAACTTTGAATTGATGAAATAAAGTCTACAAAATAGACAATAAAGAAACTCAAAAATTTTACAACCTAATTCATCCAACTACATAATACTACTTCTTAGAACTCAGCTCAAATGCATCCAAATTTTAAATCCTACTAATACTACTTCTTAGAACGAGCCGATTTTGCCGGATCTGGATCAATCATAGCAGACGAAGTGGTAGCCTTACCAGTATAAGTACACAGAACAAACTCATCGTCCGATGTTGGAGGCTCTGGATCAACCTTCTTCTTTTTTCAAACCATTGCCGTTGGGGTTTTCCACAAAGTTATCGTCTGAAATTTCATAACTAAGAAATTCCGGCTATATGAATGATTGACATGTCTTTTTATCAGGGCATACTGGACACTTGTACTTTTTCCTCTCATTTTTACCTTGATCACTAATTGACCATCCTCTCGCTATGCCACGAAAGGACGACTTACCTCGGTTGCTATTGTTCATAACTAATAAATTCTGTTTCTCTCTGTCCCTTTCTCTTTTGTGAGTTGAGTGAGTTGTGAGGGGGAGAGAGAGAAAGATGGGTATTTTATAGGGTGTAAAACAACAACAAAAAATTAAGGGTATCGGCCATTGAATGGCCGGTAATTAAATAAACAATGTACCAGCCATTTAATGGTCGGTATTTAAATAAATATGATATCGGCCAGAAAATGGCCAGTATAGGTATTTTTATAAGTACTCAGGAGATCTGAGTATATTAATTAATTTCTATTAAGCTTTGGATATTAATAATAATGTCGGAGATTTTATTACCCGGCAGAGTTAAAAAAAAAATCTCATTTACCATTTTATTAATTTGTACCAAATTGGCCGTACATTTAACATCTATTAAAAAATACTTTCATCAATTGTAGCATCAATTCTTAATATTAAAGCTACTTCGGATGTACTTATCAAACAGAAGAAATAATTTAGAAACTAATATAATTCATGGTATCGGAAATTAATTAAATTAATAGTAAAATAAATATTTGTGCCATAATAAATTATTTATCCACTTTTATTATATATTCTCACCTCATCAAGTTGGATTGAAATTACTGGATTTAGATCTCAACTCACTTCTAGATCTTTTTAATTAAGAAAGAACCTTAGTTTATGAAAATATCTTTGAATACTACCTAGTACATATGTTGTTTGGGTGATAAATCACTGGAATTATTATTTGGATGTCATTAATTATCCAAGTACCCACGAATACAAGTATAAGTATGAGATTTATTCGACAAAATTTTATTTTCAAGTATCAGACTACTTCCAACAAAGCGATGCATTACCACTTCATATTAACATTTGCAAAAGAAACATTGGTGTAATGGAAATTGCATAAGCATCATACCTAAATCAATTGTGCTAAATTATTAAACAACTAACGTCTAATTAAAATTAATTTATTGTATATAAAATCATCTCTCTAAATTTATAACGGTGTGCTCTCATGTGATCAATTTTAATATCTAAAAAAATTCAAAATTTACAAATCTGCACAGGTTTTACAAAAATTTCTGAAACTATCCAAACCGATAAATTATTTTTCGGATCCAGCCCCTAGATTTGGAAAATAATTTTCCGTATTTGAGAATCCTCTTTCCGGAAAATAATTTCATGGATATAGATTTTCTAATTTTTTTTAATTAAATAAAAAATATTATGATTTATTTATTTTTTGTATTGAAATATTAGAAATATTTGTATATTTCTTTGAAAATAGATGGAATACTATATAATTGAATTTATTAGAAAGACTGCGACAAATACTCCGGATCAACATTTTCAGGCCGGATTTTTTTTGCTGTAAGAAAAATTAAAATATTTCTTTGTGTGTTACTGAAAAAAAAAATATTTTGGATCTGAGTTATTGATCCCGGTTCAAAAGTCACTTCTGAGTAGATAAAGAAAATATCACGGTCCTTCTATTTTCGAAAAAACACAATTTGATCTGACATTTTGACAGACCAAAATGATTTCATATCAATTTTTTTTTCAAAATAGATGCGGTATCTTAGAATTTGAATGTACTAGAAGGACCACGATATTTTCTTTATTTACTCATAAATGACTTTTGAACCGGGATAAAATAACTCAGATTCAAAATATTTTTATTTTTTACCAGTAACACACAAAGTTATTTTTTCTTACAGCTGCAAAAAATACGGCTTGAAAAATGTTGATCCGGATTATTTGTCGCAATCTTTCTAATAAATTAAATTATATAATATTTCATCTATTTTCAAAGAAATATAAAAATATGTCTAATATTTCAATACAAAAAATAATAAATCATAATATTTTCTATTTAATTTTAAAAAATCAGATAATCCCAAATCCGTAAAATAATTTTCCGAAATAATTTCCCAAAAAGTCAAGCCTGGATCCGGGAAATTATTTTGCGGATCCGGGGGCTGAATCCAGAAAATTATTTTCTGGTTTGAGCAGATTCCAAATTTTTTACAAATGAGGTGTAGATTTGAAAATTTTGAATTTTTTTTGGATATTTTAAAAATTTCGGTTAATTTATTATATATTCTACGTGCGATGAAATAACATTATCCATTTAAACCTAGAAAATAGATATTCAATCAACACGTCACTGTACTAAATTATCGAACTTATACTTCAGAATGAAATCTAGTAATATATTAAGAATTATACCCTATCAAGTTATCCAACTTGTCATTTGTCATTTGGAATGAACGGCGTGCTAGAACCTGAATTACAGATATACAACTTAATTGCGAGTTGAATCTTAAAATATAATATGAATTCAAGAAGCGTAGCTAGGTAGAATTTTGTAACGTGAGTAACAAAAATGCTATGAAAAATGTATCTTAGAAATATGGATTCACCGTAACAGTCTAATTACATATTTCTAATTACTTTTTATGTTTGAGTTATGATAATTGAGATATGTTATTCTAAAGTAACATTTACTATATTCGTGATATTATGTGTTTAAGTCAATTTGATTTTCTACATTCATCTAGGGGTGCAAACGGATCGGATATTATGTCTGGATTCGGATCTGTATTTGAAAATTAGATACGGATATCCGATATCTGTTCAGATACGGATATAGTTTTGAATTTTAATTATCCGTATCCGAATAGTAGATCCATATAGTTTAATAGAGTAGAACTAGCGTGTTTGCTTGTGATTTGGCTTATGTAGACTACTAAATGAAATCTTTCTATTAAGCTCACCAAGCCTCTTTGTGAGCTTAACTCAAAAACTCATCGGATTGGTTTCAAGCGACACATCCAAACTGTTAAAACCAATCTACTTCACAAGTGATGAGTTTACATATCAAGTTTTTAAATTTTCGAACTAATTTAATATAAAGTCAAACGATAAAAAAATGATGAAAAATAAACACATTAAAATCACCTTATAAACCATTTTTTTTACCGCTTGACTTTATACTAAATTAGTTCGAAAATTTATAAATTTAACATGTAAACGCATCATTCGTGAAGTAGATTGGTTTCAACAGTTTGGATGCATTGTTTGAAGCCAATTCAATAGGTTTTTGAATTAAGCTCACAAAGAGACTTGGTGAGCTTAAGAACACCCTAATTCTACTCTAGTTTAATATATATTATGAAAATATTTATGTATATATCTATAGATATCTGATATCCGATCTGTATCTGTATGTATCTGTTTAATATCCGATTCATATCTGTATCCGAAAAATAAAAGCAGATAGAGATATGATTTTACCACTATCCGATCCGTATCTGATCCGTTTGCACCCCTACATTCATCGCTTATCATTCTAACCAGATCAGATTTATTAAGTTTTATAATAACTACTGATTTTTTCAAAAGATTTCGACTACTTCGTATGTCAAGTATGTGGCAGGCTTATTTATAATATTTGAGTATTAAATATCACATTTTGGTCAATCACCTAATTACCTAAAAATCAATTATGTAACAAACAGTCTTACACGCAACGGCGAACTCAGAAGGGTCAGGGCGGACTCTAAGAGGGTCAGGGGTTGGAAGTGTCTGCTTTTGGATTCGAAATTTTTTAGAGACCCAATAATATTTTATACATATGCTTACTTCTGAATGGAAATAATGCCTATTATGAATTTAATTCATGGTCCAGTAGAAGGCCCAGTAGAAGAAAATTACGGTGAAAAGAAAGTCAGAATAGACTGATTCGCGTAAAAAAAAGAAACAAACAAAAAGACGTGGTCTGATTCGCTACTCCACTCAGAAGAATTGTTGATTCGCTACTCCACTCAAAAGAATTGTTGATTCGCTACTCCACTCAGAAGAATTGTTGATTCGCCAGGAGAAAAAATAGATCCATAGAGGTGCTATCGGGTCGGGTCCGAATACTATTATATTTGGACCCGTACCCTAAAAGTGTTCGGGTCCGAATTTCGATCCATATACTTGTTAGTTGATGGACCAAAATAGTACTATTACTTTTAAAGATTTATAAACCCTAATTTCTACTTATGTTCAGATCACAAACGTATGATCCAACCGTGTAGTATGATTGGGGTGTCGATCCACAATGATAGTGTATTAGATTTTAAACAATTTTCACTAGTATAGGTTATCGGATTTTTTGAAAGTTTGAGGTGGTGGTGATAAATGCAATCAAGGTAAATGTTAAATAGTAGATAGAGAGCCTCTAGGGTTCATGTTTCTGTCCTTCTTAATCATGTTAGTACAAGTTTCGACGTCTCTTTACGTCACATGCGACACTGTCATTGTCGCATGCGGCCTAGATTGCCCCACAGCTGCCTCGCATGCGGCACTGTCACTACCTGCAGGGCGTGCTGGGTGTTTGTTTATGCGATTTGAAATGTTTTCCGATCTTGCGATCGGCTTTTGGGCTACCAAGACTAAAGTATTTTAGGTACGCAATTATATTATTTTTCCGTACTACCCCGTAGTTGAAATATCACAAAGACTCCATTTAATCTAAGTGTCTTCTAATGTTATTTAAATATACAAAGCCCACTGGGTTCTAACCCTAGTCTTTGAACCGCTGCCAAGCCTCGTTAGCCGAAGTGTTTGGAGTACTTACAGGCATTACCCTTCTCACACAATGATGCAACGACTTAACACCTATTGGTATGTGGAGATCATTGACATATAGTAGACAGAACTATGTATACAAGGATACAATAAAAAGGAATTTAAAGTGCAAATGAAAACTCAAACCATAACATAAACAAACATAAACATATACTAAAACATAATTAATAATTCAAGTATAACCCTCACCCTAGAGATGATAAGTTTAGCTTCTCATGGCCATGGCAAAATAAAATAAATAATTTAAGGAGAACATAAATTACAACCTAATTGAAGATGGAAGAACCTCTGCCTCCTTAAATGACGCATTCTTCTCTTGCTTGACTTTTAATGGCTACCATTTTCTCTCTAAGTAACTCTCTAACCTAACCTAACAATGAGAATTGCTAGTCTACCATTATGGACTTGACACACTTAAACACGCACATTAAATTCTATTACAAGAGAGATATTTATAGCCTTCCTAAACGAGAGGTGAAGTAGTGAAAGTAGTGGGGGACGTGGGGTTCACCCATGATTTGATAGATGAAACAAAAAATAGCTTGAGTCTTAAAAAAATGCGTCATTCTAGAGAAAGTCTATTTTTAGGACAGTCCATGGATCGTGCGGCATCATATTATGCCGCATGCGGCATAGAGGAGGCCGCAGAGATTCCTGACTTAGCGGATTTTTTTGTATTTTTCGCCATTTCGCATGTTGTGCACTTCGTGGAGGTGTTGCATGCTCCATGTAATATCCTATTTTGACGCCTTATTCAGAAATCGTCTAAATACGACATTTTTGCTCTAAATACACAACTTTCTCAAAAACCTGCCAAAAAGACCTAAAATACGCAACTTTCTCTGTTTTTGATATATGATCGACAAAGAGATCAAGAAAGGAATCAATTAGCTTTGAAAATTTATAGGCAAAAAGTGAACGTGACATTTGATTTCAATGATATTTGCGAAAAGAGCAATAAATTTCATTCAAGAAATAAAAAAAAAAATTACAAATGATTGTCTTTTCATAGTTATTAATATATGTTTTTATATTAAATAATTATAAAGAAATGATATTATCATTTTATCGGGTATTTATACGGGTATCGGGTTGGGTTCGGTTATGGATCGGATATTTAAATCAAAACCATATCCTATCCATTACATTATCGGTTCCGGGTCGGATATTAAATTATTAATTTTGTAACAGTTTTCATAATTTAACCGATTATATTTTTTAAACCATACCCTATTCAAAATTAATCGGATCTGGGTCAGTTCCCGTTCGAATTCGGTTCGATTCCGGATTGGATTCGGGTAATCGGGTAAAAGTAGCACCTCTATAGATCAGTTACTAGAGATCTAAATATGTACCGTGGCGTGACTAGTCACGTCGTGACTTGAATCACAGATGATGGATCCCTCTTTAAAATTTTAGCAATAAAACAATTTAGGCACATAAAATAAATCAATCTTACAAACTACAAATATAAGTATATAACTCAAATAACTATTCATCAATACATTCTAGAATGTAAACTTACCTTCTATAAAATAAGAACAAAAACAAACATGTTTTCAATCTTAAAAATACAAAAAAAAAGAATAAAAAATAATTAAAACGATAATTTTTTTTATTCAAAATTGTCGTTGATTCTTACAATTCGAATTTTTTTGTTTGTACAATTCTTACAAAATTTTTTTACCTTCGCACCGAGGATAAAACTATTTTCCACGTCAGATGTTCGGGGGAGGAGAATTTTTTTTATAGAAATTAATAAAAAGAAAGAGAGAAATAAAAAATTACATCAAGTTTTTTATTGATAGAAACTCGGTAGGAATTCTCCCGATCAAAAACAGTTTTTTTTTTATTTTTCAGTAAAATATAAAAATATTTTAAAAAATAGATAAAGTGTTTAAAAATTTAGATGTACTACAAAAATTCCATCTATTTTCTTAAAAACTCTTTATATTTAAATAGAGATGTAATTGAAGAATTTCATCCATTTATGAGTCAGATTAAAAAAAAAAACTGAGTTAGGATCGGTAGGAATTCTACCGATTCAAACTTTTTAATTATTAGAATCGGTAGAATTCCTACTGATCTTTCTACCAATTAAAAATCTAAGATAGTCTTTCTGTTTTCTCTCTTCTTTTTATTCATTTCTATAGAAAAAAAAAAATTTCCTCGGGGAAGCCGATATATAATTTTTTTTTTGGCATTTCAGAAGCCCTTAGGCTCAGTTACATCAGCTAATCTCGTAATACAATAGTCCCTTACAAAGATATGCCATAAAAGCATTTTACCAGTTCACTGTAAACGACTTTGATTGATTGAATCCCCACCCTTACAAAGCATTTTACCAGTTCCAGTGACATGTTATCTGTTAGAAACTCGCAGCCCTCTAGCCACTGCTCACAGCGTACCTTACTGCCTCCAAAAGTGCGCATGCCTCTGCCTGTATTGGACTGCACATCCGTATGCTCGCTGATTTGTAGAGAACTATTGTGCCCTCCTTAAAAATTCTAAAACCAGTACCCCCTTGCCATTGCTCAACCCAGGAACCATCAACATAGCACTGATACCTGTTATCCGTTTACCAGTACTGGTACCGGCGCACTGGATTGTCTGGTACGATGCCCTTTCCTTGATGAATTTGCTAGCCGAGCTTCATGTGTGATGCTGTATAGGTATGAACTGAAGTCCTTTGCAGCAATTGAGTGACCAGCATAGGCTTTATCGTTTCGGTACCTCCACAAAGCCCAAAAAGAACTGAGCAGGTCTGACCACTGTTCCTCCATTAGATTTAGGTCCGGTCCCATGGTGCTTAGAACTGGCTTCAAATTTTCTGGTAACTGGTCCGATCTCAGTGGCAGAGGCAAATGGCACACATCTTCAGATATTTAATGTGAATTGAATTTGAGACGGTACTGAATTATTATTATTTTTTTAGAATGTGAGACGGGTAAGACTGTAAGTGTGCAAGTCCGCATCCAATGAAGTAACTCAAATTTTGAGTTTAGATACGGACCGTCCGATCAGAATTCGTGCTAATCCGGCTCGAGGTGAAATGCAAGAAATCCCTTAATATTCGTGTCAAAGAAGATCGGACGGTCTGAATCTAAACTCAAAATTTGAGTTAACTCGGGTGATATGAATTCGTAAAATGATGGGGACAATCAGTAAAACCCTTAAAACATTTGGGAACGAAGAAGCAGCGGTAGAAGAGAAGATTTGTCGCTATTTGGAAGAGGTGAAATAATCAGAATCTAAATTTGGCAGGACCAAGCATTGATCTCTTTTCATAGTTTGGTTTGTTCCTATCTCCAAATACGCCGAGAATTGCTTGCGCTGTTGCTCCCGTAACAAGGCGACGCTGATGGCAGCTGGAGCGACTGGCGAATTTTCCAGTGGCGAATCCATGTGCTTCTCTATCCCTCGGAGCGTTATTCTCCAGTAATCCATCTCTGTCTCTCTCTCACTTACACATACACACTCGAACATCAACACAAGCATGCACTTGCTCAGACACACACAGACAATGAGCACGCACCGCAGCAGTCATTAGATTCAATTACTAGAAACCTAAAATCAATCGGATCTCGATTGATTTAGGTTGAACCTGCCAATAAATTGAGCCAATTAGTAAATTGACAGTATCACTAAGTAATTGGGAAATTTGAAGTTATCTGTAGAGAAAGACATATTAGATGGTAGAACATATAAAATATATCACTTGAGAGAAATTCAGAAATTCAAAGGAAACAAATAATAATTTTTATCGATTAAAAATTCTTCATATTCAGTTAATCCTTACATTGTTCTGCAGTAAGATCTAATTTATATATGGAATTTTACACCTTTTAGGTTGTCATCCCCAGTTCTTGAAACCCTAGAAGCAACCCCATACACTCCGCCAGAATCATCCCCTCTCTCCATCAAATCTCTTCTTCAATCACTCCTCTCATCAAATTCTTCTTCCTGTTCCAATTCCAATAAAGAACAAATTAAAAACTTCTTTCTTTGCTTGGCCACCATTGCATCAGCATCTGATTTGAGAGAATCACCAACCCTATGCTGGATCACTACAGATCTCACCTTGTCTGCGAAATCGGCATTACAGCAGTTTTGTGAGGCAGGTCTGTATGGGTCCGTGGGTGAGATGGTTGCTGATTTGTTTGGGGAGATTGTACCTGATCTAAAGAGGGTTATAAACGAGACGTGTGTTGATACAGAGAATGAAGAAGAACTAGTGTCAGCTAATGTACCTGTTGGTTATTCCATCGTGGCAGCACATCAATTTAGATGGATGGTTTCTCAGGTTTGTTAATTCTCGTGAAATCAATTGGATCCGATTTTATGTTCTATTTTTAACAGTATGATTCTGTTACGACCTTCAGGTGGGCTATCCTCTGCTAGGAAAATTCTGTTGGCTAGTTATACCATGTGCGCTGACAGCATTGGATCACTGGTCTCCTGAGGTGAAGGTACCATTATACTTGTACCAAATTTTGTTTTAAATTTAGAAGAAAACCCAACCATGAAATTACAGAACAAGCCTCAAGTTTTTATTATTCGAGTGAAGGATTTTGGAGTTAAAACAAATAGCCACTATAGGATTCTAAAATTTCTGTTTCTTAATGAAGTAAAGTCTTTTGCAAACAATAGGGATACTACCGTGGACAGTGGCTGAGCTTGACCTTGATAAACGGGGGGTGGTGGGGGTGGGGGGGAGGGGGGCGTCCAACACAACTGTAAAATGTTTTTGCATGGGATGGACTACTAGTTTTGTAGCTGAATTATATGATAATTTTTTAAATACTTGACAAAATAAAGCTCCGCCCTGACTGTAGAGTTTTTTTTTTTGTACTTCTTTCCTTATAAGCTATAATTTGCCAAAGCAGAAGCCATTACAGAGCTGTGCACAGCTGGAGTAGCTAATGTACTGCTTCAGCAGAAGATGTGATTGAAGTCATGAAATCATTATTCCCATGTCTTTTCTTTTTCTCCTAAATGAATTCAATTTGGTGTTCCAATATTTATGAATAGGCACAAGGAATGGTGACCTTCATTCACATAGCAAATAACGTGAGCACTACTGAGTTGAGCTGGTATGAGGAGGCGATACTTGATGCATGCTGTCGCAATATACCTTCTAGTGACGAACTCTGGTACCGTGTGGTTGAGGTGTCTGTTCTTCTGCTGACACACACTCAGAAAAGCAATCCACGTAGCCCTTGGTATCACTTCTGATATTCTTGGTTCTCTTTTCTTAGACTTCAATTCTTTGTCAGCATCAAGAAAAGATGTATAAAAAGGGATAGCTTTGGAGGTCCCTTATTGTCCTTTTAGGTTGTGCTCCACAACACCCACGCCGGGAAGGAAGAGAAAGGAAGGAGGCAGCGCACGGTTCCCCTCGCTACAGTGAAACCTACACCCCAATTTGGGAGGTACGAATTTGAGAAGTTTGTATAGCGTGTTACCCTCGCTACAGTAGCGCGTTCCTTCCTTTCCCTCTCCGATTACCTTCTTCTGGAGCGGGTGAATGGCATGGGCAGCCCGGGCGCGCGCGGAGTTCCCCTTCGTTCCCGTTCCTTCCCTTTAATGAAGGGGGTTCTCCCCCTCTCTGGAGCACAGCCTTACCAGTCGAAGTGTGATAGCAGAACAAATGAGACAATATGTGGTTTTGATATTGATTTTTTTTTTTGGTTCTATTGGGCCTTTTTGTCGGATGATGCTTTTGTCACATACATGCTTCTGTGTTAGTACTGGAAGTTTCAACCCGGGATTTCTGTCTGAGACCTCAGAAGCAGTTGCAGTAAGGAACTGGTATAACCTGCGTATCATAGGAAATGCTGGCTTGTTACTGGCTAACTCTTTATTTACTGATCTTCAGTCTTATACATTACATGTATGCAATTATCCATACGTAACTACATGGGGTACCTGGCTTTGTGATGATGGTTTGTCAGAAAGAGAAGTGCAATCCTACATAAACTGTATAGCCAATCAGAAGTCCTTTATCCTTTTAATACAACGTGCATGAATCATTTGATTAATATTTTATTCTTATTTACTAATTTTTAAGGTTTGATCGCATGCTTAGCGAGATGCTTGGCCACCTGGAACGACAACCTTTCAACAAAGAACGCCGTGATGCATGGCTCTCTCTCATAGAACCTGTTTTTGATGCAATGGGGCTGTTTGTAGTGGCCCATTTCAGACGCCTTTTCTCTCTATTCTTTCAATGGATGCATGCTGATGATGATCAAACTGTTACTTTGGTAAAATATAATTGGCAATTTCTCAAAGCATTTCAGTGTTGGATCTTCTTAAGGCTTGGTATCTCACTGACAGAAGGGTCTTAATATCTTGACCAGAAATCTGAAATCCACACCAAGTTGATCAAGCCTGAATATCTCAGAATCAACATATATTGATGTCTATAAATCTTACCAAATATATATATGTTTTAAGTACAATATCATCTCTTTTTTAAAAAAAAATTGAGTTGAGTTGCAAAACATAGAATGGAAACTATGAACTAAACGCACAATATTTTGTATGTCTTATCAGGTTTTGGAACGATTGAATGCAATTATTAAACTAACATGGATTCGAAAATCACCACACACTGAGAGGTAGGGTGTGTCTGTTTATTAATTATTTTTCAAAATTGTGAAATTTTTAAAATTTTATTTTTATGTTTCTTTAATTCTGATAAAAGTTGTTCATCACGTGACTTACATTTTCATTGAATTTTCTTTTTATTTTCTAAAGGTTAGTAGATGAACTAGTTCTTATCTACAAAGAATCAGCAGCAAGAAAGAATCGTGAACTTCTCCGGAGTAGCATTTTACAATTGTTGTCTTTGCTTCAAAGGTACCCAAAATAAAACATGTTCTTTTGTTAGATAAGAACTTCTCATTTCTTCAAAAAAAATTTTGGATAAGATAGCTGTCCCAACTTTTTATTAAGAAAGGTAGCCCCAACTTTATCCAAGAAATTTTAATTTAGGTCCAGTACTGACTGTACTGTTGTTAAAATTCATCTTAGAGTTATCTTAATGCTAACTCGTGTAAAACATAAAGATGTGGCAAAGAATACCGAAACACATGTTACCACTACCTATTTCTAATTTTCTATCCAGTAGCAATCTAGTTAGTTTAAGATAGGTTTCACATACCATATTTCATTGGTGATCTTTCTGATCTCATATTTCATTTTCTACTTTTCCTACAGATGTAAAGGAGTGCAGTTTGAGAGCACATGGGAAAAACACACTCATGATCCTGACCTGGTGATGCTGATGTCTTCTTTTAACCAACACCAAATGCAGATAATGGGCTCATAGCTTTCTTCTTCTTCAGGTCTTGACTGATGCTTTTTCATGCGAACTTGCATTTCATTACCATGCACCATTTATATGGTTGTTTATTCAAATTTTTTATGTTTGATAGTTACTGATGGAGCTTTGTAACCAATACTATATGCATACAGTGTTGCACCATGTTTTGAAGTCTTATGAAGTTATGATACGTTTTATATATATATGCATTGTATTATTTTTAGCAATATTATTACTTTTAGTTATTACAAAATCTAGTGCAATAATAATGTAATATCGTGATACCCAATTCCAGGAGTGTGTATCCTCTGAGATATCTCATATTTTGTGTGACCGACGTGTCTGGTGCTTATTCGGGGATAGTGCAGGGGGCCAATATTATTTGAGCTTTGACATTCGTGCAGCACGTATTTGAACGGTTGAGATTTTCCAAAAAGTCATGCAAAATATGAGATATCTCAGAGGGTGCGAATTCCAATTCCAGTAGGCATCAACTACTGGACTTGTACCTTACATGTCAGGTTTTGTAATGGTTTGTTGCACTGCCTTGTAAAGTAGAAGCCAAGATCACATTACATCGCAGTAGCTAATCATGCTAACTTCTAATTAATCCCCAATAATTCTAACTGTAGTATGGAAGGATTTCGTAACCAAAAGTCAGCCCAATATGGAATACAACGGTTTTTGTTCCAATTTTCTATTAGGTTGAATGAAACCAAAATTTAGGCTGGAATTTAATGGATTTGACAACCTTGGTTGCAAGCCTAAATCACTGGAAACACAATGTGTGACTCTTTTACCATGGATGGTTGGGCCAGTGAGGGAACAAACAATACCTTTTAGGTGGGGGTCATTTTTTTTACTATTTTTAGCATAGAGCTTTGTGAAAAATAACTTCAAGGCACCAAGCACCAAGCCACCTGCCATACGATTCTGGCAAAAGCTCATTTAGATCCATTGACCCAAGGTTTATAATTGCCTCCCCCATCTGATTGAATCAATGCATATCATATTGCTTTCATAAAGGTGCAGTCTACTCGGGTAGGTTCCTTTTAACTTAGAGCAGATATCACTTGCAGATCCACTCTAAAGGGGAACTGAAATATTCTTCTTGAAGCAAAGGGAACCAGCTGGTAACTCTCCTCAAAACTGAAATATTATTCTTGGATCAAAGGAAAAATTAGCTCATAGATGATCTCTTCATTTACGCACGGTAAAAAAAACTCACATCATCCAACATCTCTGCTTCTTTCTATACAGAACCATAAACTACCTCCATTCTCCAACTCCTTATATTACCTGTGTCCAGAAAGTACAAAAGTATAACAAATCTGTAAAATAAGGCTTCTATGTTGATGGAGAAGGGACATAGGAGGATGGTTACCAACAGTAGTGGCAAGAGCGCATGTCTTCAGATAGCAGTATTGCAAACAAGGATGGCACAAAGCAGTACCAAGGAGGGGGGGTGAGGCACAGGCCATAGGGGCCGGTACACAGCTGAGATCAGAGTCCGAAGGTGTAAGGAAAAGTGGTGGCTTGGTGCCTTCAACACAGCTGAGCAAGCTGCATTTGAATATGACATAGCTGCACGTGCTTTGCGGGGCCACAAAGCATGGACCAACTTCCCCTCCCTTTCGGCCATTCCACATGGCCATGTGGCACCAGGTCATGGCCTCATGGGCCATTGCTGATGATGTCTACTGCATCACCTCTGTTGAACGCATTTGTCTCGCACAACCTCATATATCTTACTTCTCATTCATACAACTGCCATGTTGCAAGCTGTACTTTTCACACTGTTTTTCAATGGTTAAACCAGGGAGGTTCAATCCCTGCTGCAATTCCATTTCCAGCTCGTGCAATGCGTGTGCGTGCTTATCCTGGTTGAAGCACTACAAGCGCAGACCCTTCTTGCCTCTTTCCACAAACACAGCCCAGACAAGTGCAACTACAACTCGGGGTTCAAGTGGCATTGTTTGGAGCACATCCAAAGTTGGTACCAGCAAACTAGGATTTCTTTTGTACCAAGCCTCTAAAGACAGGGCAGCTACAAGATATCAACAAGGTGAAAGATCTTGATTGGTTTCCTAATGGTCCCACCGGGACGGCTTTGTGATACAATTCCGCACCTCATGCGGGTCTCATCAATTCTCATTCTTCTTATTTACAGAAGGCCTGATTTTTGATCTCATACTTGTATTCTCTCCGTATAAATTTATGCATAGCAAGAAAAATTAATTGGTATCACCAGCACAACCTTATCATCTAAACATTTTTCTTGTTGTAAGAATTTAATAAAACGCTTAGGATGTATATACTGCTACACTGGATCTAGATGTTGCTTGTTTCATGGCCGGTACAGGGGTATCAAATGTTGTATTTCCCCCTGCTAAATTGTCTAGTTTGTCTCATGCTGGTACAGGGTCTTTCATGTTTGTATTTATCCCTGTTAAGCTGAGTTATACTGGCCACAATGTCAGTATGTATGTGCTTGCTTGCTGCCATTCTAAACAGCAGCTCATCCTGTACTTCACTTTTGTGTAATATATGCCTAAAAGGGCCTTTCTACCAAAGAAAAAACGCTTAGGATGTATGCAATCTGATGATGTGACATTTTCAAATAGTTGTGGTCGTAGATTTTTTTTTTTTCTATTTAGTATTGATAAAACATTTGAATAGAAAAATATTTTCTGTACAGATTTTTTTGGTTGAAAAATTTACAATATCAGGGGCGGTGTCAGGAAGTGTGATAATATGAGATAATTTTTGCGTGGGCCATAATTTTATAATTACATGAACAAGTATATTTTTGTATTTTTTTTTTTATGAAAAAAGCATAGTAACCCAAGTATATTTTTAACTTTTTTTCTGGCCTAGGGATCTGCCACTTTGGGATCTGCCCCTGACAACATCTGAATAAGAATTAATGGTTGATTTTTTAACGGTTTGGTATTTATTTAAAGGTATATAAAAAACAAATAAGTATGCATAAAACTGGATACTAATAAGTCATTCTATTTTTTTTAGGTTATATAAAAGACAAGTTATATGCGAATGGATTTTCTATATTGGTCGAATAAGTCTAAATTTTTTTTTTCCCGTCAAGTGATTCTTGTATTGTCGAGTCGACATTTTGTATTGTATAGTAATTGGTCTGCCATAGAAAGCCTACGTGTTAAAATTATCACTTTTTTTACTTAAATGATGTCAATTGTGACTTTGCAGGATTTGCATATTTTATAATTTCAAAAACTATTTATTTTGTTACCTTGTCATTAAAATATTAGGCTCTTGACAAATTTTTATTGATTAAATAGTAAAAATAGCACGATACAATTATTAATACTATTTTGTTTCTTTATTTTGATTATATAATATATAGTGTAAAGAGAATAGATTATGTATGACTTCTTAAATATACGAATTGTACTTGCGTTGTTGTTGTTTTGTACAAAATAACATATTTTACCTACTATAATTACATTGTAATTAAATAATGCTTTATATTCTTTATTATAAAACACGTTGTAGGAAAATAAATTTATAAATAGTATTGAAGCAACGTGCTTTGGTCTAATGAAGATTTGCATATGTTAAAGTCGGCTACCCATGGGCCATTGCAAGTAGTGTATGTAGACTGTAATCAACTGATCTATAATTTATAGCTGAGATATTATAGCACATTAAATGCTTAGATATGTCTAGAAACAGCACTGCAAAATGATGCAAGGTATATTAACGCGAGAATGAACCTCACTATTGAAGCACATTAACAAGACCGAGCGCAATATTAGATTTCATCTCCAGATCAGATTAATTACCTGAATTCTGAAACTTCCTGTATCGGACATTTCACGACAATAAACATAAAAAAAAAAAAGTAAAAAAAGTTGGGAGGTCAAGATAGCACCGACAATAATGCAGATTTTTGTGTGGCTAGCTATCCAAAATAAAATTTAACAATAAACAGTTTGGTCAAGCAAGGGTGGGTCCTACTGAGCATTTCTTATCTGGGAAGACAAAGTGAGGAGACAGTTGATTATCTATTCAACAACTGCCATTCCCAACTTTCTAGCTCGCATCTACTCTCATATGCATTATCAAGCTCTCAACTACAAACATGGAGTAACATGATCAACAACAAGCCTTAGTGCGCTATTCTAATTAAACAAGAGATTCAATTTGTTATAGAAGAGCATTCATGGTTGTGATTTCTATTTTCCGGAAAAAAAAACTTTGTATTATTAATAAAGTATAAGTTAGAAACTTCCTATCTTATTTAAATAAATAAATAAAAAGATGTTTTTTTCCCCATGTGATGGAGACACGTGGCTTCAACAGGCAGATGAGCTTCAAATATCTTCAAGTCATAGCTTTCAAGAGAAGTACATGAAATAACATTTTTTATCATCTCCCACATGCCTTGGTGGGTTGCCTCAACAAGGAGTTCCAGATTTGTTTCTTTATGTCTCTTCTTATCATCATGCCACATCGTAACTACTTATATAAAGAAAATAAACTAATTTTCATTTCGTCTGAACAGCCTGTCAAGCTCTGCATGCATGTGTGCAAAGTGCCTAGTCTTATCCAATTATTCAAATCTTGCTAGATATATAGATATAGTTGAGATCTCTCGTATGATATGTTCTTCTTGAGCAATACTATAGCTGGATATGCATAATAATGCCTACTTAAAAGATTGAACGAGAACTTGGAGAGTTCTGGCAAGAAATGCTCAACAAGCAGGTAAATCATCATCTTCTGATACTTTTCCATTCAGCAGCTACTAATGTTCAATTTTGCCCTTCCTGAATTCTTTTTACGCTTTTAGAGTTGAGTTAGTAGATTATTTGCCACCGAACCTTTTCACGGTATAAAGTTTTTCTTTTCGTTTGTTATATTTTCAATGACTTTCAGTTTCCAGAGGAATGAGATTAAGCTGCATGCACTTCAGAAACTCTCAGTTTAATTAACAAGCTGAGAGAAATCCACATTAGAATATTTAATTTGGAAAGTACCGCTGTTCAAATTTGTTGACGGAGTTGTCATTCAATGGCAAACACCAAGCTGGGGAACGGAGAGTCTTTTCGAAGAACTATAATGAAACAAGAAAAGATCTTTAAATATCAGGTACTACAACCTTCAAAGTTAATAGACCATCATGTTCATGTACCTATATGTATGGCCTGTATATGCTGCTGGTACCGGACCTCCAGGGGTAGTAGACTGGTACATGGTTGCCAAAAGGAATTGAATTTGTTTAATGAAATTAATTGGACTTGCATACAGCTCTGTTTAGCTTCATTGCTTGTTTCTTAAAATCTGAACTTTTCCTAATATAGGAGAAGAAACATAACAGTTCTTATTTTAATCACAAAATTGTAGGTGCATGAGCTACATCGCCTGTATAGAATGCAAACATCACTAATGAAAGAGCTAAACCAACTGGACCAAAATTTCAACTCATACTTTGACTGTCATCAGAGAATGGAGCAGGCTAAAGAGATTTCAGGTTCTAACTATAGAACCAGTGCATCAGTCTCTGGTACCAGTAGATACAAACAGTATTACGATATCCATAGTGATGGTGAGAGTGATGATATTAATCTGGGCCTCACACTAGGTATTGGTATTGGATCAAGACCCAAAAGAGCGACAAGAATTAATGATACCAAATCAAACTCAGCTGGTGTGGCTCGGCTTTATAGGGCCTTGAGTTAGAGCAAGAAATCATGCTCTATTCTTTTCTCTTTTCTTTCTTGTTTCATGGTTTTTTTTGTGTCAAATACATGTTTATGTAACTTAAGAGTTCAAGTCTTGTGAACTATATTTCACAGGTCCATTGCAAACTCAATTGTACTTCGGCCTTCGTAGTACAAAATCAAAATTCTAAAAAAAAACAAATGCTTACTTATTTTGTTTTACATCTGAAGGAACACATACACGTGGAAACCTATAAATGTTGGAGTTGCATTGCAATAAACTTCACGTGTTTTTCAACCTCTTGATTATATAGAAAAACAGAAACTTCATGTTTTCCTCCAAGCCTGCATCACCTGTCTCCAGAATAAGACCATAATCTTTATTTTGATTTATTAACCCTGAAACACAACTCAGTTCAAATTTAATTAAAATTAGCTCGTCACTTGTGTGCTTTATTAGTGAATTTGCCTCACACTCAACTAGTTTAATTAAACTTATGACTAAAATGATCATTCTCCTCTTGTTAACATAAGATAAATTAAATATTGAGATTCTAATATTGCATGGTTTTTCTTGGGATAATTCTTCATGAGAAAATAACCCTTTTCTTCTCCAATGATGATACAGAATTAGAAGCACGCAGATACTCCATTATACAGGATATCTCATTAACCTTCTCCATATCCTTCTCTTTCACCAAAAACCCCTTTAAGACCTTGAAAGCTCTCTCAGACGGGGCACGAGCCCTCTCAACCACATCCTTGAAGCACCGATAAGCCTCAGGTACTGCACCTCTACAGCACAAGGCAGTTACCAACAAATCCAGTGCGTGCACGTGTGGGCAACACCCTTTGTTGACCAAGTAATCCCACATCTTGAGACCCAAATCTGGGCGTCCATTCTCGCAAAATGTTTTCATGAGAAGCATTATTGTTCTGGTTCTTGGCAAGAAGTTGGTTTGAACCATCTTCTGGTACAGCTTCCAGATTCCATCCAGATCATTGGTTCTCTTTAACCCACAAAATATCGTGTTATAACTCACATCATCTGCATCAATTTCTTTCAACTCCATCTCTTCCATGACCTCCACTGCTGACCTCATATCACTAGCTCTCACGTAAGCCCCCATCAATGCATTATAAACTCCTTTGTCAGGGGTCAATCCTCTTTCACTCAATTCATCAAACAGTTTACGTGCAGCCAGTGGGTTCTTCACAAGTCCAGCTCCATGTATCAAAGTGGTCACAGTTTTGATAGTAATCTCACAATTTTCTCTACTACTCATTTCCTCAAACAGCTGAAGTGCATCACCAAATCGCAACTTCTTACAGTATGCATCAATTCTGATACAGTACGTGACAGAATCTGGCTCAAAGCCACGTGCAACCAATTCATGGTAGAATGTATCCAGTGCATGGACATCGCCTGATTCCTTAAACCCCAACAAGAGAGTATTTATAGGAATCGGTGAAAAAGGAAATTTACTGTAGAGGCGCAGATATGCAGCGCGTGCTTCAGTGACACGGCCTCGAATGCAAAATGATCGAAGCAAGGAGGAAAACTCTTCAGGGCCAAAAGAGAGGCCTGCACGTGCCCAGATCTTCTCAGCACGTGCAAAGAGGTGTAGAGTGGAGGGGAAGTTAAGCTTGGGATCGGAGAGGAGAATGGAGAGGGCACGAGGGGAGAGGAGGGAAGGGCGAGATAGGGAGAGGTAGGATAGAAGATGGAGAGAGGAGGGGAGGCGGTGAGAGCGGGAGAGGGAATGAAGCGTGAGGCAGAGGGAGTGGGAGAGAGAAGGGAGGTGGGCCGCTGGGAGAGCTATAAGGGAGTAGAGAAACAGGTGTAGTGAATGGAAGGAAGGGGAATGAGAGAGGAGGAGGCGGGAGAGGAGAGAGGGGAGAAGGGAAGGGGAACTGGAGAGGAAGGAAGGGGGAAGGAGAGAATGAAGCAGGGGACGGAGAGGGAGGGAAGAGGGGTGGGTTGTTATGAGTTTAATGATTTGGTCGAGGGAAGGCGGAGGAAAGGTAGGGGAGGGGAGGGGAGGGAAGCTGACTGGAGGGTTTTTGGAGAGGGTCATTTTCCATGGGTTGAGACGTTGAGTAATCAGTAATGGGAGGCGGAGTGACGAAGACTTGTAGGGTAGTCGATTCGAACAACAAGGACTGAGAGGAATGGCAGAGTCCAGATTCTCCGTTGAATTATTGGTGTGGGTATCGCTGTGGCAAGCTGCTGGTGGCGGCAGATCCATTACCACTGAATCACTGTCCTTGTCATAATTGTTGATCCACTTAACTAATTATTCATCAAAGGAGAATATATTGACATATATACAGTACAGTTTGTCAGTTTCCATGTACAAATCCTAAAATTTAGAAGCCTAAAGAATAAAGATTGATATGTTTTACATCAGCCTGGTCTTTAACAATCCGTCAAAATAAAAGCAGGATTGACATCTTGCTTTGTTTCTTAGTGAATTTGAGATGGTTGTAATTAATGAATTTGTTTATTCTAGACCAACTGACTCAATTATAGTACAAAATAACAAAATGATTAATAGAAGATTGTTAGCTCACACCTGTTCAACATCCAAATTAATGTAAATTAATATCTAGGTTAATTTTAAGAATATACTGTCAGCTATAGGTTAATATTTGTTAATTAGATATATATATTTGAGTAGAACTAGGGTGTTATTTAAGC
This sequence comes from Carex littledalei, assembly GCA_011114355.1. Lineage (NCBI taxonomy): Eukaryota > Viridiplantae > Streptophyta > Magnoliopsida > Poales > Cyperaceae > Carex > Carex littledalei. The sequence continues at coordinate 7,897,334 of CM022095.1, read as the reverse complement.
TCACCAAGTCCCTTTGTGAGCTTAATTCAAAAATCTATTAAATTAGCTTCAAACGATGTATTAAAATCGTTGAAACCGATCTACTTCACGAATGATGCGTTTATATGTCAAATTTATAAATTTTCGAACTAATTTAGTATAAAGTCAAGCGGTCAAAAAAAGATGGTTTATAAGTTAATTTTAATGTGTTCATTTTTTATCATTTTTTGACCGCTTGACTTTATATTAAATTAGTTCGAAAATTTAAAAACTTGACATGTAAACTCATAACTCGTAAAGTAGATCGGTTTCAACGGTTTGGATGCGTCGCTTGAAACCAATTCGATGGGTTTTTGAGTTAAGCTTATAAAGAGGCTTGGTGAGCTTAAGAACACCCTAGTTCTACTCAATTTTAAGAATATACTGTCAGCTATAGGTTAATATTTGTTAATTAGATATATATTTTGTAATGACATAACAAGTTTAATATTAGAATATATAAATTAGGTATCCGAATTAGGCATCCAAATTATATTCGTATATGTATCCGTATCTGTTAATATCCAATCTGTATCTGTATTGGTTTAATATCTGATCCGTATCCGAAAAATAAATACGGATACGGATATGGTTTTACCACTATCCGATCCGTATTCGATCCGTTTGCACCCCTAAGAGTGTATATAAGCATGATTTGAAGATTATGGTAGTTTAGAGGAATTTTTATGAATAAAAGTGTAGATCGAGGAATGATTATAATTTAACTCGTTGTAATTTTTTTTTTATCAATATAATTGTTAGTAGACATTTAAAGCCACTTAACCTTAAAACAAAACAAAACTTAAAAAATAAGAATCCAAATATGATAGTATACGTACTCTATCAGACCCGAGCACCTTTAATCTTTCTTAAATTTTTTTTTATTAATTATTGAGTAAGAGGAATATTTTATTTTGAACATCTATATAAACAGGATGTGGTTATTATTGAAGATGAGCCTTATATAGTGAAGAGGATAATGAAGGAAATTCAGTAGCCAGGGGCAAAGGAAGTATTGATCATCTGCTAGAAGTCTTATTTTGTTATCTAAATTTTGTGAGATGTATAGCTTATGATTTGTATTTGGTATATGGTTTCGGTTATTCAATAAGAGGATGTAAACTAATAAAAGATCTAGGAGCTGTATTAGCAGGTTTGATTGTTTTTGTCTGTGTTGTTTTATGTAAATTAATTGTAGTTTTTAAAACGAAATAGAAACAAGTAAAGAGATCTTTATTAAAAAAACAACTATATAATTTTTAGGCCAACGGTTTTTTTCTCCCCATCGCATGGAGCAGTAACTGACGGATAGATATGGTCTACGTGGACGTCAAAGAAACCTACAACCGGTCTTATTATTGAGCTTAACTAATAGTTTTTATATGAATGGTCCATAGAGTAGGAACCAAAAAAAAAAAAAAAAATTTGATGGGAGACTAAATGAATAAGTGTCATGTAATATTATTTATAAAGAGATTTATAGTATTAATTTTTGCAATATTTAAAATAAAAAAATAAAAAAAATTCAATTTATAAGAAGAGTTTAGCACTATAGCCCCTTTCTCTATACCTCCCTCTGCTCTGAATTTGTATGGTCAGCATTAACTCACAGCATCCGATCTGTGTTGACACAGATATTAAAGAGACACCGTGCATTTTATCTCGAGTCAAATTGATTGAGATTCTGATTGAACGGCCATGATGCATTAACTCAAATTCCGAGTTATCGCAGAGGATACATATTCCTCCGTTCTAGTCCACGTGCACGTAAAAAAACTCACAACATGTCAACAAAATATTAATATTTGGATAAATTTAATTTTGAAGATAACTACAATTGGCTATTTTAGGAGATTAAGAATACGAAATACTGAAAATACACAAGTAAATCTTTTTTTTTTTTATTTTTGATAAAAAGGCTTGTTTAGCCCATTTCATTAACACGAAATCATTATTATTACGGACTTAAACTATCTTTATCAGTTTTTGTTCCCCTATTGTTACACATGAGTAAATCAATAATTGAGCTAATGCACGAACTAGTTGAGCTTGAGCGTAATTTAAGTTCGATTTAATTATACATATAAAAAATCAAGCTAGAATTATAGTTCAATTTATTTGCAGTCCAACCAGGGAGGTGCGGTTCTGTTTTTTTTGTTTTGTCTAGCTTTAGAAGAAGAGTTTCATTTGTAATATTTTATGTATTATTATAACTGCTATATGTGTTATGTGTACTTATATACTAGTACGTATTAATCGATTTAATCGATTTTTGTCCTGATTAATAAAAATACCTACTGATTGTTAATAAAAAACAACAACAATAGAGATGCAGAAGTGGGCAGTTCCACCCCTTCGTAACTATACGTGACATGATATAATTGGAAACATTTAACTATATTTTTTTGTGAATTTTAAGTAGTGAATTGAAAAAGAAAATCAGTAAATGTACCAAAAATTAAGAAAAAATTAAAACATGAAATAAAAAATTAGGACCCTGATAACAGTCTCTGCACTTCAGTTCCCGCACCATAACTATCATAACTGTCTGAGGGACCGCAAAAACTCCAGTGCTGAATTTTTTTCTTCTAAAGTATTAATACCTATGCACGAAATTATTTATACTTATGCACGGAAGTATTTATATCTATAAAGTGAATAACTTTTACATAAATAATGGTCCCCCAACCAAATCCTCAAAACATCTCCGCACTGTCCCCGCACCATAAATACCATAACTGTCTGAGGGACCACAAAAACTCCAGCGCTGAATTTTTTTTCTAAAATATTAATACATATGTACGAAAATATTTATACCTATGCGCGGAAATATTTATACCTATGAGGTGAACAATTTTTACGTAAATAATTGTCTCCCCAACCAAATCTCCCAAACGTCCCCGCACCATAAATATCTGGTGGGACCACTCAAAACAAAATGGGGGGACCATACACGTTTCTAAAAATATTAATATTGTCATAACTATAGACTACAAAACTTGATATTTTTTTACATATGGCGTTGGCTGACGTCTGCAAGTATTAATATCAAGTGCAAATATTTATACTTATGCACCGTAGTATTTATATGTATATATATTGTACAAAGTTTAATCTTCAGGCGTTCGATCATATCAAGTTACACTGTTACACATCAAGTATTAATATATTATTTTTCAAGTATTAATATCTTATTTTGCAAGTATTTATATCTATGCACTGAAGTATTTATTCCAAATGAGGGTAACTATTTTGTTAGAGGAAGGATGACGCGGAGACGATTTGGGAAGATTGATGCGGGGATACGGAGTCCCCACTACTTCATTAGAGAAATGTTGACGTGGAGACCATTGGGGGACTGAAAAAGAGATGATCATAACAAGTTACGTATCAAATTATTAATATCTTATTTTTCCAGTATTAATATCTTATCTTCCTCTATTATTCAAAAAATTAATGTTAAAAAATTTGGTCACATAACATGTCACGTGATGTGATAAGGTCAGTTTATGTGACGTGTCATTTTCAATTCAAATAAAGAATATCACGCGAATAGACACATCAAGCTACAATCACGTGACTTGACGTGCCATATCCATTACAAGGTAAGAAAATTCACGTGGAAATGTTTAATTTCAGAAAAAGAAAATTAAAACTACAGGAGGCTGGTTTAGAAAAATGCTTACAATTATCAGGTAGATTTAATTATACTTGGAATAATGGGACCCATTTTGCTTTGTTAGACAGATTTTTTGGGTCTGTTGAGTGGGATAACACTTACGAATTTTGCAATGTTAAAGATCTTTCTCAGTTTGGTTCCGATCATTGCCCTTTGCTCTTAAATACTAACCAAAAAATCCCCGTGTCTAAACACCCTTTTAGATTTAATCCTCTTTGGTTGGCTGATGCTGAATTCTGTCGTTTGATGATTAAGTGGTGGAATGATTTTCCTCTTTATGGTGAGATTGGTTTGAGTTGGCATCGAAAAATAAAGTTCATCACTCAAAAAATGGAGGGATGGTATAAGAATCATGAGGGGGAGAAAAAAAGAACAAAAAAACACACCCTCGAAAAATTACAAAAGTTAGAACTCTTACATGAAGTAAGGGCCCTCACGGATGAGGAATGCCTCCAATGGCAACAGTGTCAACTCACACTCAATCAAATTTATGATGAGGAAGAACACTACTGGAAAGAACGTTCAAAACAGAAATGGTTGGCTAAAGGGGACTTAAATACACGTTATTTTCATAAATGTGCTACAAACCGATTTAAAAAACAATCTATTTTACATATGGATATTAATGGGAAATTGACTGATCAACTCTCTGTCATTGAAAACCATATCGTTGCTTACTATCAATCTATTTTGGGAGTTAGTGGTCTTAAAGGGGCAACTTTACAACCTAATTTTTGGAATGATCATGAAAAGGTCACTCCTCTTGAAAATTCTTTCTTAGTTGCACCTTTTTCTGAACATGAAATTAAACATGCTGTCTTTTCATCCGACCAATCTGGTGCCCCTGGACCTGATGGTATACCATTTTGTTTTTATCAGCATTTTTGGGATTTAGTTAAACATGATATCTGTTCCTTGGTTAATGCCTTTGTAGATAATAAACTTAACTTAGCACATCTTAATCAAGCTGTGGTTTGCCTTATCCCCAAAGAGAAGGAAGTGACTCGTATTAATCAATATCGGCCGATAAGTTTAGTTAATTGTAGCATGAAAATCATCTCAAAACTACTCACTTTGCGGCTTGATTCTATTATGGATAGACTTGTAGATAACACCCAAGCTGCCTTTGTCCGAGGTCGTTATATTTTAGATAATGTTGTGTTAAGTCATGAATTGTTGCATTTCTGTAAACAACATAAAGAAGCAGGTGTTGTGATTAAAATTGATCTAGAGAAAGCTTACGACAAAGTAAATTGGCATTTTGTGAAAGAAGTTTTAGTTACTAGAGGCTTTAATGATAAATGGATCTCTTGGATATTGCAGCTCTTATATAGTAGTAGTACTTGTATCAATGTCAATGGTGTTCTCTCTCCTTATTTTTCTTGTCAGCGAGGGGTACGACAGGGCGACCCTCTGTCCCCCTTCCTATTCTTGTTAGTTGGGGATGTCTTGTGTAGGCTGTTTAATAAGGGGAGGTCAGCTGGTCTTCTCCACGGTCTTGGCCCTCGTTTAGCTAATGGTCATAGTATTACTAATTGTCATTACGCGGACGATACTATATTATTTTTGAAGGCTTCCTCTACTAATATTGACTATGCTCTTTGGACTATGTTTTGTTTTGAAGCTCTATCAGGTATCAAAATTAATTTTCAGAAAACTGAATTAATTCCTATACAAATCTCACGTACTAATGGTGCTGTTCTTGCAGATATATTTGGATGTAAAGTTTCTAAACTCCCTCTGAAATATTTGGGGGTTCCTTTAAGTGATAAGAAACTGACTACTGCTGATTGGAGTTGTATTGTCGATAAAGTCTCTAAAAAACTGCAGGGTTGGGTAGGTCACTTGCTTTCTATTGGGAGTCGGCTCACACTGGTAAATTCTGTCTTAACTGCTGTTCCTTTATACATGCTATCTCTTTATAAACTGCCTGTGACTGTCAAAAAACAGATTGATCGTATTAGACGTAGATTCTTATGGTAAGGTAATGCTGGTCCTCGTAAAAAAATTTCATTGGTCAATTGGGAATTAGTGTGCTATCCCAAAGAGTATGGTGGGTTAAGGGTTAAAGACTTACATCTCATGAATCTGTCTTTACTTGTTAAATGGTGGTGGAAATGGTCCAATCCAACCTATTCGGGTCTTTGGAAACAGCTGTTGCAAATTAAATATACTTCTCTCACACCACTTACACACATGTCTCATTTTTGGAGAGAAATATATAAGCTTCAATATATTGGTCAAATGAGCTGTACTTTTCAGATTGGGAATGGCCACACCGTTCGGTTTTGGTTGGATACTTGGTATTCTGATTGCCCTTTATCCACTACGTACCCTCAACTCTTTGATATTTGCATTAACCAATCTATTTGTGTACACGATGTTATTGAATCCAATGGGTCCATGTTGAGGTTTCGCAGGAACCTGCATGGCATCCTTTCATGTGAATGGCATGCGCTTGTTGCCATTATCAACTCCTGTTCCTTATAAAACACTCCTGATTACCCTCTATGGAAGTGGGATTCTAAATTACAGTTCACTACTTCATCTCTTTATAGCTTTCTCTCTTTTAGAGGGGTTCAAATTCCATATGCAGAGTTGTGGTGGCATGTTCCCGTGCCTTTGAAAATACGAATTTTTATGTGGTTGTCGTTTCAAAATAAAATCCTTACCAAATCTGTGTTGTCCAAAAAGAGGTGGCAAGGGGATCCCTACTGCCACTTCTGTACTAATGCCGAAGAGTCAACTTTACACTTATTTCTTAAATGCCCTTACATTGCCCAAATCTGGTTCTGGATGGGCAAATTTCAGAATTTTTATGGCGATTGGACCTCCTTAGAACATATTCAACATTTGGCCATGTCTTTGTCCCTCCAACAACGAGAAGCTATGTTAATGGTTGTTAGTGCCATTTGCTGGTGCATTTGGAAAACTCGAAATTCTATAATTTTTGATAATAAAACCGTGCCTACTGTGCGACATATGATTTTACTTATCTGTTCTTTGTTGGATTATTGGGCAGGCAATACAAAAAGACACGTGAGGCAATTTGCACAATCTTGGATCCCGATGGATCTAGACATGATACCACTCAACTCTCTTTCTCCTTTGCCAGCCATTGAGATGCACTCGGGTCCCATTTTGCCTATGGCTCCACTCATGCTTGCCAACTAAAAACACCTGATGTTACCTCTTTTATATTGCTCTCAGTTTTTGTTGTTGGCTGGTTCTTAGTTGTACGCTTCCTCTATATTACTTGGGGTGTTCCCATGTCTGTTGGCGCATTGTTAGTGCCTTTTACTGTTTCAGTTTGGTTTCTATAATGGTGCAGTTTCCACTGCCCCTACTATTATGCTGTTTTTGGGTTTTTAGGTGTGGATGTACTTGTGTTTTGCCTAGGGTCAATGACGAGATTAATAAAATGCGACTGAAACTTTGACACTGCTTCTTGACGGTGCCGTCTTGGAGTTCAGTGTCTGGTTAAGGATGTCGGACGTGATCTGAGACCTTTAGAGGCTATGGGTTTCTTGGGTAGTTTTTTCTATTTTTGTTATTTTTTCGTTAATTCCTGTATGTTACTTTCTGTTATATTTTCTTTAATGGAAGGGCATTATGCCTATTTTTCAAAAAAAAAAAAAAAAATTATGCTGAACAAACGACGATCGAAATTCTTGTCAGAAAATTATTGATGTTAATCTCTATTCTTTGTCTAATATAAATTACAAAATCGGGACAAACGAACGGGGAAAATGGGTGAGCCGCATTGAAAAAAAATAAAGTGATAACCTATCTATAAACATGATTATCGTTATACAAACTTTATGACAATAATTATGCTATGCCCTAGAGCATACCAATTAATCTTTATAGTGGAACATAACTTCCCAAACTGCAGCACAAATATTTACAAGTTTTTTTTTTTCTGAAGTTTCTCGTTTGCTACAGAAATATAACATAACAGAAGATGCTGTACAATAGCTACTTTATTATCTACTTCATTATGTCAAAACTGATATATTAGTAAGCAATACAAAACTATACATGATTAATTATATATCCCATAATTGTTCTACAATTGCTTTTACATTACTACAATTCATGAAAAATTGTTTCTATAAATAGTTTCTCAACAGTAAAATATAATATTATTAAGATTAGTCATCATAATCATCAAAATCATCATCCCTTCGTCCGAAAAATCTTCTGACAACAGCGCCAACTGTGCCAAAAATTAGAAACCAGAAGAATACGTCGAGCCCGCCACCAACTCCAACGGCAACACTCGGCCCCGGCACAAAGTAACTAAAAGGAGACAAACCATAGCCACCTCCGAAAAAAGGTACACCATACCCACCATACCCACCAAGTGGTGGCGCAACTGGTGGGTTTACGTAGATGTTTGTCCTGCTCAAATTAATTTAAGTAAAATTAAAACAAACTATCACTTTTCAATCTTTGTTTTTTCAGCCAACATTCCGAAACGGTAGTTTTTGTGCCAAAATCTGTTTATTCACAGAAAAAAAACCAGGTACAGCTCAAGGTACTATCTACAGCAACGACACGACCACAGAACCTAGAACAAGCCCACGCCTACCTACAGATACTGATAGTCCCGGAGTTGGTCACCATATATGGTACCATGCTGGTTTGGTAATAACACTGAGATTTAAGTAATTTATACCTAGAATTGTTTATACGAGGTCCTGAAGACCTAGGTGCTGAACGAAATGCCTGACCTCCAACTCTGCCACCTGATTTAGCTGCCATTGCTCCGTCAACTGATCCTAGCGCGAGAACTCCAGCTGCCAGTGTAACTGCCGCGAGTTTAACCAACTTGAATTCACTCTTGTTGCTGATGAAATCAAAGAAAAACCAATTACTAAATGCTAATAATTAATTGAATTTGGGTTGCACAAATTGATTTGATCCACAACGTTAGCCGGACAAAAAAATATTTCATTTGACCAATCGCATTGCACATTATTTCCTGAGTAATTAAGCTATAGTGTAAAATTTTCATAGGATTTCAATTGGCACAGAAGGGTCATGAAGGTGCTTTCAGGTAACACTACATATCAGCTTCTAACTATACCAATTTTGCAAATGGTCTCATATATACAGTAAACACAGGGGACTATTGTGTGGTTAAATAGCTGCGAACACCAGGTGCTCGATAAAATGCCAAAACGAAAAGGTCAACCATGAGATTTTCAGTCCTCAAGTTCTCCAACTACGTGAGAGAAACACATAATAAACAAAAAATCAAAGATTTCAAGGTAACCTAGATGATTCGGTTTCTCTCTCCAGGGAGGCCTTGCAAGAGAGCAGAGGCAGGTGGCATGTTTTCCTTGGAGACTTTCTAACGGGAGATTGAAGATTGCCTTTGATGAAGCTGTGGTGAGAGGTCGAAGCTAGAGCCATTGCTTTTGCTTAATTATTTCTTTCCTCAAGTTTCGAGTTCCTACCTGCGTGCAATTTTCGATGTACTCTTGGTTTTTTTTTATTAGATATTGTTCTACACTGTACCGGTTGTCCGGTTGCCAGTGAAACACCAGGCTTCATTTGATTGAGAAGAGGCTTATCTATCTAGAGATGAAGAGATGCGCCACGTGCTTCAATGCGACTGGTCTTTTAGAAGTTTCAAGACTCAAAAGAGTACAAAGATATTAATTCCCCCATTTCACATTGTCCAGCCCAGGTCCAGCGGGGAACCTATTGGGGATTTTTTTTAAAAACAGTAATTAAAATAATAAAAGTTAAAAAAACGACATGATTGCTTCGTTTGTTATAAAAACAGCAAAAACCGAATCCGGGATTCGGTTAAGTTATTTTTTCGCTTAACCGAATACGCTATTCGGTTAAGCTGGTGGTTTTAACAGGGGATACAGTGGGTTGCCACAGAAGATCCATTTTTTTGGCTTAACCGAATAGGGGATTCGGTGAAGTTGATTTTTTTGCTTTTTTGGCTTAACCGAATCCGGGATTCGGTGAAGGTGATATTTTTGCTTTTTTAGCTTTTTTTGCTTTTTTTTGCTTAACCGAAAGTCAACAAGGAGGTCATTGACCGGTCAATGACCTCCTTTTTTGCTCTAAAAAAGATTGCAGTCCAGTCATATGGAATTCATGAAAAAATATGCTAAACCCTAATCCAAAAGGTAATTTCATTTGCATATTATCAAGTTACTGTATGTAATTTCATTTTTATATCTAGGATGGCTATGCAGATTCTGCCTCTCCGGAATCTGACTACCTCTCAGCCTCAGCATCTACACCTCCAGATGATAACACCAATCCTCAAACAGATGGTGTGAATTCATTTCAAGAAGAAAAGCAGCTCAAGCCCTCAACTTCTGAAGAGAGGAGATATACAAAAGAGGAAATAGAAGGGGAAATTGAAAATGAAAATATAATAGAGGATGCAGCAGCGGCAGGGCTGGATGAAACCAAATTATTTCCATGTGTGCATCACCACGTACCGGCTTGTCATACAAGATTCAAAGATTTTCAAAAGAAAAAAATGGAAGTACCTCATTTTAGATGAGGCACATTTGATAAAGAATTGGAAATCTCAGATATGGCAAACCCTATTAAACTTCAACTCGAAAAGGCGAATTTTACTAACAGGCACACCGCTGCAAAATGACTTGATGGAACTGTGGTCGTTAATGCATTTCTTAATGCCACATGTATTTCAGTCCCACCAAGAGTTCAAAGACTGGTTTTGCAACCCAATTTCAGGCATGGTTGAGGGTCAAGAGAAAGTCAACAAGGAGGTCATTGACCGGTTGCATAATGTGTTGCGGCCTTTTATTCTTAGGCGTTTGAAAAGAGATGTCCAAACCGAATCCCCTATTCGGTGTAGAATAAAAAATCAAAAAAATAATGTAAACCGAATCCCCTATTCGGTTTACAATAAAAAATCAAAAAAAAATCTTAACCGAATTAGGAATTCGGTTAATGGTGGGTGTTACACGGAGTTTACATAGTTTTCGGGATCTGTTCTGTGAAAATATACTTTAACCGAATAGCGTATTCGGTGAAGCGAAAAAAAATAGCTTAACCGAATCCCGGATTCGGTTTTTGCTGTTTTTATAACAAACGAAGCAATCATGTCGTTTCTTTAACTTTGATTATTTTATTTACTGTTTTTAAAAAAAATCCACCTATTGGGTCCGATCTAAAGCCATTTTTCACCGTATAATCCTTTATTATTTTAAAACAAAAAGAAAAGAAAAGAAAAGAAAATAAAAGAGATCAAATTATCAAATAGACTGGTGTAACAATTAGGCGTAAAAATGGAATGGATCCGATCCTTATTTTATTTATATTCGAAAAATTAGTTATGAATATCAGATATCTGAATATTCGTGTGGATATAGATATAGATATGAATTTGATTTTATGTTGAGTGAGGCTATGGTGCTATGCATAGCACGGATGGCTAGTGTACTATGGCTCAATATGGTACTTTTTAAAATCCTAACGGTCGATCCGAACCGTTCAATGTGATAACCATATGAATATGTACTTGCAAACTAAATTTTATATTTTTTCGAATTTTTTTACTATTTTTTTAGATAGGTAGAATTTTGATGGTCCAGAATTTTCAGAAAACACTGATTTTTCTACCTATCTAAAAAAATAGTAAACAAATTCAAAAAAATATAAAATTTAGTTTGCAAGTACATATTCATATGGATATCACATTGAACGGTTCGGATTGACCGTTAAAATTTTAAAAAGTACCATATTGAGCCGTAGTACACTAGCCATCCGTGCTATGCATAGCACCATAGCCTCACTCTTTTATGTTTTAATTGTCCATATTCGAAGAGTTAATATATAGCATATAGTTTAATATATATTATGAAAATAATTATGTTATTCATCACTATAATAAGAAAAATATTATGAAGTTTGATATTTTTTTAATAATGTTTATATATATATATATATATATATATATAGGAAATTGCTAATATGCTACGCGTAGCATAGAGGGCCTCCGTGCTACGGCTCAATATTTGAGTTTTCAAAATTCTAACGGTCGATCCGAACCGTTCAACATGATCTCCATATGAATATGTACTTGCAAACCAAATTTTACATTTTTTAGAATTTTTTTACTATTTTTTTAGATAGGTAGAAAATCACTTGATCTGAAAATTATGTACCATTCAGATCAAGTGTTTTTCTACCTATCTAAAAAAATAGTAAACAAATTCTAAAAAATGTAAAATTTGTTTTGCAAGTACATATTCATATGGAGATCATGTTGAACGGTTCGGATCGACCGTTAAAATTTTGAACACTCAAATATTGAGCCATAGCACGGAGACCCTCTATGCTACGCGTAGCACCGTAGCCAACTCCTATATATATTTAATAAGAGGAGGGATCTAGTTACCACAATTTTGAGTAACAACAAAGATACCACAACCAGTTTCTACATTTTAAATTTCAAATTGTTGATCCAAACCGTTCAACATAATCTCCATAATAAAATGTGCTTCCAGATCAAATTTTACATATTTTTGAATTTTTTTTACTATTTATTAAGAATTTTACAAAAACTAGTCAAATTCAGACCATTGAATTTTGTACCCATCTTAATAAATAGTAAAAAAATTCAAAAAATGTAAAATTTGATCTGGAAGCATATTTTATTGTGGTGATCATGTTGAACGGTTTGGATCGACAATTTGGAATTCGAAAATGTAGAAAATGATTGTGGTAACTTTGTTGTAATTCAAAATTGTAGTAACTAGATCTCTCCTCATTTAATAATATTTATATTTTTTTAATAAATATCCAATCCAATTCATATCTGTAATATTTGATCCGTATTCATATTCAAGAGTAGAAAACGGATATCGCTCCGTAACCGATCTATTGTCACCACCCTACTGATGTTACCTAGTGCCGAATATCTTATGGACACTACTCTTCTGTGAGCAATAATTAAATTATTGAGCGCCTGTGGGCATTTCAACTAAAAAAAACTAAAATTATTGAGCAAAATTAAAGATAATATTTTGTTGTTAAAATTTAACATCACATAATTAATTTTATTAATATCGTCAGTGTATTGTTAAAAAGAAGAAGGTCAAATGTGATATATGAAATAAAATATGTTCTTTTTTAATTTGTAATTTTTTTCTAATATAATATAAAACTAACCTTAAGAATATGCAGGTGATACTACTAAAGTTGATATAAAAATATAAAATTTTCTTTGAGTTGCGCATTTAGCTTTCAATAGCAGTGTCAACATAAAAATAAAATATGAAAAAAAATAAGTTAAAAAAAATTCTTTCATTCTCTTTCAATAGCATTTGATACGAAGAGAGAAAAAAATGTCTCTGACTCAATAATATAATTGTTGCTCTCTAAAAAGCACCACCCATATTTTGTATGTAACATTTTAAAAAATTAATAATAAAAAAATAGCCCCCATTTGTCAATATCTGAAACTTAGCAGAAATGCCACTAGGACAGTATGTCACTTAGTGGTCACTGTAATTTTTTTTACTTATTTTTTTTAAATTTACGTATTATTTGTCCTTTTTATTGAAAAGTTCGGTAATAATATTTGTTATTGTTAGTCGTTCAAAATGATATACAATATTATCTGTCGTTGTTAGTAGTTTGAAATTAAAATATAAATAGAAGTACCAAGTAATATGCTAAATTAAATTGGAATATTATGAAGTAATATTACCCATCAAATAGAAACAGAAAGAGAAATTTTTTTTTTTTTTTTTATCAGATCACATATTAATCTGTTGACAAATACTTTATTTGAAAAACTAATTTGCAGGCAAAAAAAATTCAATGAAAATGAAATAAACTTCAAATGTTTGAAATGCTACAAATAACAAATTCAATACATCCTGACCACAATTATTTTAAGGCAAATTCTTCTATGGGCATAAGGACCTATTTGTAAAATGAGCATATTTTCATTTCAAAGTTCAAACAGTCGATCCAACCGTTCAACATTTTCTCCATATTACAATGTACTTGGAGGTCAAATTTTACATTTTTTTTAATTTTTTTACTATTTATTAAGATGGGTACAAAATTCAATGGTCTGAATTTGACTAGTTTTGTAAAATAATTAATAAATAGTAAAAGAATTCATAAAAATGTAGAATTTGACCTCCAAGTACATTCTAATATGGAGATAATGTTGAACGGTCGGATCGACTATTTGAACTTTGAAAATAAAAATATGCTCATTTTACAAATAGGTCCTTATGCCCATAGAAGCATCCCTCTTATTTTAATACGAGAAAATTGAAGCACATTTTTTTTCTATCTTAAAATTTTGCAAGAGGGAATTGGATTACGCACAACTTAATTCCAATTTAATATAAAGTATTCCACATTTGAAGGGTCACGATATGAACATTAGGTAGTTTTGTTTATAAACGATTACATGAACATTTTGAAAGAAAAAAAATCTGAATCTATTATTTGTAAGACAAGATATGAACATAAAAAAATTATAACCATATTTTACAAAACATTTTCTGTGTAAAGTTACAGGGTCTTATATGACAATAGAAACAATATATGAACTGAAATCCCTGTTGTACTGCGTGTAGAGAATATAATTTCACATATTTTTTAGTTAACATTAAAATTGTACTGCCCCACGGCCAGAACATATCTGAAAGGCCACTTTTGAAGCCACCCACCACGTGTCAGGTGATTAATGAGCATGCCCGGCCCAGGTGCAGGGCACCCAGAGCGATGGCCCAGGCCCACAAGATTTTTTTTTTTTTTTGTATATTTAAAAAAAAATCTATATATTAAAAATAAATAAAATATTAGAGCTCAAATTTTATATATATAAAGGACCCAAACTTTTATATAAATAGATATAATCTATTGACATATTAATAAAAAATTCGTATATATAAAAAAGCTCAAACTTGTTTTTCTGCTCCGGTCTCCAAAATTTTCAGAACCGGCTCTGTTAATGAGCAAAGCAAAGGTGCTGAGCGTATGGCGGCCCAACACAAAAGAGGCCCCACGTGGATGGACCACTTGTACTCCTGTGTCAATTATTATTATAAATTCGAGGCGAAACAAATTGAATTTAACCCATGCTTACATTTCGTTAGACCTCCTACATAATATGATATATTTTCCGTGTCACAAAAGATCCAACACTATCGGGCAAAATTCTTGAAAAATTGGAGAGAATTAAGAGTATCTAAATTCCATCAACTCAAGTTTCTAAATAATTATTAACTACTTTTTAGAAATTAAGAGCATATACATCTCTGGTATTATGAGAGTTTCTAATCTGATGTGGCAATTTCTAATACAGTTTCAGAGATGTGTGAGAGTTTCTTATTTAGAAACTATGCAGGAAAGTTTCTAATTAAGAAACTGTTTATAAACTCCACACTGGCCAAATGATTGGCTCAAATTATTTCTCCTTTTTAAATTATTGCTGATGTGACTTAATAGAAACTCTAAAATTAATTTTAGGAATGTGATAGTTAAAAACTTTAGAGATCCTAATTTCTAAAAAGTAGTTAACAGTTATTTAGAAATTTATTACCCCTCATGACCATTATCGCAAATTGCCTCCATCCGTCGTTCAAGAAGAAGTTCACGATAAAAATACTTCAAAGGTACAAGAATAATCTACATTTAGACTCAACATTGGAGGAGGCACGCGTGAACAAAGCATTGAATGAGATGTTCAGCTTATACAACACAAGAAAAATGTCAATCAACCGTCTTCAACCCGTCGCGGTGTTAGGTATGAATATGAATATACATGTGCTTTTAATATCTATTATTTATAATATCTATATTATTTGTCCACTAATTTTTTTAATAGTGACAGGAGCAACAACAGTAGTGGATTGTTATTGAATTTGCAGGATGATGAAAATCCGCAAATATTCCAAAGTAACACAAACGAATTAATAAGCTATTGTTTGACGATGATGGAACATGAATCCATTGACGTCATGGAGTACTGGAAGAAGAATGCAAGTGCCTATCCAACACTAGCGATGATGGTCCATAACATATTTGCCGTGCCCGCGTCAACCGTCCCTTCCGAATCATGTTTTAGTTCGGCGAACATGATCTTCACCGATAAACGCAGTAAGTTAGGTGCAAATGTTTTCGAGAGACTTGTGTGCTTGAAAGATTGGATTGATGTGGAAACTCGCACGCAACATGCATCTATGGAAGCAACATCATCAGGTGTCGAAACTCAAGAAAACGGTACCGAGGTGGAGGAGGACGGTGAGCAAGAGATCGAACTATGATATATGAACAACAACTTCTAGATAGGTACTGTCGATATAAATTTCTAAACTCTTTTAATCTTTATGGTTATTTTTTAAATTATAAATTTTAAACATTTCAATTACTTTTTTAAATTATTCATTCTTAAGAAAATTACTAACAAAAAAAAGTTAGAACTCCGCTTATGTTATTTTACATAGCCGGTCCCAAGCCCAGAATAAATGAGGAGGATAACTTTGAAATAATAAAAGTGTTGGAATGTCGTGAATTTTGATTTATATTTTATTATAACTTTGAAATAATAACAAACTTGTTGAGTTGGAAAAAAAAAATTCTAGCGCCAGCCAGCCAGAGGCCAGAGCCAGAGCAGAACCTAAAAAAAAAAAGAAAAACTGAACCCGACTGGATCTTGGATCGGACCCGTACCGGACCGTGTCAATTTGGACCAAAGTCCTAGCACGGGTTTGACCGAACCACAAAAAAACCGATCAACCCGCCAGACCTGACCATTTAAACCTTTCGATCCGTGAGAACCGTGGCCTGGCCGGGTCTGGACCGGACCGGACCAGACCGTTTTCAAAACACTACTCTAGTTTGAATTACTCCAACTATGTATTATGTTTGTATTATGACGATGACTCCGTAGTCGTACCTGAAACGAGTTGTAAGAAGTAACGTATAACCATAGTGACAAATCAATAGTTCGGGTTCGGTTCGGCGAGATCAAAAATTCGTGATTCGGATATAATTCGGGAATGATTCGGTACAACAAGGAAGCAAAAAAAAAAAAAAAAATTTTGAATTTTTTTTCGCGTTTTTATCGCGCATAATTCGTCAACTCGCTTTTTATACGCGTTTTATTCGCGAATAAAACGTATTATATGTTTTTCTGTGTTTTATTCGGAGTTCGGTTCGATAACGTCGAAAAAACAAATTATACGCGAATTATGTTGCTATGCGTGTAACATATAACAACGACTCATTTCACGAAGCAGAAGATCCGTACAGCACCGAGGAGCATTAATTTGTCCACACCTTTGCACTATGTAATGTAAGACAAGTATCACACAATTAGATTTACAATATATAGGTAAGACAATCAATGGAAATACCAATCAGCTGACCCTAAAATTATTGGCCGCGACCCGCGAAACGTGAATTCAAGTCGTACGTAATTGTTAAAAATAACATGCGTTGACAAAGTCAACTATCCTTGCCTTTTAAATTGAAGCACGTCAAGGCCATATATACCCAAGTGGACAAGCATCCTCGATAATTGATATTAAAGTATAGTTTTTAATTTTTATAGAAGTCTCGATTAAGCTGCTAAAGTATATTTAATTATGCCCATGCATGTGCATGATTTTGCAATAGCGTTCCTTCATGATTTGAATATAACGCTATATATATATACACGTCACAAAATCAACTTCCTAAGCACACAGTATATAATCAGAAACTGACATATATTTTTGTTTTTGTTTTTGCATGGCATTATATTTAGGGTGTCAATGGTACCTTTTTAGCTGTTTACACAACAAGAATAAGTGACTTTTTGTGAGGGTAAAAAGTGACTTTTCGCGACGGAGTACCGTCATAACTGTGTTTTTTCTATTCGCGACGGTACTTTTCGCGACGGAGAACCGTCATAAATGCTCTTTTTCCCTCGCGATAAGTGCCTACTTTGTTGTTGTGTTATTCGACCCGTATCGTATTCGATAAGGCGGATATGGGTAAGTTTTTTTTCCGTTAGTATGGGTATGGATAAGAATTTCTTTTCGTTAACCAAATGGGTAAGGGTATGGGTAATGACTATTTCGTACCCGTTACCATATAGGGTAATTATAAAATCTAAATATATATTCAATTCAATTTTCAAGCCACCTAAATATGTATTCGTGTTTTTGAATTTCTTCCTTTATAAAAAATAATTTAGTTAAAATTGATTGCACATTCATTTTTATTTTATATTAGAAATGTAATTACATATGTGTGAAATGAATGAATTTTTTATATTTAATTTGTAAAATATAATAAAACTAATTATTATATTAGTAATATCTGTTATTCATCCGCTACCGTTTCGTTACCCAATAATATTAACGGGTAAGGGTAGGGTAAGATCAATTTTTAATGGGTATGGGTAGGGTATGAGTAAAGTCAATTTTAATGAGTATGGGTATGAAAATGCCTCCACCCGACCCGTACCGTACCCATTGACACCCCTAATTATATTTCATACAAATAAGGTATGTTAGAATATTTGGAGGATGATGGAGATAAAGTTTATACTCTCTTGACATTATATTTACGATTGATATATAATTCATTAGCAATATTATAAATATGCATGATCTACGTTGAGTTTGCAAATTTCCTTAACTATTCTCTAATTAATTGGCATTTAACACTCGCTACGTACTTTCAAACATGAGAAGAACCTTTATTCGAATTTCCTTCTCGATTAAATAAAAATAAAGGAAAGAAAAAGTCGTCGTAGATGATTGAAGATATAACTATAATCATGCATCGAAAACAGCAACAAGTAATTAATATTAGTCTTTTTTCTCAACCATTTTATGCGATACTAAGGATGAAAGAGAAGGACCGAAGGAGAGAAAACAGGATAAAATGGATCGGGAAGGACGACCTATTCCACAATTTACCTATAGATATAACATGCCTTCCAAAATTTGAAAAGTACATTACTTGTAGGGATTAATCTATAGAGTAGAACTAGGATGTTCTTAATTTCACCAAGCCCCTTTGTGAATTTAACTCTAAAATTTATTGGATTGACTAAACGACAAATCCAAAATATTAAAACACATATACCTTACGAGTGATGCGTTTACATGCAAAAATTTAAAAATTTTAAATTAATTTTGTATAGAGTCAAGTGGTAAAAAAACATTCAAAAAATGAATGCATTAAAATTAATTTATATACCTTCTAGTTTTGACCGCTTGACATTATACTAAATTAATTAAAAAGTTAAATTTTTTTTTTTTTTTTTTGGAAGGTTAGTGGCTTTAAGTGCCAACTAACAATTTCATTGATAAAAAAACGAACTTACAACGAGTCAAATGACTCTAAACCTAAATCCACTTGTAAGGTAGATGGATTTCAAAAGTTTAAAATTTTCGCATGTAGATACATCGCTCGTAAGGTAGATAGATTTCAACAGTTCATATTCGTCATTTAAAGTCAATTCTATAGGTTTTAGAGTTGAATTCACCAAGAGGCTTGATGAACTTAAGAACACGTACCCTAGTTCTACTCTAATCTAAATATGCTCTAGAGTTATAATTAATACAAATAGAAATGACTTTAATTGAATATATATAGCTTTGTCTGGAGGATCACATCTTTGAAATCCGATTAAAGGGTTATTTATGAATATTTAAATTGAAAACTTGAATTCATTTTTGTCTAAATGAAACTTTGTGCACAGAAAACAAGTCAGGCGTTTTCATAAATAAAGTAGAGATACAATTGAACATCAAGAACTACAACATTTATGACTTACATGGGTATTTACCAGTACATTACAAGAATCAGTTATATAACTTATAGTGATTGATAGTAAATTAAGAATTCAAATCTGCTGAAATTCCAGATTTATGAACAGTATCCTGAAATCCAGAATCCAGCCGTCGAACTGTTTCGAAATGCGTGCACAGAAAAATCAGCTGTTTCGAGATGCGTGCACAGAAAAAGTTGAATGGTTGGATTCGGAATTTCAGAGATTTCTGAGGTACTGTTAATGAATTTGGAATTTCAGCTGATTTAAATCCGTAAATTAATCTAGAAAGAACCGACCTTCTCATGTCCACTCTTTGACATATATATAATATTGACCCCAAGACACGCAATGAACTACTACCCAAAAGATTACAATAAAGTGGATAAAGTACATTTTGGATACCGCCAACTTTTCCAGGCTGTTAACAGAGTAGTACATTACTTGATACAATGGAATGCTATTTTTCTTCCGTTGACGGTACTTCACATGAAATGTCCCTATATATACTCAACATATGCCCATATTTTCCTCCATCTCAATTAGATTAACACAAAACCTTATTCAGCATACAGAGAGAAAGAGAGAGAGAGAGAGGCATGAGGATAATCCAACTTATACTCTCAGTGATTTTTGTTTTTTATCCGCTCAAGGCATCTGCACTAACAACCAATTATTATGCCAGCAGTTGCCCTAATCTCGAAAACCTAGTTCGTGGTGCAGTTAAACAAAAAATGGCACAATCACCAATAACTGCTCCAGCCACACTACGCCTCTTCTTCCATGATTGCTTTGTTACAGTAAGCGTTCAATACTGTCAGCATTCTCATATCATTCCTTCAATTTACAAATAATTAAAACTATCAAGATGACCTGAGTAGTTTCCTTCTTTTCTTTTTCATTGAGTATTGACCAATTAACGCCAAGGTACTCATCATGATTATATATTATAAGGATAACCAAATTTTCTGGAATTAATCAACCATCTACCGCATCACTGAATGAACCCTAGGTATGTTTTTGCACCTATAGATTTTTCTTTACAGTAACGTATGCACTTACTCTGGTAATTTTACTCGATAACAGGGATGTGATGCCTCAGTCATGATCATTAATCCCAGTGGGGATGACGAATGGCGCCACCCAGATGACTTCACGCTTAAACCAGATGGGTTCGACACTGTCTTGCAGGCCAAGGCGGCAGTTGATGCTGATCCACATTGTACCAACAAGGTTTCTTGTGCTGACATCTTGGCCCTTGCTGCCAGAGATTCAGTCTTCTTGGTATGCATGTCTCATATATTGGCAACGGACGTAAATTTATTTTCAAAGTTTTAAGTCCAATTATGACTTAATTGGTCTATTTACCTTATGCAGAGCGGTGGGCCAGATTGGCCAGTGGAGCTCGGGAGGTATGATGGAAAAGCGTCAACAAGAAACAGTGTCGTGCTTCCTCACCCAGACTACAACTTGGACAAATTAAATCAAATGTTTTCTGTTTTTGGCCTGGACCAAACTGACATGATCGCTCTTTCAGGCAAGGAAGCAAATTTATTTTTATCATATGTTGTACTTATTTTTTCCTTCCAATAATGCTAACATCCATGCATCCTCTACCTCACTAGGGGGACATACTTTTGGTGCTGCGAGCTGCGCCTTCATCAACAATCGGATTTATCCAACAACCGACCCGACATTGAACCCACAGTTTGCAAATCAACTGAGAGGTACTTGCCCGGCGATATTAAATCCTAATATCTTTGTCTTCCTTGATGCCACGACCTTTGCCGCATTTGATAATGCCTACTACAAGAATCTGCAAGATGGCAAGGGCCTATTGGAATCTGATCAGATTCTCTACACCGACCCAAGATCACAAGGCACGGTAAATTTGTTCGCATCAAACCAAGAAGCTTTCTTCCAAGCTTTTATCAATGCCATGACTAAGCTTGGCAGGATTGGGGTTAAGTCTGCCTTAGACGGCGAGATACGCCGGGATTGCCGGTTCCCAAATTAATGTGGTATACATTTCAAAATTTATGTACTTACATTTGTTATTTTGTACGAAAAAATATTAAGAAAATGATGTTAATTACATTTTCTTTACAGGATCATATAGTTATCTCTGGATCTAGCTATCTTACTCCATTAAATAAGAGTATTACGACTTTATGTTTTCTTTACGCATGGAATTGACCAAGCTCAAGTACAATAGCACCAAGTAGATAGTGCATTAATTAATCTTGCAGTCATGATAATTAAATATCATGCATTGCTTCGCCACCAACCCTAAAAAAAAAATATCATGCATTGGATGAAATTTATGTAATAATAAATAATCATGAGTTGCTCTTGCATGCAACTAATTTATCCGCGTTGCAATATTATGGTGAGGATGTCTTGATGATGTCATACATTTAGTTTGGCGAAAATGAGCCCAAAATAGAAAAGAGGTCGCTTTACATCTGTGATGTCACACACACACACATATAGAGGCTGGCTACTATGCTTCCATATAAGCATATGCCCACATATGCTTATAACTCATTTTTGCGTTTCCAATGTTCAAATGGTCGATCCGAACCGTGGGCATGTTCTCCATATTAATATGTGCTTGGAGACCAAATTTTACATTTTTCTGAATTTTTTTACTATTTATTAAGCCACTTTGAAAATTGCTGATCCGGGTGAACAGTAAAAACAGTGCAACAAAATTCTGGACCATATGATCAGCAATTTTCAAAGTGGCTTAATAAATAGTAAAAAAATTCAGAAAAATGTAAAATTTGGTCTCCAAGTACATATTAATATGGAGAACAAGATGAACGGTTCGGATCGACCATTTGAACATTGGAAACGCAAAAATGAGTTATAAGCATATGTGGACATATGCTTATGGAAGCATAGTAGCCAGCCTCTATATATATATATATATATATATATAGAGAGAGATAGGCTAACATGCTTCTGGTAGAACTTCGGCCTCGTGCTTCCGGGGGCATATCTTAGTGTTGGATGTTCAAACAACAAATTCAAACCGTTAGATGTGATTTCTATATTAAAATCTGCTTGGAGACCAAATTTTACATTTTTTGGAATTTTTTTACTATTTATTAAGCCACTTTGAAAATTCCAGATCATATGGTCCAGACTGTTTTTACTGTTCACCCGGATCTGGAATTTTCAAAATGGCTTAATAAATAGTAAAAAAATTCCAAAAAATGTAAAATTTGGTCTCCAAGCAGATTTTAATATAGAGATCACATCTAACGGTTTGAATTTGTTGTTTGAACATCAAACACTAAGATATGCCCCCGGAAGCACGAGGCCGAAATACTTCTAGAAGCACGTTAGCCTATCTCTCTATATATATATATGGGCTATATGGTGAGTTGCAAAGGAAGAGATTTCACTTTTATATCTTCGTTTTCAAAGTCCAAACAACAGATGCAGATCCAAATCGCTCAGCATAATCTTCATATTGAAATGTGCTTGAAGACCAAATTTTACATTTTTTGAGTTGGACTATAAAAAAACAGTAATTTTAGAAAATACTAAAAAATTCCCAAAAAATGTAAAATTGGGTGTCATAGCATATTTCAATATAAGTAGATCATGTTGAACGATTCGGATCGACTATTTAAAACTTTCAAATATAGAAAATATGAACGTGAAGTAAAACGAACCTCTTACTTCACAACTCACCATAGCCTATCTCTTTCTGTCTCTATATATAGAATGAGCTCGCTCCACTATAATATTGGAATGTTCAAATTCATAATCACTACCAGAATTTTCGTTTGTAGCATGGGTAGCACTGGTTTGTTGCATGGGTGTTAAGGGCCCATGGAAAAGCTTTGACATTTCTGATTTCGTATACCTTTTTCATGGGGTGACTCATGCAAAACATTACCCATGTAACTGCTAGCTGCTTATCCATGTAACTGTCTCCCATGTACCCATGTAAAAAAATTTGGGAGAGCCCGCCTCTGCCAATCCACTCAGATAATATATTTTATTAACGGTACATGCAAATAGTTGACCCTATGCCCATGGAAATAGGTATAAAGTTGTGAGACATATTAGTAGCATGGGCTAGCGCATGCAATTGTTTTGTGGATCCTTTTTTATATTATTTAATGCTAGAGTCCATGCTAAAACCCGGCCACCATACCCATGCTAATAGTCTGGAGAGTTCAGATCGACTATTAGCATGGGCTGCGCATGCAATTGTTTTTGTTGACCCTTTTTATATTATTTTATCCGAGAGGTCCATGTTAAAACCCGGCCACCATACCCATGATAATAGTCTAGAGAGTTGAGATGGACTATTAACATGGGCTGCGCATGCAATTGTTTTGTTAAACCTTTTTATAATATTTTATGCTAGAGGTCCATGTTAAAACTCGGCCCACATGCCCATGGTAATAATCTGGATTGTTGATAATTAGTAGTTGCATGGGCTGCCCATGGTAATACTTTTGAATTAATGGCCAGAAATATGCATTTGATATTTTTCTCTCCCTTTGAATGGTGAACATATAACAATAATTCATAGCACCACGAATTAAATTAGTGTATAAAATAAGTTTAGTTTTGAAACAAAAGCATTGGGATTTTTGATAAAATTGGCCCAATTTTTTGAGATATGCAGTTAATTCACCAAATGCTCACTGTTGACCCATGTGCAAGCCTCCTGTAAATAAAAAAATTTACTAAGCATTTAGATCATGTTAAGAGGGGCTACTTTCTGTGTTATTATATATATTGTGTATTGACAGACTTAAATTAGTGAAAACATAGTAATTTGAAATGTCACCGTACCAATTAAAACCCAAATTCATCGTAATCATCGAGGGTAGCTGCATCAAATCCTTCCTGAATTTGCGTCATGTCAGGCTCCTCCTCTGTGTCATAGCCTTCGTCAACATCAAAATCTTGTGTGTTTGTGTTATTCTCCACTGCTGGTGAAGTCTCCATCGTATCGTTTACTAGGTCGAACTCATCTTCTTGAATGACCACATTATCCCAATCAAACACTTCATCATTTGATTCCAGGATAGGATTATCCGTCATTTCCTCTTGGTAAAATTCCAGCAATTCATCAGCGGCATCATCGACTCGAAACTTCCCTTTCGGGCTTGTTTTAATTGCCACCCACCATGGGCGTCTTGCCACTGTATCCGATGCATAGGGAATGTAGACCACTTGGATTGCTTGGCATGCCAATACAAACGGCTCAAACCCTTTTAGTCGAGAAGTGTGTTTCACCTCGACAATTCCATGTTTGCTGTCCTTCTTGACCCCGTTTGTTATGTCAAACCAAATACACCTAAAGAGGGCCACCTTGTTGCCTCCATCATAACTTAGCTCTATGACTTCTTGGAGAACTCCGTAATAGTCGTGTTGTACACCATTTTCATCCCACTCTCCTTTGATGCAAACACCACTGCTTTTTGTCGCCTTGTTCTGCCCATAATTTTCAGTGTGAAATCTGAACCCATTTATATCATAAACTTCGTAGTAGCTCACTTGTTTCGATGGCTGGAGTGCCACCTTTCGGATGTTTGTTTCACAATCACGATCAGATAGTACCCTCTTTCGTATCCACTCGGCATACCCAGCCTGACGAGCCTTTTCCAGATCTTGCTCTCTTGTACCCCTCATTCGCATGCATGTGTCGAACTCACTAAAATGGCAGCAAACACTAAAAATTAGTTGTTGTTTGGTTTGGCAATGAATAGGTGTCAAGTAAATCCTTAAGAGAAAGGTTTATTAAGATGCTACCTTTCAAACTTGGAGCTGATTTCCGGACAGTTGCGGAG
Organism: Carex littledalei; assembly: GCA_011114355.1. NCBI lineage: Eukaryota > Viridiplantae > Streptophyta > Magnoliopsida > Poales > Cyperaceae > Carex > Carex littledalei. The sequence continues at coordinate 7,872,007 of CM022095.1, read as the reverse complement.
GATATAGGTGTGTGCAGCTAAAAATTCATCTTCGCCTAGAATCCTTCGATGTTCCTTTCCACCGGGACGGCCCGTACTATAAAAAATAGAAAGTCCCCTATTGGTAGAGTTGAGTTCTGTAATTCCTAGCTTGCCATTTCGAGGGTTTTCTTCAAAATAATGTGAGCAAAATGTTGATATCTCCTTGACAACCGTAGCCTCGACGATGGATCCCTCGACTTGTGACTTGTTGGTCACTCTCATTCTTTGTTCTTTGTTACGCCTACAAATGCATAAGTGGGTTAGTTTTGTTTGGTACATATATTGTTATGGTTTAGATTATAGTTGTAGGATTAGTGTTTGAATAATCAATAAAAAAAAGATAATGAGAATAAAATCAAACCTCTCACATGGATACATCCATCGGGAACCGACAGGGCCACCAAGTCTAGCCTCGTGAGCCACGTGGACAACAAGATGCTCCATTGAATCGAAGAAACCGGGAGGGAATATCTTTTCCATTTTGCAAATTGTGACGATAACATCCTTTTCCAATTGGTCGATACGTGCTGTTTCAAGCTCCTTGGCACAAATCTCTCTAAAGAAACTTGAAATCTCACATAAAACATCCCACACCGAATCAGGAACAAAGTCTCGAAATGCGATTGGAAGAAGTCGCTCCATGAACACATGTAAATCGTGACTCTTAAGCCCAATTAGGGTGGAAGATGTTAGGTTAACACACCTATTCCAATTCGAGGCGTAGCCATCGGGTAACTTTACTACCTCCTTGAGCCATTTTAAAACTTTTTTCTTCTGATCTGAAGTAAGTGCAAAGGGGGCTTTTGGTTGTTTCATCTTTCCCGCGTGTCGTGGATCCGGGGTTAGGTTCTGATTCGGACGATTGCAAATGAGAGCCATATCTTTTCGGGCCTTTTCATTATCCTTTGTTTTGCCCCTCATGCATAAAAGCGTGTTTATCAAATTATCCGTGAAATTCTTCTCCAAATGCATCAAATCAATATTGTGGGGCAAAAGGTTGTCTTTCCAATAAGGTAAACTCCATAAAATGCTCTTCTTTTGCCAATGGTGAGTCTCACCGTAACCTTCAATCTGATTAAGTTTGTTGCCTTTACCCCACTTGATATCATCCAGCAAGCTCACCTCCGCTAGCAGCTCCTCTCCCGTTTTCATTTTTGGGGGCCCACTACTCTCGGTTTCTCCCTTTATGAAATTTTTTTTATCTTTCCGAAATGGGTGATCCGGAGGCAAGAGACGTCTATGACTGCCAAACCAACATGCTTTACCACCCCACTTGAGTTGAAATGCTTTCGTGTCCCCCTGACAGTAATAACATCCCAACTTACCATGTGTACCCCACCCGCATAGCATCTCGTAGGCGGGATAATCACTAACCGTCCATAGTAGCGTTGCATGCATTCTGAAATTCTCGTTTCTAGATTCATCCCATGTCATTTCTCCAAACTCCCACAAATTCTTCAATTCGTCAATTAAGGGTTCAAGAAGGATGTCAATATCTCGTCCCGGATGTTTTGGACCGGGGATGACAAGCGCGAGGAACATGCTATCTTCTTTCATTATCATGCCGGGTGGTAGGTTATAGGGAAACAAAAACAATGGCCAACATGAATATGGAGCCGCACTCGAGTTGAACGGCATAAACCCATCCGTCGTGAGCCCCAACCAAACATTTCTCACCTCTTTTGCGAAATATGGATATTTTTTTGCGAAATGCTTCCATGCTTCACCATCAGACGTGTGCATCATAATGTCGTGTTTATCCCGCTTCCCTTCCTTATGCCATCTCATATTTTTCCCCCTAGATTTGGTCATGTACATTCTTTGCAATCTGGGCGTAATAGGTAGATAGCGAAGTATCTTTTGCGGAACGGGCTTTGCATTGGGGTTAGGTCCAGGTAGTTTATATCTTGAGGCTCCACATACATCACAACTTGTCAAATCCTCCTTTGTCTTGTAATACAGCGTACAAAAGTTCGGGCAGACATCAATTTTCTTGTGTTCCATACCCATTGCCTCGATCAATCGTTTCGCTTGGTAGAAATTAGACGGCATTTTTTCACTAGGCGGCAGCATGCCTTTAATGAGATCCATCATCCCATCAAAGCATTGTTGGCTAAATTGGTGTTCCGACTTCAATGCTAAGGCTTGTGTCACCGCCGACAATATGGTGTGTTTTTCGCATTTAAGTTTACCGATCAAGTCCTCTTCCCATAGCGGTGTGTCCGATGCGGAGAGCATATCAAAGAACTTTTTAGCCACTCCTTTGGGGCTGTTATCATCCCAATCAAAATCGTGACCCGCGACTGCCCTAACCATATCCGCCATTGGATCAGTTGGTGGAGGGGATGAATTTGGTTGTTGCTCCCCGTGCATGTGCCAAATTTCATAGTTGTTGCAAAACCCAGATTTATAAAGATGTATCTTGACTGTTTCGACATCCCTACTGTACTGGTTGGCACAATTTTTGCAAGGACATTTTATACACTCCCTTCCTTGTCCGTCGAAAGTTACAACGGAGGGTTTATCTAGTGCTTGACGAGCAAATTCCTGAACACCCGACACAAAGTCAGGATCTAGTCTTCCACCCGTGTTTTTCCTGCCTTGTTTCATCCATTGACGATCGGAGGCCATATGATGAAATAATTAACTATAAAATGAAGGGCGGTTAGCACATGCCTCAATGAAATACCAGCATACACAGTCTTACCCAAGATTACAGGAAGGACACCTTAAACAGTGGTCTCAATTTTCGCACATTCTTACCTTAATTCTATACACTGAGTCTTACCTTAATTAATTCTATACACTGAGTTTTACTAGGTTCTCAATTTTCGCAGATTGCTGGGACTGTTAAGTTTGTCGAAAGGGCTCAAAGTGGCCCAAACTGAGCTGCTGTGCGCATAGGGGTTAGAAAGAGAGAGAGATTCCAAAATTACCAGAATGTACGAGGGAGGGATGGAACGGCGGCGCCCACAAGCGGCTGCAAATCGCACCAGCTGCTGCAAATCGCACCAGGCGAAATTAGGATGTGTTCACGAGACTTCGGCTAATGGACCTGGAATAAGAAAATATTGCTGCCTCAAAGGCTTCTTTTTAACTACGCACGTATCTCAAAGGCTAATAATACTGCTGCCTCAGTCAGGGGAGCTGATATTAACACTATAAAATATGTTATTAACACAACACAATTCAACAACTAATAAGTTTAATTATAACATAAATTTTCAAAATATTACAACATAGAGCATGGAATCTAAGAAAATATTATAAACGTTTTGCATTTTGAAAAACCTTTTTTCTAACATGTTTTTTCTTGATTTCTTCATTTAAATGAGTTTTATTATCTATAACAAATATGAGTTTTATCTTTAAGTAGATACTTGTGAAGTTGGGTAAAATAAACGTATATATTGATAAATTTTCAATAATATAATAAAATATTTTATTTTTGTAATATATTTGAAAATCTTACAAGTATGATGAAATATATAAATAACGAATATGATAAAATATTTATTTAATTTATTAATCTAACTTTTAAAGAAAGAAAAATATATAATAATGTATGAGAGTGAAAGAATATTCCTTTAAAAACTTTTAAGGAAAGAAAAACCTATAATGATGAATGAGAGAGATATAATTTTTAAAGGAAATAGTTAATGAAGGATAAATTTGTCTATATATTAAAATATTTAGATAGTGTTGTGTCAATAAGAGTTAATGCTTATTTGTGTCGCAATATCGATATAAATAGTGGCTCAGATGGAGTGCATAATAAATTTTTTATTTGCGTACCCAACTTGTACGCTTCAAATTAGGACATAAGTGCACACCACCATACACAACCCACAATTTTAAAATGAAAAACTAGCCTAAGTAAAACAATCTTTGTAGATAGGTTGTTCACAAATCTACTTAGAATCCACAATTCAAGCATTCAGTAAATCACATCTTAAGTTAAACACAAATCCTACTCAATTCATTAAGAAGTTATTACAAATCCTACATTAATTAAGTTAAACACATCCTAAGTTAGAGAACGGAACAATTCAGTAAACCAAACATCCTACTCAATTCATTAAGTATTTATTACAAATCCCCTTTCGAGGACCGAAGTTTAGATCGAGTCCCCACATTGGGAGGAATTAAGGCTGATTACCCTCTCCCAATGTGTTTCCTCCCCCACCGGACATGCTCCCTGCTAAAACATCCTACACAGCAAATAGAACAAATATAACATCAGTGAGAGGTGATGCAAACACAAAAGGGTTAGATCAATAATCAGGACTTCCTTATTTGTATGTTTCGACACTTACTGCAGGATTTGGTGGCTTCACTCCTGTTGCCTTGAAGAGCAACTCGAAACGTGCATTGTTCAAGGCTGTATCTGACGAAGCCTTATCCAGTTCAGCTTTGTGTCGCAGCTCTTGGGCTGCTATCTCACCAGCAAAACAACTACGTGCGGCTGCTACCTTCTCAGCCACTAACTTAGCCACTTCTTCTTCAGTGAATCTCCTGCTGCCATCTTCCGCCGAGGTGGCAGTGCTCTTGGTAGGGCCTGATGCTGATGCCTCCACTGCCTCTAATTCCCGGTTAGCTTTGGATGTCCTCGACTTGTTACCAAAACCGAATAACCGCCCTGATCTGTCCTCACCTTCCACCGCAAGCTCCCATAATTTCTCTTCTTCCACTTCCTTCCCATGTGCTTTTTTTAACTCCATATACAACACCTTCAAATAAAAATAATTAGTTACAAACCAGTTTGTGCTAAGTAGGGTTTGTGCTAAGTTGGGTTTATGCAAGTAGTGGTCAAACCACTTTGTGCTAAGAATGGTTTGTGCAAACCAGTTTTGTAGATTGGTGTTATTGCTAAAAGTTACAGGCTTATCAATTTCAACTTGTAGATTGGTGTTATTGCTAAAACGTCTTGCTAAAAGTTTTGTAGATTGGTGTTACAGATGGTGTTATTGCTAAAAACTACATGCTTATCAATTTCAACTTGCAAGTAGTGGATGCAAAGCTAAAATTAAATGAGGTCAAAAGTAAGTAGTGGTCTTTGGGAATTGTCTTACCATAGCGTTGCGTGATCTCGTGTTGACGTATTCCTTGCTGCCATCCTTTGCCTTCCTCAGGTGGGTTCGATCAAAAACATCCTTCAACGCCACCGAATCTCCCCTCTCAGCTATCTGCATTTATGAATGAATAAACACTATAGAGTGGCATAAAACATGGCTTAGGTCAGGTTGGTCCAGTGATTTTGACCAATCCAAAGTTTTAGAAGGAAAAACATTTCTCAAATCGTTCATAATTAACAGATAACGATGAGGAAATAAAATGTAAACATAGAAAATTGTAAAAGGCGAATAGGTCAGTATTTCCCATTTAATATATGTACATTCAACAAGTTAAAATTAGAAAACAGGTAAAAGAAGTTAAAATTAGGTCATATATCCAACAACCAAACATACTAATGTTATTTCATTCCCAATTTTAACATTAAGTAGGTATACATCCTAAAAGGGCAAAAATTGATGATACTATTAATGTGAGTTTAGGCCATTTTACATAAGCAGTTTACAGGCCATTTTGAACAGTAGGATTGTTATACACTAGGTTTATATTTGAGAACGATAAAAAACGGCAATACCATCTTTTGCTTGTGCCTAAACGTGCTCCTGGAACCCCCCACATGACTGGCGACTGAACCGCACTTCAATTTATTGGCTCGGTTTCTACTCGATTGTTCCTCCCAAATTGGAGTAGACCATATATCGCACAGCCCCTTCCAAATTGATTCATTCTTGCACCACCTCGGACAGTACCCTTTCCACTCCTCCTTACTTGGCCCATATTTTTCGAGACACACCCTCCTTGTATCGGTGAGCACACGGCCGTATGCATCTGCTGCTATATTCTCGAAGACATCAATGCACCGCAAGACATCTTCCTCCTCACCCCATGAATACCGCTGCAAGAACTGCTTTAAGGTATCGAACCTGGCACCCGAAGGTAACGTGTTGTAAGACCTAAAAGGTCCTGGAAGGTTCGCCAATGTAAGAAGCCTTATTGTGGCAACCACCTTTGTATCCTCTGGCTCCGATGTGAACTCTGCATCTCCAACAACCATCAGTTTAGGTCTGTCAGCTGGTTTGGACGGTTCACGAGGCTTGGCAAGACCGCGTCCATTCCTAACCTCCGGCTTCTTCCCCTTTGTTCTTCTCTTTCTCTTGCCAGCTGCAACTCCTGATGCCGAGTTATCAAGTTCTAGCCCACTCAGTAACCGGGCTTCAGGTATGGAGCGTAGTGGCCTACGCATTCTGCACCTCCTACTGCCGTCATCATGAAAAACCCCTTGCGGAGGGCTTAACTGGTCTGAATTCATCTGCTCGGCATCAGACCCCTCCGTCTGACGCTGTGGGTCTGGTTCTGGCCCAGCTGGGGATTTGCCAAGCGGTGATTGCGGTGCGGCGGTACTTGCCTCTTTCAGCACCGCGCCAGGCGGCGACTGCCCTGCAGCAGGACTTCGGGATGCTGGATTAGGGGAGGGACTGGCCTCCATCTGCCCCTGAGGGGGCGGCTTCCACCATGGAGGTTTTATGCTGGATAAGGTTCTCCCTGATCTCAGAGTCCGCACAGATCCGGACGACTCTGCACGGTTCGATCGCAATGGGCTAGGGGATAGAGAGGCCGTGTCTTCGGGATCCACAACTGACGCAGGACTGGACTCGGGGTGATTTGTGTCGACAGTTGTATTAAGGATTGGTGTTACATCGATAGGATTCAGCCTAGCCGATCGTCGGCGGCCTGTTGAGTCGCATCCCCTCGGTTTTGGCCGAACATTGACCTTCCTATGTTGCCTTGGAGGGCCTTGCGGAGGATTTGTAGATTGGAGGTTTGTCTGACAGGGTGGGATGACCGGTTCTGTCTGACGGGGTGGGATGACCGGGTCTGTCTGACGGGGTGGTTCTCCCGGGCCTGTCTGATGTGGTGGGCTGACGGGGTCTGTCTGATGGGGGGGGGGGATGACCGGGTCTGTCTGACGGGGTGGGATGACCGGGTCTGTCTGACGGGGTGGTTCTCCCGGGCCTGTCTGATGTGGTGGGCTGACGGGGTCTGTCTGATGGGGGGGGGGATGACGGGTTCTGCCCGATGGTTAATACTGACCGGTTCAGGCGGAGTGGTTCTGTCAGTGGCTGATGCAAAGCGGGGTGGTTCTCCCCGCTCCTGTCTTTCCCGAGCAACCATCTCGTATTGCATCTTTCTTGTTCGAGCAACCATCACTTCATAGCTCGAACTTTCTGATATGACAGTGGGCGTGGGTCTCGGGGTTTTCCGGCGAGAAGCCATCTCCGGCTGAGATGCATCACCACTGATATCTGCCACATTGTTAACTGTCAAATAATATTCATCCTCTATAACAGCTGTTATTACAAAACGGAAAACTAAATATTTCTGTTAGGCTCAGGGATAATTTAGAAAACAAATTGCAAAGAGAGAATTTTTTTAAGTCATGTTCTTGCACATTGCAAAGAAAACAAATTAGAATTGTATTTGAAAATTAGAAAACTAATCTTATGTATGGGTTCTGCAAGAAAGGTGAAATGGACAGGGCACCAGATTTTCTAATGTCTTCACCTATAGCACTCCTGTAGATCTTTACATTCTTTACACTGACATGAATTTAAAGGGTTTGAGCCTAATGTCAAAAACCTATAACACTCTAATAAATGGGCTGCACAAGAAAGTTGAAATTGAGAAGACACTAATTTAATTATATAGTAGTTATCCCTTAGCCCAACCTAGTCATTAACCCTAAAAGATCTCTGATAAAAACTGTAGCTAACTAATACAACCAGACTTTTAGTAAAACAAAATAATTCTAAAGAAAATAGCATTGCAAGATCAGTCTTTCAGCATATTCTAATCCATAGACAACCTTATTAGTACTAGTCAAGTTTAGAAAACAAATAAAAGCTACTGTGTAGAGTTATCATATAATAAGGAATCATATCTTTACTGGAGTTACAATTTAAATTAAATATATGTGGGTACCAATTTACAAATAAAAAGTACATGACTCATGCCTATAATTAGCTTGGCAAAAAGATCAACAATTGCAATTTAAAGAACGTACTTTTCTAACGCTTTTAATTAGAGGTCAGGAAGTCCAAATAAAGTGCTATCCTGTATTTCATTCAGATGCTAACAGTTATTATATTATAGATAATTTAGCATCCGTCAATTTATTATTTTTTTAGTAACTATTGGCGAAAGTTGTTCCAAATCAAAATGATTAAAATTATATATGTCGTGAACCGTAAGCCTAATATGAATGATCATGAAATTTATCTCTCTGTAAAGAGATGTTGATTCAGTTTTCACAAAATAATCCAAAAAAATGTATTTCTCACCATTTCAGTTAATTAGTCTATATCAATTTTGATCCAATTTAAACTTACAAAAGAGTTTTAATGAAGAACACGTCAAGAATATTAATTTTCTTTGAATAGTGTATACTCCATAAAAGCAGTAGAGCTTTTGACTTTTGAGTCTTCTTAGTCATGCAATTGGAGAACAAGGGTTCAACATATAATTTGTACAGAACCAAATGGAAGAATAAGAATATTTTGTTTACACTAAGTATCAGCCTATCAAGCAACATCACTCTTTTTAGATATTACTTCTAGTTACTTCTATTACATAATCAGTAAAACACATTATATACTCGGGAAAAGTCGGATAAAATTGAGAAAGCTTTTATCAGAAGTCACCACACTAGATCTGAACTTGTATTGGTGACTTTCCACAACAAAAAAGAATTTGTAATAATTGAAAAACATGGACAGGTTTGTAAAAGCTATCCACTTCTAAAAATTTCTCAGCAAAAGAACATTATCCAAAATACACAATCTATTCTTCTTTACTAGACAACTTTACTATGAATTAATCTAATTTTATCTTTTGGGTACCTATACAAAATTAGTCAAGTCAGAGTTACTATGGAAACCCAACAACAGCAATCTCACGAGATGTTTGAAGCTTCTTCAAATTGATATTGATTAATTGAAAAAAAAAAAAAAAAGTTCTTCGAATTCGATGTACAAAATAAGATATAAAGTAGATAATCACATACTTCTGATAGATTAAATGTGTGCCGCTTTCAGTTCGACTAATATTGACAATCAAGTAAAACAGGAAAAATACCTAATCAACCTGATATCGTGACTGTAGCACCCAGATTTGGGGGATGTGCAGGAATGGTGAAATTGAGAAAGCTTTGGGACGGCAATATCAGAAATTGGTCTTTGGGACGGTTGAACACTAAATTCCTTCCTAATTTGTGAGAAAAATCACCAAAGTCAAAAGGAGAGTAAAATCAAGACCACTTACCAGCTTGTCCGTGTAGCGTGGACTCCGATCGTTCTTGTTCACGGCATCTCCGTCTCGTGCGGGGTCCCCTCGATGGTTCTGCCGCCGCCATTGGAAAAGAGAGAGGATAAAGGGATCGGCGAATTGTCGGATCGGGTCTGGAGTCTCCTCAAATAGAGAGATCGGGTCGAGAGGGCTTGAGCCAACCCACAAAATCGATTAAAAATGGAACTTCTGAGCTGGGTTTCGAAGTTATAAGCTGGTTCGAGAGGGTCACGGGGAAGAGGAAGGGGGAGAAGAAGAAAGGTTTTCGAAGTTGTGAGTTTTCAAAAAAAAACCCCAAGTCCAAAACCCTTGAAAAACCCTCCGTCTACAATTAAATGAGCTTCACCCACCCCTGTGCGAAATGCTTCCATGCGGTAATTTAAAAAAAGTTTTTACATCCGGGCCATCGGACCATATCTCGCACGAATCTGAATGAACTCCTCTTAGTCGGATGTTAATCTAAATATTGTCTTACCTCAGAGAATTGGACTCCCTAACCACAGCTCAAATTAAAGGAGATCTCCATTGAGAATCAGGACCCTTGAACTCACATCAGACGGACCTGATATTCAATTTTTTCCAAGATCTGCAAATTTATGAAGAAAATGTTATTTAAAATTATGAAAAAATTATTACAATTTTTTTAACAAATAACTTCAACAAATTGTGCAAAGAAAAAATTATTTTTGATCAACCATGACAGTTTTGGCTATGAAGAATTGAGAAAGATGATACGGACCGTTCGTTTTCGCATTTAAAATCAATGGTCGATTTTTGATTAAATCAGTCCAAATCTCAATTAAAATGATCAAGGTAAAACAAAAAACATAAAATGCAAACCAAACATTTATTTCAAATACGTTTAGACTTCGATCGGACATGAAGTATTTATAGCCACACGATGTTCTCATGTTATATCAGATGGATGGATAGGCAAATGGAGTCAAAAATTTATCAAAATTTCCAACAATTAAAAAAATGTTATGGTGTGTGATTTGCACGGTCTGGATCGTCAATTGAACGACACAAATGCACGTCTCTTCATTTGCCTATCCATCGTAGATTGATGTTGCATGTTCTTGTGTAAAGGTTCTTCCAAATTTGTACATCAACATATCATGTTTTGTACAAAAGATTCAATAATCTCTAATAGTGCGAGGAATGTGTTTATGTGTTTGTTATAAGTATAATTAAGATTCGTTATACTATTTTTAATTTAAATATTAATAAAATTTAACGTTACAATTTAGCTCGTTAATTTACTGTTTAATAAAAGTTCAATAATTGATCAAACATGATACATTATCTAGAGATCATTCTACTATTGAGTTACTTCAAAAACTAATTAACAAATACTCTCCTCATTTTTCAAATTATATTTGGTACGGAAAATTATTCAAATTTACGTACAATCAATTAATAAAAATATACATTCAACTATTAATGTATTACTACATACTATTTGAAATACGCGTTTCAATAAATAGAACATTACAATTAATACGAACTACCAAAGAATTTAATTTTAAAAATAAATAAATTTAGAGATCAAATTGAAAATTTCAACATAATACACTAATCCCTTTTAAATCACTAAATCATCTATTTAGATTTAATACAGTGTTTTACAATTTAGTGTTTATGTGTTTGAATGCAGATGGGTTGGAGAGAATCCAATAAGCCAAAAAAATTTCAATTTTCCAGTAGTGGCTGTAGGGATCCAGCTGGATCGGCCACATTGACAGAGCGGATTCCAGCTAACACAGCTCAGTGCCTTTACACGAAAGATACAATTACCACCTACAATAAGTCAAAAGTGCTCTGTTAATTATATAACCTAATCTGCACGGTTTTTCCCCCCATTCTCACCGCAAAATTTTCGCCGCCCGCCCAAATGAGAATGACTACCACTGAGAGCGCCCCCTTTTCCAGCTTTCCCCCCATAAACCAATCTGCTAAGTTCCCGGTCTCTCTCTCAATCTCGCCCACCTTTTCCAGCTTTCCTCTCATAGCCCAAATTAAGAAGCTCCCCGTCTCTCCCTCAATCTCGCCCATCCGTGATTTACGAGCACGGCCTCTACCACCCTTGACCGTCACCTACAACCGATTGTCAATTCTCGGAGGCAATCCAACCACGCCATGTCCTGATTAACAAAAGCTTCGGTAAATCTTTACATTTTCCTTCGTTGTTTTATTCTTCGCAACAAGCTTGTCGTTCTTCTTCTGTTCTATAACGATGCACGTTTTTTCCTAGCTGGAATTAATTAAGTAATGCTGCCATCTATTTACAATCTTTAATTTAGTAATTCTGCTTTGTTTCTGGTACCGATACAAAAGGTCACTTGAACAAATAGATTGGGCTTAGGTGACTGGTATTAGCTGCTAATTTGTGATGGTATTAGGTACTGGTGTTAGGTGCTAATTTGTGATGCTAACCTTGTAAAATTTTAACCGTTGCCTCAAATGTAAGATAAAGAGAAACATCTCCACTGTAAAAACTCAAAACCAAAAAATGTCAAAATATATTGAACAATAGAAGCAATTTGGGGAGAAGAAACATTTTTTTTTCACAACACAGTGCAACAGTAACAGGTAATAGCTGTTTGTTTTGACTATTAGGACATCAGATATGGCACCCCGAAAAAACCACACCGCAAGAGCAAGTGCAGTCAAATACACTAAGCGAAAGCGCACAAACAATCAACAACTCCACACTGGGGAGACTTCAAATGCTGCGCCGCAAGGGGAAATTACTTTATCCCAACCACCAAAGAAGAAGGGACGAGGCCCTGGAAAGGTAGTAGACTCAACAGCAGACATAGCAGACCGACCAGTGATATGGCCAATTGGGGAACACGAGTTCACCTGCGATGGAGACGCGTGGAAGATAGTGAAATCAATAACTAGGCTGGCGCTCAACTACATGCCATCACCATTAAGATCTTATCACAGCTTTGATCTACAAACAAAAAATGCAGTCGAGAAGGCCTTCTTGGTAATACTATCACATCTTTGAATTTTTCTTAAGTATCAATCAAACACTATCTCAGTAACTATTCCAAGAAAAATCTGTTGTTTTGGGTATTGCCCCCTTTTTAGTGATGGTATGACAGTAATATGCCTTCACCCAGTTCCTTTCAAATTAGGACCTCATCGCTGCCAGAGTCTTTTGTGGGAAAGACAGAGGCCTAATAAGCCTAATTAAGCATGCATATAATAATATGCGAGTACCATGTGCAGCAAATTCTTCTTTGGGTTCAAAGAATTATATAGACCATGCATTCATATTGCCTTTATTTGTGCTTGTCGTTGTATTACCAGCATAACAGTATATATATAGAATTCGAATAAACTTATGTGTATTTGACTATTTAGATACACTCCCGATTGTAGACTGTACATTCTTGTTGAAATTCTTCACTTAGTCATCGTGAAAGAACCTTTTCTTGTCGCCATCAGTCATTGACTAGCAGAAACATTTTAACAATGTGATAATTGGATTGTGTTGGCTGGAGGCTCAACACTAACACTTTTATTGCTCATTGAGTTAGTTGGGGTTTTTTCTACTTGCATCATTGTTTTAGAAGCACATACCTCCTATGGATTTGCTTAACTCATCTCAGAAAAAGCAATAAATCGGTACCTGTACCATGATTATATACCTAGTATCCCAATTTTTAATCTATAGAAACATCAGCTTGCAATCAAAGAAAATCATCTAGAATTGCACATAAACCCATCCACACTATTATGCTATTAGATCCTGTGGATAAAACAAATCGTTATGTAACTGTTACTGTAAAGACGCGTCTCCTTTGCAGTAAAAGAAAATTAGTTAGTTGTTAGGTTTCTCTGTCACTGAAACTGAAAAAAGAAGAGTCAAAGCGTATCTGTCAAAATCCTAATAAAGGATATGGTTGTAATATGGTCTGACCTTCTCTGGTACTGGCCGTTTTAATGTTTGATGTATGATGTATATGTAGTCAAATTGTAGATGGAATTGCTGCCTTAACATTTACTACTATCATAATTAGCTCTCACTTTCAGCTGAACATTTACTAACACCATATTAGCTCTCACTTTTGGATCTGACTCTAGACTAATTCAGGCAGTGTTTCTTTGAAGTTGTTTAGTGATGTCCATTAAACCATTCAAATTCAAACCAATCAAATAGATGGCACATTTACTCTCATATGTCAAACATTCAAGGTACGGAAGTACTCTTTTCATGTGATTGAGTAATTTAAAAGAATTGATTATTTTTGAAAAATAATAAATTAATCTTCTTAATGTCTCGTTTATTGTGGTTCTTGTGGGTTCTTTTCTTCTTGGCTTACATTAAATGGTATAAATCCAAGGCAAAATTGGCTACACCCCCACAAATTCCACATTTTTTTTTTTTTTGCTAAACATCTTTGATGGTAAAGAATCTAGGACTCTAGCAGTGCTGCATCAAAGGATTTTAAAGGGGCAAATGTTCTTTTTAACCAATTTGCTCTATTGCTCTTGACTTTCTGGTAGTTGTGCTATAAATTGGGTTATCGTGTTTGTCTAAACATGATTTGTTGAAGGAAATTAGACCTTGCATTGTTGGTTTGACTAAACTTGGTTTCTGTAGAAATGTATAGTCAAGACTCAAAGAGCTAGTTTTCATATCATGTAATACTTTTAGAATCTGCTGTCGGTTTAAACCTGCAAGCAGAAAATTTTCACAGCCAACACAATCCAATTATCATATTTGCTATTTATTCATGTTTAATATATTGTTATTACGCATTCTTTCTTCAAATCTCATGCTTTTGTGAAAATAATAATAATGATCGAGGCCAATAATCTCAGCTCTTTATTTTCTTTTCAACAGGAAAGGTTTACATACCGGGAAGGGGAAGATTCTGACCGTTGTCGGGAAGTCCTGGATGGCATAGCTGGCAAAAGATATGGTGAGGAGATGAACACGGCAAGGGACAAATGCTTCAAAGCATTTGGTCGGGACATAGACAAATGGAAGGGCATGGTGCCACACTGGTGTCTTAACGCCAAGTACTGGCACGAACTCTGTGACATATTCGGCACAGATGAGTGGCAAGGTTTGAGTGCTCAAAACAAGTCGAACCGTACCACCTCCGGACTTACAGTCTCGCACTTTGGCGGATCGGCAAGCGCACACCAGACCCAAAAAAAACTTGTAAGATTCTGAACTTTTGTGTTAAAAAATTACCATCACCCTAAAAAAACTCACTCAATTGACATTACCGCCTTCTTGTTTTTTGCTTTCCTATGTGGAGAAAAACTTGCTTAATGGGACAGAGCCGACAAAGGAGCAGCTTTATCTCCACACCCATTGCAAACTACCAAATGGCAAATCACCGGTGTTGGCCCAAATAGAGGCTTCCATTGCGGCTGCTTCCCAACCTACTGACGATGGTGATAGTAATGGCCTCGTTAACCAGTCGAATGCGGGGACTACCATACAGGACAATCCTTTTGATGTCAACTCTTTCCAATTCACCAACAAGAGAGCACAGGATGTGTATGTAAGTACTTATTTCTCTCCAGTTCACCAATGTGCATTTCTGAAAAGCGAGTTTCCTGGCTAAGGTGCCTTTCAGTTTAATTATAGGTAACAGCCCCAATCAGTTACATGGCTGGGAGCAACACTGCTAGTATTAGTTGTACAAAAGTATCTCTAGGTACATACATCCGAACGGGAAAACACAAAGCTAAGAAATTTAGGTTTGTTGCCTTTTGTAATGTTCCCAATGCTAAATTTTATACAAATAAAATAGGCCTGATGATTCACTGAATTCAACACCAATAGAGGGCCTTTCACCAATAAAAAGCGCAGAAGAGCTAATTACAAGGTTAACTTGTTCCAGGGACCAGATATGTGGTGGTGCATTATTAGAAGGTAGAGAAATTCATGAAAAGTAAAATCCAAATTCAAACATTAGGCAAAAATGATCCTAGATAAACAAAATCTAAGTTCATCTCTTTCAACAAAAACTGAGTTCATCACTTGCAGCCCCTATATATGCTGAAAAAAAAATTACATTACAAAGTCAGCATTTACATGATAATTAAACTCCATTAGAAGTTTAAAAAAAAAATTCATGAAACCTTTTCTTGTCAGCCATTGCCAACAATCACTGGTACTGTATAGAAAGTGGATGGTAAAATGAAATCAGAGGTCAAAGTTTTTGTTATAGCAAACTGTGTTTTATGTCATTATGCATAATGGACGAGAATTCAGGTTATAGTATATTACAGAAAAAAGAATCAAGCATATCATAGTGACATAAAAAAACCAAAGCACATGTGACAATTTCTTCTAGCTAACTTGGAAGGCCTACTACATGTGCCAGTAATCTCAATAGCGCAATGCACATGTGGTGTTAGATTCAAACATTAGCAACCATTTCATAAAAGCTAAATAGTACCATTCTGGTTTTTATTATAAGTTGTACCAGTATGGTTGCCGTATCAGTTTTGTTATTGTACAAATCTGGTTTCACCCAGTCCCACCCAATCAAAGATATACTTTACCTATGAATCTGGTAAAAGTACGAATTTGGTACAGTTTGAATCTGGTAAAAGATATACGTTACCTACTACAAATTTTAGTGTCAAATTAAGATTTCTGATGCAACAATTTTAGTGTTAACGAGACACAGTGGTATAATTCTAACTATTAGCAAATAGATAAATTCCTAACAATTACCTTAACACTTAGCAAGCCTCCCAGAGAGTGGTATAGTTCTAGCAGTGAGCTTGCATCCGTGGAAAACAATAGCAGAAAATAAACCTTATAGAGTTTAATATATTGTATATACCCTCCAACTCTTCAATGGGTTAATTTTTCATATAGCCTTCAACTTGTCTTAATTTTCTTATTTACCCCTCTAGAGTTTAATATATTGTATATACCCTCCAACTCTTCAGTGTGTTTCTTATTTCTCCTTATCAATAAGATTGCAGCTATCATGATCATCAACTTCCTGAGACATCCAATATCTATTCCCTCGTACTGTGAATATATTATGCCTAACAGTAGTAAATTTAAGTGGTAAATTTGATATACATGAGTTAAGGGAGAAATAAGAAATTGACACTGTATTGAAGGGCATTTAAGAAATTAAGCCTTTTTTCTTTAACTTCATTTATCAATATACTATATTTTTAAGCTGTTCAAAATTACAGGTGGATGTTACCGAAAAAATGGCTGATGAGTCAAATGCTGAGAAGGACGAGAGTACTCTCTTCATCAATGCGGTTGGCGGTGTGAACCGTGGCAGGGTCCGAGGATTTGGATGTGTCCTCGACAATCATTTTTCACCATCCAGGCGAGTCAGGCCAAACCGGGCCGCATCTTCTGTTTCTGGCATCACAAGCCTAGGGGAGAGAACTATCACAGAATCACAATGGAGTGCTATGCTAGAAGAACGTGATCGTCGGCAGGAGGAGGAGCGGGAAGAGAGGAAGAGAGAACAAGCAAACAATAACCATCTCTTCGGCCATTTATTCTCGTTGCTTGCCGCCAATCAGACTAATTTAACAGTATGTAACCCTAACTATCAATAGAAAATATTGTACGAACATTGTTAGGCAACTTCATTTATAACCTCCCCACTGAGTAGTTTACCCATGGTATGTTGTTATTTTAGGCCTATTCCAGGGATTTCAATCTGAGTTTCATAACTCACTTTGGTATTTTGTTGAGTACAAAAATCATCATATCATTTATTACTATGAATAAATGTAGCAGGATCTAATTTAATTCTGGTTACTATTACGTGGATGTGATTTTGTTATTTCTGGCATAATACTAAGACTTTTATCAACTGCATTTTTTATGTAGGCTCAAGCACTCAGTTCTGATAAACCAGATGAGGTTGTAGTGGGTAATATGCATCCTAACTTGCAGGTCAGAACTAAGCTTACAAAACAAAATCCGGTTTAAGTTACTCTCATACAAATAATGATATATGGTTCTTGCAACACTGGTCAAAATAATGAATGAATCAATGAGGTGAACTTTTACTCAGCTAATATGTTACAAATTTTTGTGAATTATTCCAATGCACTCATATTGTGATATACTCTTCTTGCAAAAAATGGTACCATAAATGTATGATCTAAACTAACCTAAATACTTTGGCAATGTGGTATACGTAGGAACTAGCTACGGCTATTAGAGAAGTTGATCAGGGAGGGAGGTACCAAACAATACTAAGTCAGGGACAGACTGGACAGGAGGCAGCAAGTAGTGAAGCCGCAATGAACCAATGGTTTGGGACAGACACCTAGAACAATGGCGAGGCATTCTACTAAACCTTTTAGCATCAGTATGGTATTTTGAAGTTCTAACATGTGCGAAGCCTTGGGGGATATAATCTTTTGTAAATCTTTGTTTATGGTTTAACCATGTATTTTGGGTACAGGCACAAGTGTATTATATTAATGTGGCTGTTATGCTTGTCTGTTTTTGGTACAATGCATGCTTGATGACAGTGTTTGTTAATGCATATTACAAGGTTTCTCCTTAAATTGCAATTTGTTGTTACTAATGCTTATTTATTTCAAATACAAATGTTTAATGGGTGGGAACTGGGAATTGGCATCGTACTGGGGTGGTATACTATTGGTACTGGATGGTACAATTAGAAAATGGTGATTTTCTTGACAATTTCGGATCTATTATTTACATCGCAATATCCACCAAATAAGCACGTACAAAACCCTGGCAATTACCTAGGTGGGACCCACGTAAAAAAACAGGTGGGGCCCACTTTCTTTGCCCATGTAAAAAACCAGGTGGGGCCCACGGCCTAAATCCATGCAAAAAACAAGTGGGACCCACATGACTTATCCTTGGAAATACTCACGTGGGGTCCACGCTCCTATCCTTGCAAATACTCACAAGCTAGCCTTGCAAATACTGAGATGGGACCCAAACTTCTATCCTTGCAAATACTCAAAGGATATCCTTGCAAATACTTAGATGGGACCCACAGTCCTATCCTTGCAAATACTTAGATGGGTCCCACGTTTCTATCCTTGCAAATAACAAGATGGGTCCCACGTTTCTATCCTTGCAAATACTCCAGCCAGGCGCCAACCCTGAAAGTTTTTACATGCGTAGTTGTTCCATGCGGAAGCGCATGCAAAATGCAGCGAAAAGGTATTTACATGCGTGTCCATGGAAATACTGAGTATTTACAACGGGGGTATAACCATGGGTAGTATTAACATGCGTAGGCGCATGCAACAAGCCATTTTCAGACCCATGCTACAAACGAAAATTCTGGTAGTGAATATTCTAAAAGTTGCGATGTATTACATTATGAGGTTATAGAGATAATAATACAATTGTTTTCATTTGTCCATATATGTCGATAAAATTACGATTGAGTTGTACATAAGATTGAACCAGAAGGAATCTAGACCATTGGACCAAAAAATTGACCCGAGGAATAGTGCGAGCCAAATAATTATATAACATATAGGTCATGTATTAGATGAAGGGGATGTGACACTCAAAGTTGACCTTAGAAATGCCTATAACCACTGAATAAGAAAAATTCTACGAATGCTAGATAAACATGTACATACTATATATATCGAAAATTAGCCTGAAGATACATATATATTAATATAAAATTAACTACATCAATATGCCGATACACACCCTGACACCCATATATAATTGTGCGAGATATATGAATAATTAATAAGATATATATAATTACGAGGATTCATTCCTGAACATTGCCTTCCGTGACGTATATATATTAATTTATTTGAATTAAGTACATATATTAGGAACAAAACTTTAATTTGTTCATTTTCGTCTGTCTCGATCCCTAATTTTTTTTTTCATTTGGGATATAAAGTTATTATTGCTACATGAACTTATAGGATGATATAAGTGTTAAATTATAGAGTTAGTTTCAAATATTTTTTTTTTGTAATGGCTAGTTTGTAGAAAATAGTGCTATAATTAATAAATTAGAAAATAATACAGTCATTAATAAACTAGGAAGAAGCAATTAAAAGTCTAATTTGGTGTAAGGCTATGAATGAGGAACTAAAAACTTTAGAACAAAATGAAACTTGGAAAATCATTTCCCTACCAAAAAATAAAAAATCTGTTGGTTGTAAATGGATATATAAAACCAAATATAATAGTGATGGTACCATATAAAGGTATAAAACAAGATTTGTAGCTAAAGAATTTACTCAAACCTATGGCATAAATTATAATGAAACCATTGCACCGGTGAAAAAAATGAATACCGTGA
This sequence comes from Carex littledalei, assembly GCA_011114355.1. Lineage (NCBI taxonomy): Eukaryota > Viridiplantae > Streptophyta > Magnoliopsida > Poales > Cyperaceae > Carex > Carex littledalei. The sequence goes on along the minus strand of CM022095.1, from coordinate 7,852,274 downwards.
GAATTTTATTTTCTATTGCCGTAAATAATGATTGGGATATTTAACAAATGGATGTTAAAAATATCTTTCTTCAAGAAACACTTGAAGAAGAGGTGTATATGACACTGCCACCCGGTCATAAATTAGATACCAACTCTAATTTGGCTTATAGGCTTAATAAATCAATATATGGATTAAAGCAATCTCCATGGGCATGGTATGACAAACTTAGCTCTTATTTAATTTCTTGCAATTTTAAAATTAGTAATGCTGATAATTCTTTATTTACTAGTTGTGATGAAACCAATACAACTCTCATTTTAGTGTATGTAGATGACATCATAATTACCGGAAATAATTTAGAGCAAATAAAAAAAAAGAAATAACTAAAAGAAAATTTTGACATAAAAGATTTAGAATATCTTAAATATTTTTTAGAAATAGAGGTAGCCTCTTCGAATAAAGAACTCTTTATTTCTCAAAGAAAATATACACTTGATTTGTTAAAAGAAACCGGTAAATTAGGATGCAAACCGGCCTCTACCCCAATTGATAACAAGTGCAAGTTAAATAATGAAAATAGTGAACATTTAAAAGACATAAATCAATTTCAACGACTTGTAGGAAAATTGATCTAGTCACATGGAAAAGCAAGAAACAAAATGTTGTAGCACGATCAAGCGCTGAAGTTGAATATTGTGCCATTACATCAACCGCAAGCGAATTAACATGGATCAAGCAACTCCTATCAGACATAGGGTTTAAAATTCAAGAACCAATTAAAATGTATTGCGACAACAATTCGGCACGACACATAGCATCAAATCCCGTGTTTCATGAGCGAACAAAACATATAGAAGTGGACTGCCACTTTATTAGAGAAAAAGTTCAAGCAAAGAAAATTGAAACACCAAACGTAAAAAGTGAAGATCAACTCGCAGATGTCTTCACCAAAGACTTGGATCCAAGTCCATTTGAGAAAATTACAAGCAAACTAGGATTGTACGATATATACATTCCTAGCTTGAGGGGGAGTGTTAAATTATGGAGTTAGTTTCAAATATAATTTTTTTGTAACGGCTAGTTTGTAGAAAATAGTGCTATAATTAATAAACTAGGAAATAGTACAGTCATTAATAAACTAGGAAATAGTGTGCTGTAATTAAATAAGCTAGGGAATAGTGTAATTGATTTCTTTGTAGTATAAATGGGAACACTTGTAATTAGAGAAATAAAATTACAATATAATTTGTTTTCTTAATCTCTCTTCTCCCTTGTCTTACTAAAAATATCAATAAGAATATTGCACAAGTGCATAAAGAAAAAAAAAAATGAATTTCTTCAAAGGGGATGATGTAACAAAACTCCCCACGGAAAGTATAGCAGTCTTCGAAGACTAATTAATTGCACAAGTGATACAATGATGCTTCATTTGCAATATTTTTTTTGTATTGTCGCACATGGATGCATGTGCGCGCCAGACATTGAAATTTCTCAGGTTTATACCAACTTTAATTGCAGTACACTTGTCCAAGTAAGCAAGCGTTCTATATTGACAAATTAATTAGAACGTTAATTGGACGTCGCTTTAGTTTGTTGATATGTACAACATTTATTTCACCATCGCTTTGTAAAAAATCTACCTAATAATAGTTCCCAACTTCTCATGTAAATAAACTTAATTTTACAACAAAAAAGTTCATCCCTTGAAACGTTGTACTACAACAAAGTTTTTGGAAACACGTGCAATATTCAAAATAAATCAGCTTCTTGAAAAAAAAAACTATCAAATAATGAATATGTAATGAAAACCTCATAAATAGATAGAAGTTGCTGATTTTGGTTTTATAATTTCAAAAGGATAGCTAGAAGAGACATTTAAAAAAAAAATCGATTATAAAGTTTCATGCACATTAACAACTACTTTTTTCCTTTACATAGGGACAAAAATTCCTATGTAATATTGGTTTATATATTATAAAAGAAGCGACCAATTGGATATTTGCACCACTAAAGCCTTCGGCGATGCATATTTAATTTCTCAAACAATATCTATGAATTTGGTCTAGTGGCAATAGCACATGATCTCTGTGTAAGAGGTCATGAGTTCGAAACCCACACAGGAGAAATCCTTTGTTATAATAACAAGAGTATTAAATAGTTGGGTGACTTGACTTCCAACTTTATTAAAAAAAAAATTATACTTGGTAGTCAAAGATTTAAAAAAAAAAAAACACAATATCTGTGAATTGATAAGCAACAAAGACAACAATGATTAGGCATCTCCGAAGGCTTTAGTGGTGCAATTAATAGCTACTTTTAATCAGGGATATGCAAAACCACACAAATATGATCTTCTATCCATCTTTCACCAACAAAATGTTGATATCTCTACAAAGCTACTCTATATAAACCAATATTTCATCACTTTTCAAACCCTGCGCAAGCTAAAAAAACCTTTAAACCAAAGTTACAAGAATAAGAACTCCAAATGAAGGGAGCGCAAGTCATACTTTCAACACTCCTCGCTCTTATTATTCTCTCACTAAATGCTAGTGCTTTGAAACAAAATTACTATGCTAAAACCTGCCCAAATCTTGAAAAATTGGTGCGTGGTGCTGTTCAGAAAAAGATGGCACAGACACCGATTGCAGCACCGGCAACCCTCCGTCTCTTCTTCCATGATTGTTTTGTTAGGGTGAACAAAAGCAATCACTTCTGTTGCTTATTACAAACAAATAGATATCTCAACTAGCATACTAGAAATATGAACCTTTATTGGAAGTAAATCAGTATAATTTGCTTGACTAGGGATGTGATGCATCGTTAATGATCATCAATGCAAACGGAGACGATGAGTGGTCCCACCCTGATGATTTTTCACTCAAGCCTTCGGGGTTTGACACTGTCATGCAGGCCAAGGCGGCAGTGGATAGTGATCCCCGGTGCACCAACAAGGTGTCCTGTGCTGACATATTGGCTCTTGCAGCTAGAGATGCTGTCTTCTTGGTAAAATTTCTTGCATGCATGAATTTCTCAATGTGTTAATTATTTAGTGTAATTCATTAATTAAAAGAAGAAAAAAAGTTGATACTAAGTTAAAAATTGTTGTTCACAGAGTGGTGGGCCTTCATGGCCAGTGGAGCTTGGGAGGTATGATGGAAAAATATCAAGAAAAAAACTCGTCTTCCTTCCTCATCCTGACTTGTCCTTCAATGTACTGACAACGATGTTCGCAAGATATAACCTGTCTAGGACTGATTTCGTCGCCTTGTCAGGTATGTCAAATTTTCATTTTTTTCCTCAAATTTAGGAAATTATTACTTTCATATTCACACTACTAGTAGTGAACCACTGTGAACTAACAAAAATTTTCCTTAATTATTCAAAGGGGGTCATACTATCGGTGCCGCAAGTTGCAAGTTCTTCAGCAACCGACTCTACCCTACAACAGATGTCGGCATGGACTCGAAATTTGAAAACATGCTAAAAGGATCCTGCCCAATAAATTTCAATTCAAGTTCATTCACTTTCCTCGACAACACAACCCCTCAAAAGTTTGATAATGCCTACTATAAAAATCTGCAGCAGGGCAAGGGTGTACTAGCATCCGACAAGGTCTTATTTACTAACCCGATCACTCGCAGGACCATAAACCGTTTCGCTACAAATGAACGTGCATTTTTCAATGCATTTACAGGCGCCATGACGAAGCTAGGGAGGATCCAGGTTAAGACTGCAATGCACGGAGAGATACGCCGGGACTGTCGTTTCCATAACTGATTACTTGTGTTTGGACAATCACGGAATTGAACCAGTCAACAGTCTGTTGGAACTTAATTAAGCCATGTTTGTTTTAAGATGTTTCTAAATTTTGGATGAAAGTTTCTAATTAATTACCCGTTTCATTTGTGAAGTTGTTCTATCTAGTAGGTAAATAAATCATTGAAAATTAATATATATGAGATTTCAAGAGGAAATATGACAGGGTATTTAGGTAAAGTCATGATTATTTTGTGTCTATTTTTTTTTTTTTCAAATTCCAACGAACAGAGATGCAAGCAATTATATATGTGAAATTACATCAAATTCCAATGGATTGAAATCAACATTTTTCTGTAATTACTTCAAATATTATTATTTTCACATATGGGGAAGGATATAGATTTAAATCAGAAATAACTTTTGTATTGAACTGACAAAATGTTCTCCGATCTATCCCTGATTAGAAGTAGCTAATTAATATTTTTGTAGAGGTACAATTCACACATTCAATTATCTTATGCATATAGATCGGAACAAAAAGTATATTTCATTGCATTCACTATGTGTCAGGCTTTTTCTGCAACGTTACAATCAGGTAACTAGCTCCAAAAAATATAGAGCGCGACACTGATGGAAACGCGCCTTTTCAGAATTGAATAATATCTTTCAAAATGTTGTTGGGCTGGGCTTTACTTTATGACAAACGAAATGAGCACCTACATAACAGGCCTGGGCTGTGGGGAATGATATATTTATGTTAAGTTAGCATAGACATTAACCATTTATATAAAATATAGGTAAGAATAAGCAGAAGGCATTTCTTTAACTAAATTCGCTGGAAACCAATAATTTGTCTAGACTTTCAGAAATAAATTTAAATAATAACATATGCTAAAGCATATATAGTCAAAATTAATTAGAATACGTGCTTTACCCTAAAGCGATAGATGAACTACAATTATACTTGGCTCCTAATTATTTAATCTACAATGCGTCTTGACAAGACGTGTTAGCTATTTTACTAACAATAATAGACGTACGTAAGCCCGTTTAAGAATAACTAGCTAGTGTTCATTCTCGTAATATATAACTACACATATAATAGGATAGAGTAAGGCTATGGTACACTTATTTTTCCTGTACATATTTGTATCCCTTCGGCCAAATTTTCTGGTTCACTAATACAAAATAGGCCCAGGAAGGTATATTACATAGATTTAACCTTTTATCGAGCACATATGAGCACATTGCTTGAGCAACACAGGTAGCAACATGGAGCAGCATACTCGCCCCATGAAATAATTAATTAGTTCTGATGACTACATGAGAAACATTATACTTCAAATGTCCGAAATCTTTTTCTGGTAACCAACTGTGAACCATGTATTATATATATAAAAAAATCTAACAAAAAATCTAATAAAAGTATAGCACTGTTCACATAAAAACCACGGACTTAGTGCAATACGCATGTTCACTTCTCGAAATAACATTTAAAAGATGTTGGAATGTATGTGAACTCTTCAATAATAATAAAAAAACATTAGCACTCTTCACATCAAAATTTCTCTTATTAGAAAACTTCTGTTCTGAGAGGTTTTCAATTTCATCGAAAATAGTATATTTACCCAAACGATTAGAACAACAAAAGAAAAAGTTCTAAATTGCAAAGCAACTCAAAATTTACCGGTTATTCAATCACAGAAGCCTCTTTAATTATCACCTGCAAAATTAATAGTTTCAAGTACTTCCGTTGATGTGAAGACCAAAGTGAAAGGCAACATAATTTCTGGTTCAATCAAGAACCAAAACCATTGTTTGTCCAAATTATTAAAATGAGGAATAGAGACGTGCAGGGATGTCTCATAATTATTGACCAAGGAATACATATCTAAAATCAATGGGCAGCTCTGTGGAAACCACACGCCAATTGTCCACTTATCAGCACTATATAAACACCCCATTTCATCACTTGACACACACCAGATCCATAAAACCTAAGCACCGCAACAAACAAGCTACACCGATCATTACCAGAGTGCAGAGGAAATTAAGTAAGAAACCATGAAGGCACTTAATTTGTTAGTCTTGGTTTCCCTTCTTGTAGCAGCATCAGCAGAGTGCCCTTATTCCGAGGGCGGAGCTAATGCGCCACCACCTTGCAACAATGCACCACCAAATGACAATACCGCTCCTCCACCCCCAGACAGCGCAGCACCGCCTACAACTTTAACCGAATCGCCAGGTGCTGCTCCTACACCTTCACAAAACACAACTGGAGGAAAATTGAGTATCGACTACTATGCCAACATATGCCCTAATCTCGAAAGCCTTGTTCAAGGTGCTGTCAGTGGGATGATGGCCTTGTCGCCAATTGCTGCAGCAGCCACACTACGCCTCTTCTTTCATGATTGTTTCGTTACAGTACGTTAATTCCTAGTAATGTTTCCTCAGTGCAACTAATTAAATACTTGATCTAGTTTTATTGAAGTTATAGTTCAAACGATAAGTGTCTGATGTTTCTCTCTATAATAAATTGGGTGCTTTTTAATAGTTATATTTTGTGTTATAACTCTAGGGCTGTGATGCTTCAATCATGATTACAAATTCAAATAACGATGATGAGCGGAACAATGGGGAAAATCTATTTCTGAGAGCAGATGGATACAACACAATCCTCCAAGCAAAGGCTGCAGTAGAAGCAGATGCACAATGCGCTAACAAGGTCTCCTGTGCAGACATCATAGCGCTTGCTGCTAGAGATGCTGTTGCCTTGGTAATTTTGATTAATTTGAATGCATAACAGAAAACCCTGCTATTCTTTCTATGAAAATGTAATGTAAGATCAATTTGAAATTTGTGTGACAGAGTGGCGGCCCGACATGGAAAGTGGAGCTGGGAAGGTATGATGCATTGGTGTCAAAAGCGGCTGATGTTGATCTTCCTCTTGACACTGAGGATGTGCCTGCACTTATGAAGAGGTTCTCTGCTCAAGGTTTTAGCGTAACTGATTTGGTTGCACTTTCAGGTTGGATTTTGTTTCAATCAACCCATAATCAACAAACAAACTACTACCAAATGAAAGAAACCATGGCAACAGAGCATGTCAATTGTCTTAGATTAAATTCATTTAATAAAAGAATAAAAAAGAATTATAATCAATAAATATTTGGTTTCAATTAAATTATTGCCAACTGTACAAGAACGTACATGGTAATGAAGTTGTTGAAAGCATAATTTCATAATGGGCTTGCCTTCTACCAGCTTTTGTATTTCCTCCCTAACAAACTCTCCCTCAATGGGACAGAATGATAGCAAAATTGAGACATTTTTAAAATTATTCATTGATATATATTTAGGTGGTCACACACTCGGTGCTACAAGCTGCTTCTTTGTCAACAAACGTATTTATCCAACTAATGATGCATACTTGGACCCTGGTTTTGCTAGCCAACTTCAAGGCATGTGCCCTTCAAATATGGACCCCAATTCTTTCGTCTTCTTTGATCAATCCGTGACATCCTTTGACAATAACTACTTCTTGATGTTGCAACAAAATAAAGGTGTCCTCTTCTCAGATAGCGCCTTGTACTTTGATTCAAGTTCACTTGCCATAGTGGATAAATTCGCAGCTGACCAAAATGCATTCTTCCAAGCATTTACGGACTCCATGGTTACGCTTGGAAGGCTAGGGTTAAAGACTACTGCCAATGGTGAGATCCGCACGAATTGCCTTGCCCCTAATTAAGCTTGTTATGTTTCTCACAAGTTGTTTGTATTTTGTGTGATTGATTGGTTCCATTTCTTTCTTTATTTTTATTTTTACTGGTAATCATTATTTTACTGCTTGTTGTTTGAAGTTGGGTGTAATGTAATGACACAAAAATTTGTGCTGATGATGTGTTCAGTTTGCTTAATAAATATGGAAGATTGTGCTTAATAAATTGGTGTAATGTAATGGACATGAAGTTTGTGCTGATCATTATAAGCTACAGCCCGTCATTCTTTTATTTGTTTTGTGTATTATATATATTGTTTTTCAAGTGTTTCAGAACATTCAGCAATAGTAATCATGATCGTTGCATCCTGCCCTCGATCATGACCAGAAAAGCAGTAGCAGATAGCTTATAAAATTTGTTTGTCACATTAATTGTGACTAGCTAGTGGCGGACTTGCAATGCCATGTGTGCGGGGTACCAAGTTGTGTAAAGCATACATATATGCACTCAGAACTCTTATACCAGTCTAGGTCTTTGCTTCTAGGAAAACCCATGATTGGAAAATCACATAATTCAGATAACGAACAAGGATGTATACAATGACACATGCATCAGTATAGTACAAATATGTATGTATCCGTAGCTAAAGGTAATATATATAAGATGTATCGATATCGCCAGTATTAAAAGGAAAATTAAACAAGGAAAGTGCCTGTTGAATTGCTCAGAGTAATTGCGGAAGTAATTGATGAGTTGAAAAATACTGTTATATTAAACCTGATTGTACAGTGTTTCTTATATAGCAAAAGAAAGAAAGAGCCGTTAGAAATTCTAACGTTTGTCTAGTGTTGTAGTATTGCCTGTATTTTCTAAAAAAGAAAAAAAATTGAGTAACTTTATTGACTAAGTTTAGTTGCTCCTTTTTATTCCTTTAATAGCCTATGATGAATTAACTCTGAGGCTATTATTAGTCCCTTAATTCTAATTATTCTCTACACTCCCCCTCAAGTTAGGCGTGTAGATATCAATCAACCATAACTTGCGTAAATTTTCTTAAAATGGTTTTGGCTCTAAACCCTTGGTGAAGATATCCGCCAATTGTTCTTCACTCCTTACAAACGGAGTTTCGAATTTCATTTGCTTGAATTTTCTCTCTAATGAAGTGACAATCTACTTCGATATGTTTTGTTCTTTGTGGAAGACCGGATTGGTTGCTATTTGTCGAGCCGCTTGGTTATCGTAGAACATCTTCATTGGTTCTTGAATTTTAATTCCAATGTCCGCAAGAAGTTGTTTGATCCAAGTTAACTCGCTTGAGGTTGATGCCATGGCTCGATACTCCGCCTCGGTGCTTGATCGTGCCACAACACTCTGTTTCTTGCTCTTCCACTAGTACAAAAAACCCCTACACCGACTGTTGTTAAGGCGTCGGTGATGGCGCCGCCGGTATAGGTATATTTATACTGACGGGTAAATAACCGTCAGTGTAGGCACCAACACCGGCTGTTTTCTTTAAAAAACAGTCGGTGTTGGCTGCCTACACCGGCTGTTTTCTGGAAAAAACAGTCGGTGTTGGCTGCCTACACCGGCTGTTTTCTGGAAAAAACAGTCGGTGTTGGCTGCCTACACCGGCTGTTTTCTGGAAAAAACAGTCGGTGTTGGCAGCCTACACCGGCTGTTTTTTTTAAAAACAGTCGGTGTTTGTATAAAATTTTGGCATTGTTTTATTTGTATCGGGGCTAGCCTCCATATTTTGCTAGCAATATATTACTATTCGGCATTCATTAACATTAATTAAGATACCATGCAAATAATTTGAGCAACACAATAATAAACAACATAACTCATATTTCATTCACAAAAAAACACACTATAACAAAATTTACATATATAACACATTAACAAAATATGCATATGACATAACAACATATATTGCATTTCTTATAAATAGTTTAGAAGTTGTTCAAGAAAAATGCATTTGTGAATTTCAGTGCCGATGTGAAGAGGATGCCTTTTTAGCGGCCTCAATTGGTTTCTCAGGCAATTTAATTCGAGGGAAGAGATACATAGCACCAATTGTGGTTCTTCAATGCCTAACCTCTTGCCCATTGCAACCTGCAACATAGCATGAGAAAATAATTTAGAAAGTGCAATCTTTGCTTGTACAGAATCGATAAAGAAAAATGTGAAGATAATTTTAGTAAGCTATCAAAAGGGACAGCTACCAGGAGTCCAGGATTTTGCCATTATTTTTGTAATGTGTCACTAGCATATGTGTTATTTAGGATTTCCATCAATTTCTCAGTAGCAAGCAAAGTGCTAATAGAGACAAATGTGTAGCCCTCGAGCAAAAAGCATCAAAACAATATATGAGAGTTGGACTAAACACCTGGAGAGAAGTTGCGAGGACAGGTAGGGGTACTGCTTTTATAATAGCATCTTCACTGGGCTGAAGCAGTGCAACTAATGTTTCCTTCAAAGGCTTCATAAGTGCCTGATTGGATGCTGCCAGTGGGCCTAGATGGTCACTGGCCACCTTTAGAGCGCCATTATAATGCCCTCCACTCACAAGCTTCAGAAATTCAACCTAGCATGAAATAGTAACAAAACATAAGATAAATAAAAATGAAGTGGATTTCTTATTTAAAAATCTCACATCCATCATAGACCAGAATTGCAATCCCAGAGGTAAGCACGAATTATAAAATATCATAAATAGTTAAATATATTTATATCTTTAGAGATAGTAATGAATTCAAAACAATATAACTGAATATGAGCTGCTTCACTATTTATATCTTTATGAGAAATTAGCTTGCTTTGCTCTAAGAAATTTGTGCTTATTCCAATTAACTTATTTAAATTTGCTCTCAGAACAGCTCAGTTTACCAGTATCTATGGTGATACATAAAACAACCGTTAAACTATGAAGAGACTTGATCTCCATTGACTACCACTGCTGGCTTGTTACCTGACCTTAGAAAATATAAAACCAACCTGGTGTATCAAAAACACATATCGATGTTGAATTCTTAAGTATCATGTGCTCCTTCAAAAAGAACATCATCTGCAAAAAGTATTAATGCTGATGAAGGTGTTTAAACTCTAATTTTGTCGCTGAACTTTCTTCATTCTTGTTATATCTAAAAATGCAATATTTGCTACTATTCAAGGAAAATACATTAATTATTCTTAAAACTCATAAGTACCCTCAATTTACTTTCTTGTTGTTGTAGCCGAATAAGAAATATTTTCTACTATTCAAGGGGAATAAATCGATAAATTCTCGTACTACGAACATATTACATAATTAAATGCCAAATTGCCCATGAGCATCCAAAGGAAGGGGGTAGTTATCAGTCTGGTACATATCTTTTATTTTTCTTATATAAAGGGTAAAATGGGTATTTTATAAATTTAAAATGAGTTTTAACGGAAAAGACACTAAATGGGTTTTAATGTCATCAGATCCCATAAATACATTAATTATTCCAACTAATGAAAGAGATAAAAAAAACCCTCATATGCCCCTTTGAAAATCCTTAAAATTCACGTACCCTCAATTTAGGTAATAATGCAATATGTGGGTCCGAGTCGTCTTGTGTTAGTTCATACTCCCACCATTCTTCCCATGGCATCACTACTATTATATTCTCACCCTGTGTTCAAATTAGGTAAAAGAAAAAAATCAGAAAATATTGCATTTTCTCAGGTTTCTGTCATCTGAAAATATTTCATTTAGGAGTTAGCTTATGATCTACAATTCCACATCAATATTTCAAATTACTTAAGAGTCTTGCTAATATGAGTTCTCTTGTAAACTTAATTGGAATATATAATTCAATACACTGCTGAGAATACATCACCTTGTCCAATTATGAACAATAAAGTCTACAAACATACAGGGAAAGAAAGAGCAAAAACAGCAAGGTGAGCACCAAGAAAATTCCCTTGTTTCCTGAATGAGTCAGGATTGCCCTCCAAAACCATTTCTCAAACAGAACATCAGTACCAGAACCAGAGTTAACAAAGTTACAAAATGAAATTACCCACTAACAAAGTTCTGATGAAGATCTAAGATTAATTGTGCAAAAACTTGAAAGAAAAAGAAAGTACTAATAACAATCACTGGAATGAAAACATTACTCTTTTGTTGGCCGCTGGCTATATCACCAACTGGGTGGCTGCATCAATCTCCCTCCACCAACATCTGTTCTTTATTCTTCTCAATTCTAAGAAAGAAAACAAAAAAAAAAGTCCATTTCATATGATCTGTCCCGGTATAAACTAAGCTACTTTATTTCATATGATCTGTATCCTGCTTTACTGGGCTTCCCCCAAGGTGAAACCGAAGGCCGATTTTTTTTTTGAACCATACAAAAGACAGTGAAACCAAACCGTAAATCTTGAAAAAATTAAATCCAAAGGCCGAAGGCCGTCTGTTCAAAATCATAAATCTCAAACCTTGAAACAATACATGTTACAAACAATTATCCCTTCCCGTGCAAGCAATCTAACCAAATTCAAAATCATTTCCTAAGCAGCACAAATACCCAATAACAAATCTCAAAAGAAATTAGTTTATATGTCGCAAATCGAAAATCACACAAATTCACAATTAAAAAAAAATTAGGTTTTGATTTTGGTACCTTACCAGTGGCAGCAGTGAGCTCCTCAGGCCACCGCGCATACCTTCTCCTTTGCGATCTCCTGAGGCGGTCTCCGGTGAGGCCGCGCACTCCTCCTCCGCGATCCGCTTCTATTTCTCCTCCGCACACAACGCACTGTGACTCGACGGCTTAGAAAAAAACGCACTGTGACTCCGCGATCCGCCTCTATTTCGCCTCTGTGACTCTCTCTGTCTTCGCGATTTCACAAATAAAAATTAGATTAGCGGACGTTTGGCGGAGAAGGGTTTGGCGGAGTGGATTGAAATTGAGAGAGGGAAATGAAATTTAGAAGGGTTTGGCGGAGAGTGGATTGAAATTGAGAGAGGGAAATGAAATTTAGAAGGGTTTGGCGGCTGATCGAAGGAGATAAACCCGCGAACAAAAATTTTCAGACACAAAATCACTGACGGTTCCGAATGTTCTTTAGAAAACAGTCAGTGAAAAACACAATACCGACGGCATAGAAAAAACAGTCAGCACAGGATTTCAATACTGGCGGTTATTAATAAAAAGCAGTCAGTGAATAAAAAATTACAAAAAAATCAGACATTTTTATTAATATCCTAAGTTCAATAGAAATTATTAATTATTAATATACTAAATGAGGAGGGTTCCAATGCACCCTCTTTTTGGTGCACCCTACTTGCACCCTCCCCTCATTCGGCCATTCAAAGTCCAAATCGTCGATTCAAACCGTTCAACATGATTATCTAAATAAAATGTACTTGGAGACCAAATTTTACATTTTTTTGAATTTTTTTACTATTTATAAGATGGGTACAAAATTCAATGGTCTAAGTATGGCTATTTTTTGTAAAATACTTAATAAATAGTAAAAAAATTCAATAAAATGTAAAATTTGGTCTCCAAGCACATTTTAATATGAAGAACACGTTGGAAGGTTCGAATCGACGATTTGAACTTTGAAAATGGCCGAATGAGGGGAGGGTGCAAGTAGGGTGCACCAAAAAGAGGGTGCATTGGAACCCTCCTCATACTAAATTACGTTAAATTACAATAACTTCTCTAATTATGCAGCTTTACGGTAAATTATAAAAAATTACAATAACTTCTCTAAATTACTTCTCTAATTACGCAAAACTACACAAAATTACAATATAGTAGCCTGATTTTGCTCATCTTTAATGAATCATAAAAAATAGTAAAAAAATTCCAAAAATAGTAAAAATTGGTATTCTGCAAGTTCATTATGTAACTAATTTACTGAGCTACTTGGATTGAATAATAGAAATGAAAATCCTAATCGGAAACTTCAACTCAAGTTTTGAGCCTCTTCCCTTTGTTTTTTGGTGATTCTGAATTTCGACGTCCAGCATAGCTGGCACGGACGCATGCGCATTTTCGCCAGCTTTCCGAAAAGTGGTCATTTGCTGAAATCGAACACTCGAGCGCCGTTTTATGACCGTTTGAAGTTTCATTGTCGTTTTTCGCCTTTTCAGTGAAGATATCGTCGCTATTCATTTGTAATTTAGCGTAATTTACTGTATTTTAGCTAATTTAATATAATTTAGCGTAATTTAACATAATTTAGTGTTATTCAACATAATTTCAATTAATTTAAACGGTTTCGATCGACCCACGGATGACATATTCCTGTGCATCTTCATTAACTCATGAAACAAGAGTTTATGTTTCATGTTCATGCATAGAAGATGTGAGTCATATATGCAACATGCATGTAATGCTATATAATTTAATGTGTTAAAATCATTTAATTAAGCAATAAACATGTTATAACATTAATTATTGTATAAATATTACTAATATAATTTTCATTACAAAATATTTTCTACAATTAAAAAGTCAAAATTAAATGTTAATTGCCTAAATTTCACTAATCACGTAAATTACCAATCATACTTATTGAATAGAATATGTTCATTCTAATAAACAAGCATTGCAATTTGTCGATGAAACAATTAATTAGTAATTTATTGTTTTAGGTTTTCAATTCCATCATTAACAAACTTTTAAAAACTATACAACGAACGTCTTACCATATATAATTTCAATCCTATTTTATGAATAACAATGACAAAATACTTATTGCATCTATAAATTCAATTTAAACAAATAAACTTAATTATTAAATATCTTACAAAATATACACAATGCATAAATTTTTATTCTCAAATAATTATACATTTTTATTCTCAAATAAACTTAATTATTGCTCAACACCGACTGTTTTTTTACAAAAACAGTCGGTGTAGGGTATCAACCAACACCGACTGTTTTTGTAAAAAACAGTCAGTGTTGGTGACTGCTCAACACCGACTGTTTTTTACAAAAAACAGTCGGTGTAGGGTATGAGCAACACCGACTGTTTTTTCTAAAAAACAGTCGGTGTAGGGTATGAGCAACGCCGACTGTTTTTAAAAAAACAGTCAGTGTTGGTAACTGCTCAACACCGACTGTTTTTTACAAAAAATAGTCGGTGTAGGGTATGAGCAACACCGACTGTTTTTAAAAAAAACAGTCGGTGTTGGTTCACTGACGGTTTTTTGTAATGGAACAGTCAGTGTTGAGGTTCTTCTTATTTACGATTTTACCAGCAGTCTCTACACCGACTGTTACATATTAAAACAGTCGGTGGTTGAGGGTCGGTGAAGGGGTTTTTTGTACTAGTGTTCCATGTGACTAAATTTCCGTTTACAAACGTGCAAAAACCGGTGGTTGATTTTCTATCAAAGCTACCGGCCCAATCTGCATCGAAATAGCCACACACTTTGTTAGAATTATTACATTTCATGAATATTCTTTTTCCGGGTGTCCCTTTTAAATATTTTAAAATTCTATGTATTGCTTCTAAATGTGGTGTTCTAGGTGCATGCATGAATTTACACTACTAGAATCTGAGTTTATTGCATGGTTAGAACTAGTTTGTTGCATGGTAATGACGGCCCATGCAAAAGAAATGACTTTTCTGAATTCGTCAGAGTTGTTGCAAGGCTAAGCCCATGCAACATGTCTGCCATGCAACTGTGTGATGTGCAACCATGCAACTGTTTTCTATCTTCCCTTGCAAATACTTTATGAAGGTCAGATATTATAATAAATTGGAGTTCCATACAACAACTCATCTATCTCCTCTTGCAAATACTTTATGAATGTTAGATATTATTAATTAATTAGATGTCCATGCAACAACTCATTTATCTCCCCTTGCAAATACTTTATGAATGTTAGATATTATAATTAATTGGAGGTCCATGCAACAACTCATCTATCTCCCCTTACAAATACTTTATGAATGTGAGATATTATAATTAATTGAAGGTCCATGCAACAACTCATCTATCTCCCCTTGCAAATACTTTATGAATGTTAGATATTATAATTAATTGGAGATCCATGCAACAACTCAACCCCTTGTGCATGCAACTACTAAACCAAATGGTAGATGTTATATTTTATTAAAGGCCCATGCAACTACTTAACTCTATGCTCATGCAACTACTTGTAAATGAAGAATTTTATTATAAATCACAACAACATGAATAATAACAGTATATAAGAATTCAATACCTTGATAACTAATTAAATTGTATCATTTAGAACAAGCCTCGCCAAAATAATTGGAAAACAAAAATAATTGTTATGTTCTTTGTGACATAACACACATACAACTATTGATTC
The DNA here is from genome assembly GCA_011114355.1 of Carex littledalei. Classification (NCBI taxonomy): domain Eukaryota; kingdom Viridiplantae; phylum Streptophyta; class Magnoliopsida; order Poales; family Cyperaceae; genus Carex; species Carex littledalei. The sequence continues at coordinate 7,836,481 of CM022095.1, read as the reverse complement.
ACCAATATTAAAACTCTTGATCGGAAGCATTGAGGGCCTAAAAACCAAATTCATCCTTACCTAGAGTCCATGTACAACTCTTCGTCACTTACCTCAATTGAGTTGTGCATGAAAACCAACAGAAAACAAAAATCCTACTATACAGTTGTGCTAATCCTCTCCAATCTCCCCAGCTATTTCATCCCACAAATTAAGGAGGGTTAACACTACAAGAACTAAGGCGACTATTAAGGCTGTTTGTCTTTCATGTATACCTATCATTTACATCATGCAAGCATGGTTTTCCAAGTGCTCTCTGAATTCAAGAATGTATCAAATTTATAATATCATGATATATGAACCTATGATCTAAGTAACTTATTTTAATGGTCAACTAAAGTAGAATCTTATTGCAGATTAAATCCTATCTTTTTCATTGTTTGCAACTTTGATCCCAAGAATTCATATTTAATTAACCAACAACAATGTTCTTTTTGTTGCTAGCAAACAACACCTCCACAGTTTCTGAAATAACGGAAAATACATGGTTAAGTATTTGCAATTATAATTCTCTCTGGGTAACTAGAACCAAATAAATAGTAGAGAAATTTAGATATATATATACCCATCATAATTTCTTTAATTAGATATTTACCCATTCAAAATTGAACATTAGTTATTTTCTCATCTAAACATAATCTAATTATTAATATACCCATTTGTAAAAATTTCAACAAAAAATATAAAATCAATATTTATTAAATATTTAAAAGACAATTTTACCCTTAGCAATCCTTCAACTTATATTTCCTGCATGATGTTCCTGGACATTTAAAAGCCGTACACAAAATTATTAACAAATCATAGGCAGACTCGACATGTGCTTCATACGCATATAGAAATAAATATAAAGTTGTAGTCCTAACTTAAGATAAAACACCAATCAATTTTTTCCTTAATCTAACTTAAGCCCCAACTGCACATTCCTAAAATAGATGCACACTCAAATAAACACCAATCAAGACATAGGCTTAATTACGATTGTGCAGTTGGGGCTTTAAACTCATAGGCTTTCTTGCTACTACACCAATCAAGGCATAGGCTTAATTAACCTAACAAGCAAAAAAAATATTTGAGTGTGCATCTATTTTATGTCATAATATAGAGATAAAATTATAACATAAAATGGGCATAACTTTACATGTTACCACATCAGTTTTCGTACATTCACAATCTGTTTAGCTAAGTGAGTGCTTGCAATAAATAATTGATGACAGACTTGTTAGAAATTAAATATGCTGACGAATAGTCATTCAGACATTTCACCAAATATCTTGTGTGCACTAAAGAAAGCACCTAAGTACCAAATTTGTTGGTTCATAACAAATGTGG